>CM039731.1:36725281-37325281 GCA_022539455.1 Dendrobium nobile | reverse complement strand
AACCCATTTTAAAAATCAGTCAGGTCTGGGTCAACCTGATAACCGAAATTGACTCGGATGACCACCCGCCTCGCAATCGTGCATGCTGTCATTGTGTCATGCGACATTAGCGCAATCGTCGTCGTCCTCATGCGATATTCGCTCAATTGCCTGAGTCATGCATCACACCGTCACGCGGCCTCACGTTGTGTCACTTGGCCTTGCATTCGAATGTCCAATCTTTGGTCGTTGTTCTCACGCGACCTTGCGTCGAATCACACCACCGCACACCCGCTGGCTCACCTTGCTTGATTGAAGCAGTCTCGCACCCATTACAATGCGCACTGACGACATTCGTGGGGCTTGTGCCCTAGCGTACCTGGGTTCACAGGTCGGGTTGGGTTCGGATTGGATTTTCTAACCCGTTTGCATAAATAGGTCGGGTTAGGGTCAACCCGTTTAACCTCAGGTTAATCCGGATTCAACCTGAACTGAACACACTGACCCATTTTGACACCCCTAATACCAATTTACTTCATCATATCTCTCTATATTTTCATCGCTATTTTCGAATGCCTGTTAACCGCTGGAAACCATTAGAAATAAACGTTTTTCTTGTCGTACCCATATTCTTTGCTTAGTTTCAGAAAAAGCTAATAATCCAATATATACTTAGCAAAATTTTTTATTTACATTAATTTGCTGGCCTGTTTCTTATCTCAGTATACTTAATAAAATATTTTATTTACATTATTTTGCTGGCCTGTTTCCATCGGCAACTAGACAAATGAAGCACTATTTCGGTATTTTCAATGCCAGCACTAACAATAACATAACATCTTATCCATATTTCATAATGATTTAATGCAATAATGTTTCAAATATGCAATTAATGGCCTTTGAGTGATTTATATTTTAAATTATTCAGTTCTTATTTGCCAGACAAAGGATCTTGGTGGAGTAGCTGTGGGGGCAGTGGTCTTTGTCATTGCGCTTATAGCTGGGTAATCAATATTTCAACAAGTTTTTAATACTTATCCTCCATTTAGGATGGACATTATTGTTTTTTATTTACATAATTAAATTTAGGCTTCTTTTAGGATGATTTTTTTGCTGCTTCTTAAAACAAAATTATAATTAAAAAATTTTAATTTTTATACTAAAAAGTTGTTACATCTGATATTTAAGAGCTATATTAATTTGAGTTCAAAACTAAGAGAAATAAAGCTTATTTTGATGTGAATTTGATCAAGACATCCTATTATGATATTTTTTTATTAAATTGATTGATTTGATTTAATTTTATTTGGATTTGAATGTTTTATACACTAATTTATTTGATTTCATTTAATTTGATTTAGATTTAAGGCTTTGTAAAATTAAGAATATGTTTGGGATACTTTTCTGATTGTTTTGTTTTTTAGGTTTTATTTGGGACTACTTTATTAGGCTTCGTTTGGGATGTCTTTCTTTATTCTTTTTAAAGCAGTTTTCTAGTACAAAAATTTTAATTTTTATACTATGAAGCTGTTTTAAGAAGCAATAAAAAAGCTGTCTCAAATGAAGCCTTAGTCTACAACCATAATTTTATTTGGGCATTGCTTTCTCATTATTTTAAAAAAAAAAAATTGTGGTGAAATGCTACTTTCTGCAATCATAATAACTAAGTTGTTTTCTCTACAATAATTTCATACCTAATTTTATAAAACGTTGTAGCCATCTCATACATATCCTAGAAGATGAACAACTCATAGTTTGGTTCGTCTTAATGATAGCTTGATTTTCATTTTAGATTTTGTTAAACGGTCTAATTTGGCTTACTTTTAAAACTAATCAGTTTATAATCAATCTGAGCCTATCAAACCCCTTACTAATCTCAATTTGTATGTCAAAATACAGGAAAGTAACAGGAGCTTCCATGAATCCAGCAAGGAGCATTGGACCAGCAATCGCTACTAATAATTATACTAAGCTTTGGATCTATGTGATATCGCCATTGATTGGTGCCATTGCTGCAGCGGCTCTTTGTTTCCTCCACCTTATACCAAATAAAGATAGTATCAAAGATAAGCAAGCAATTAACAATCTTAATCAAATCTATTCTGATGACATAGAGCACGAAAATGACAATGCAGCCCACAGTCAAGTTATTATAATTTATTTATTTTTCTTACACAGTAAACTTAAGTCCTCACAAACCAGTGAAAAAATGGATGATATTTGATCTTTTTTGGGATAATTTTCTTGTTGCTTTTAAAATAGTTTTTTTTTTTTTTTTTTTTTGTGTAAAAAACTGTTTAGAAGTAACAAAAATAGTGGTTGAACAAAAGCCATCCCAAACGAAGCCTTATTAAAATGTATATCATTCAAGCATTTTGTTACTTTTCATATATTTTTTAAAATCATGCATGTTTCGGCCTTATTCCTTTTGAAAAAATAAATGAATATGGTTAACCTATTAAAAATTTTTTTGCATGAATTAAAAGGAAATTTTACAAGCAAATTTTTTTAAAGTGTATAACATTAATCTTCTTTGATGAAAGTTTCCGAATTATTCAATCTTCATGCACGGCTCTTTGAACTATTCTTATGCAGCTTATTTCGATTTGTTGATTGGGAGCTTCAACTATCAATAAAGAGGTCTCGGGTTCGAAGTTTGAAACTTACGTATGTGATGTGTGTGTGCGAATTTGTCTTAATTGACCTAAATGTCCCTCACAAAAAAAAATTACTAGTTGTCTCACTTTCCTTTGACGTATTGATAGAGAACCCCTCATGTCTCCGACTCGAAAGATAATGTGTAAGACTTTACACAACTAAATCATTCTTTGGCCTTTATTATATTAGCTGTTTATATGATAAAACCCCTACGTTGATCTAACGTATTGATGTGACCCAAAAAAATATTCTCATTTATATTTTTGACCTCTTTAGAAGTCACAGTCACTCAACCTTAGTAGTGCACTTGCTTTAAGAAGAAATTGAGTGCCTCCAAGGAGTGATAAAAAAGTTCTCATAAATTAGTTTTATATCTTAACATTTTCTAAATCCTTAGATCTTTCTGTTCAGTCATCGTGTATTCAGGTTATATATCAATGAAATATGTTGCTTATACATTTTATTGAATATTATCTTCTTATGTAAAAGCCCCTAGGAGAAAATGTGGCAAATGGCCTCTAGTCAGTTAAAATAATCAAAAGGTGCTTAATATTAGACAAAATCCTCACTAAAAGTTCAATTGAGTGCGAGTGGAAATAGGGTATTCACTGAATTTTTTAGAAGGCACATCAAGAAGGAAGTTTGAAATTGTACTTTATATCGAATTGGGTGTTCAGTAGAAATTATTTGTAACACCTTATTCTAGTGCTCGATCATGACCATTTATTTGGCAAAGAAGATTTAAATTATTTAATCTTATCCAATTTCTTGGGATATAGAATCCCACTAAAAAGCCTTCGCTACTAACTTTTTCATACGACCAATTATTTAGTTAAATCAATTGGGTCAACTCGCCAGACCAATCCTACCGAAGTTATTCAAACATCCCAAAATAGCTTGTAAGAATGACCATCTACGCATGATATATCAATGTGATCGATGTGATGTACTCCAAAGCAATCCACAATCTATGGTACATTGTGAACATATTGTGCTTGTATAATATATTAATTAGGGAAATCTTAAGGATCTATAGAAGGAAGGGAATGATTGTATTATAGGTTCCATTCTTAAAATCTTTCCTTGAAATTTGACTAGAAACCTTAAGGAAAATATATATTAAGAATTAATTTTCCTTCATTTTCTTTTTCTTCTTCTTCATTGACTTTAGTTATCATCTCTCTCCTCCTTCCATAACAACTCGTGTAATAACAGAATCAGATCATCATCATAGTAGACCTGAGTGAAGACCAACAAATCACTATATTTCATATTATTCTCTCTCTTTCTCTCTTTGTGTGTCTCTATTTATCTCATGTCTCCACCCATCAATCCAAATGAGCCAACAACATATAGACCACAAATTTATACTTTTTTTCACCCCTCTTAAAATCACGTGCAGAAGGACCTCAAACCATGTTCAAACTAGCATTTATAACTTCCATTCGTCATGAACTTTTTGGAGCTCTCATTGAGATACTCCATGTAGGTAGAAAATGTCTAATGGGAGACCATCTTGAATCATGATGATTTGCTACACATAATTGTCACTATAGTCTGGTAGGTAGTCCTAATAGCATGCTAGGTAGTCCTAATCTCGAAAAAGATAAGATTTCAGGTTCATTTGAAAAGCTCTAGCCCTGTATATCTAAGTTATTTTCACTTCATTTCATAGGTATTCCTTATTTTTCTTAAGAATATAAGCTCTACATTATTTAAAATCTATCTCGAAGAAATCATATTTCTATAAATTTGTGTTATCTTTTCTTTGTTGAGATCACGAAGCTCCCTCTGTAACATCTATAATTTTGAACCCAGGTAATTCACTTAATCTAGCATTAATTTTTTGTTTAATCTTGGTTTGGTTATCCGTTATAAGTCCTATAGCGCTTGATTAATCCTAAATAAGCCCAGGATTTGAAATGGAGAAGAAATTTATAAGTAGTCAAAATGCTCATTGGGAGCTGTAGCAATGGGAGAGGAGATGCCACAACATTGCCCTCTTTGTTTGAGAAGAACAATAAGGAGGCATTTTGGCATTAGAGATGTTGCCACCATGGCGCCAAGCTATCTATTTGGAGAAGTCTAGGTGCATCTTGAATATTTGGTCAAGCACATCGCCGCTGGGAAGGTGAGTGTCATGGCATTGGACCCAAAATGATAAAATGATATCTTTAAAATAATAAATATCTTAATCCATTCATCGAAGAGAAAAAGAAGAAAGGAATTTGGAGGCGAAGAAGTTGCATACATCTCAAAAAATAATTGACACAACATGAAAACATGACTCGAACCAGACTCAAATTTTTTTGGTTAGGGCCAACCTAATTTTAGAAAGGGTCAGGTTCAGGTCCAAAATTTTGACACCTTTTGAATTCTAGGTCGAGTTTGGGTCAACACGGAAACCCAGTTTGAACCCGATTTTGACCCCCTTCACTAGACACATATGCTAATAATCTTCCGCCCATGAGCCCTCTCTATGCTTCAATATTCCTCACTTCCTCCTTTAAAGACGTTCACCATCTTCGACAACATTCCTTCCTCCTTCGACAACATTCACCTCCTTCGATGACATTCCTTCCTCCTTTGATGACGTTCACCTCCTTCGACATCATTCCATCCTCCTTTGACGATGTTCACCTCCTTTGATGACATTCCTTCGACGATGTTTGATGATGTTCCTTCCTCTCAGGTCGATGACATTCACCCCCCATTCCCGACTTGACAGGTAACCGTGGTTTCATGTCGGGTAGGGTCAGGTCAACCCAAAACCCTAACAGGTCGAGTCCTAGATTAAATTTTTGATTCGTTTGAAAATTTGATCGAGTTCGGGTCATGTAAAATAATGATGGATCAATCTCGAGTTTGACTCGAACTTGACCCGTGACCCAATTTTGATACCCCTACCAAAAATAATCAAATGATGTTTCAAGAATCAAACAAACAATGACTAATTAGGAATTTGAGATGATTGATATTGGGCTCATGACCTATTACTTGGACATTGAAGTCCATGAAATAGAATATGTAATATTTATCTTATAAGAAAGCTATGCAAAGGAGATACTAAAGAAGTTCAAGATATATAATTGTAAACCTTTAAATACTCCCATTGAAGATGGAGTCAGGTTATCAAAGCATGATGAAGGAGAAAGAGTCAATCCTAAATTTTTCAAGAGCCTAGTTGGGATTTTTCTCTACTTAACATTCACAAGGTTTGATATTATCTACGTTGTCGGACTTATCAGTGCTATATGGAGACTCCAATCACGAGACACTTAAATACTGCTAAAAGAATCTTAAGTTATATCAAAGGTATAATTCACTTTGGCTTACTCTACTCCTCATCTAACGATTTTAGACTTGTAGGAAATATAGACAACGATTGGGCTGGTGTCATGGATGATAAAAAGAGAACCACTAGTTATGTGTTATTCATGGGAGATTCGACTTTCACCTGGATGTCAAAGAAACAACTAATTATCACTCTATCTACTTGTGAAGTAGAGTACGTAACTAAAACATCTTGTGTTTGTCATACAATTTTGCTTTAAAACATGTTAAAAGAATTAAGCTTACCTCAAGAAGAAGCTACAAAGATTCATATTGATAATATGTCCACAATAGCATTAGCCAAAAATCAAGTTTTTCATGATAAAAGCAAACACATTGATACACACTATCACTATATCAGAGAATCCACTATGAGGAAGGAAGTGTAAGCGGAATATGTAAATTCACAAGACCAAATTGCTTACATCTTCACCAAGTCAATTAATTATGAATACTATATCAAGATGAGAAATTTGCTTGAAGTTACAAAATTAAGTTTAAGAGGGCGGGGATGTTGAAAATTAAACTTAATTTGATCCATTATTATTTGGGCTTTTTAATGAAGCTCATAATATATAGTAATCTATTTAAGAAGACTCTAGAAATCTATTATTAATTCATTATTAGAAAAATCTAGAATAGACATCTAATGTCATTTATGATAGAAGATATTAGAATACTCTAAAGACTCATTTGTAACCATTAGATTGAAATATGTTGGCACAATTCTAATGGTGTACTATTAGAATAAATAGTGGCAATGTCTTTGAATTTGTATTAAGCCAAAAGTTAAAAATAAAATTTATACTTTCTTCTTCTCTTTCTCCTTTTTTCCTCTTTAATTTTCTATTGTTCCAAAAGCCTTTTTCATTCCAACAAACTTTTTACTTCCCAACTATAATCTTGAATTGATTGGAAGATGCGAAGTTTTTGAACACGTGGATCGAGCAGTGGCTCATTGGTGGACGGAAAAATCCTGCCCTGCCTAATCCGTGTTCGATACCCTCAATAGCTCCCAAAAACAAAAACAAACAAAACAAAACAAAACAAAAAAATAATGTATTTGTACATAGAGAAAGGAATATACCACTCCAATACTGTTATTCTTTGCTATCATTTCCACCTCGCTGCTATCAACTTTATAAATATACCACGTAACCTTTGAAAGACTTTCCATCAGTGACATAAGAAACTTCATTTGGTATCCAACTTATGGGGCAGGGTTAGGTAGCATATTTCCCTTTCAATTGCCTCTTCACTTTTCTGCATTTCGCTAACAATCATAACCAAAACCCACTTTTAATCAAGCTCTTCTTCTTCTTCTGCCCCTCAAAACCCTTAACAATGGCATCTCTAAGACCTCAATCAGCCACCAATACGAAGCTCGATCCTATCTATGCCTGACACGATTAATTCTCATTCGTGGGTGCCATTCAGAAACGGTGCAAAGCTAATTTCGGGCTTTTGCAGTCAATCGCTTGCAGGAAAAGCTAGTTAGATATCAACCTCACCTGCTCATTAGAAAAAATAAGGCCTGGGTTCCTTTAGAATCTGGTTTTTGTAAGCTGTTGCTTCAATGAGTTTATATTTATTTTCATCTTCAGATATTTTGAATTGATTGCCGTTTGTTTTGTCATCTATTTGGACATTTCCTATAATTGCTTCGGGCCCTGCCCTGTCAATATTTTACAAGACAGATTAGGGTCAACTATCTGATTGCTTGAGCCAAATAGCTAGGCATGTTTCATGTCCGCCATTAATTTGAATGAGGGCAATCATTGTGCAAAGACTAGCTAGCTTCATTGGAGACAAGCTTGGCCAAGCAATTGAAAGTTAACCCTTTCATATACTCTTCTTGCTTTGAATTAATAAAATCATCTAATTATCATGCTTTGATATTTTATAATATATCAAAATAAAAAATATATATACAATAACAACAAGCCTTTGTCCCACTACGTGGGGTCGACTACATGTATCATTTTTCTCCGTTGTGTTCTATTAAAAGTAACACAATATTTTAAAGGATTTATGTTATGATTATTCGACAAATTTTATGCTGGTTGTCGACTACTTAACAAAACCCTTCATTTTTCTCATACAGGACTTGGGACCTGACAATAATATATAGAGAGAGAGCTTTTCCTTTCATTTTCTCCAGCAAATTCCAACCAAACAAACCCATGTTTGGATAAGTAGCTTTTTTTTATAAATTTAAATGACAAAGCGTGCCTTATAACTTTAAAGTTGGAAGATTCCTCAAGAAAGCAGCATCCCTACAAAAGCTTGTTGTTGAAGCCACTAAAATTATTCTTATTGCTAACATTTGCATGAGAGAAAAAAAGTCTCCTGCCTATGATTTTGACTTAACAATAGGTGAAAGCATGAAAAATAACAAATCAAAACGCAAAGGAATCCTATTTATTCAAATACTAATTATTGATGCAGGAATAGAGGTTTTGTTCTTCTATGTTAGGAAATTACTGTCATGGAAGCTTAAATATCTAATAAATGATATACATATTTTTTATGCCAGCCAATTTAGTCTATACAAATTTTATAAGTTTTTATTAAGATTTTGAGATTAAGGCTTCGTTTGGGACGGCATTTTAACTGTTTTCTAAAATGGAGTTATAATGCAAAATTTTTTATTTTTGTATTAAAACTCCGTTTTAGAAAGCAATAAAAAAACCGTCCCAAACGAAGCCTAAATCTTCGTTTGATGGTAAAGCTGCTATGGTGAAAGTAACTTTTTAGAAGCTGTTGTATAAAGCAATTTTCTAGCACAAAAATTCTCGGAAGAAATGAAAAAGCATTGACTAAATAGAAATTGAGACTATGGTATAAAAAATAAAGCAGAAAGAAAACTGTCCCAAATGAAGCCTGAATCGGTCTAGACTCGTGCTTCAAAATTCAAACATATAAGTTTTTTTTTCTTACAAAAGTATGTCATAAATAAAAAAAAAAATAAATCATCTCTAGTTTTTTGTTTAATTAATAAAATTTGTTATCCAATCCTATCTTAAAAGCTTGAGTTAATATAATAAAAATCGCTGCTCTCTGATAATGACGATACTAATCATGACATAATACTAAAATTTACAACATCAACAACAGGCATTATCATTGGCCAATCAATTAGGGTTGTTTTATTTATGTTGTAGCAGTTGATTTAGCTTCATTTATTATAACTAATAAAGAATAATATAAGAAGATTGCAATCTGATACCACAGCAACAATATATTAGATTTTATTTTGAATAATTTTCTTTCTGATTTTTAAAACAGTTTTTCATTACAAAAAATTTTTGAACGAAAATTTTTTTATTAAAAACCACTTAAAAAAATAATAAAAAAGTTATCTCAATTACAATAACTGAGTAGGAAAAGAAAAATATAGGCTTAGTTTGAGACGGCTTTCTTACTATTTTGTAAAGCAGTTTTTTAGTACAACAAATAATTTTATATTAAAAAGCTGTTTTTTCATAAGCCTTAATAAACTATATATTAAAAGCCATGTACGTATACATTGAAGTATATATGCATGCATGCTTCTACGTATACATTAAACTAAAGGAGCCACGTAACTTATGTATATGAAGCCACGTAACTTACATAAATACCATGCACTAAAGTCATTGAAAAAAAAATTATATGCGGAGCTCCACACGCAAAAAAAAAAAAAAAGTATCATTAGAACCAAATAGCTATTCTAATTTTATTTTTTACCCACTGTCGCTTAGTATGTATGGTTGGAAATCTTTCAATCCGTGTTCGATTTTCTCCTCATAAGTGGGGCCTAATTCAAGTGCTGGCTACGAGGTTTCTGGAGTGGGTATCTCTTCTAGGTCAGACGAGGATTAGTCATGCCGCCAAGCATCCTTTCGGGGGTGGCAGCGAGTGGATACTCTATTCCAAAAAAAAATTAAGAAAAATATTTTTTTATATTTATTTTAATTTATATATACTACTTTGCAAATAATTATCTGAAATTTTTATTTGATCAATTATTAAGTTGTCCTAATGCACTTATATGTTAGGAGCTTATATTATAATTTTGTTAAGCATTGATGGCTCTCCGAAAAATGCACTACAGCTTTAGTAACATAACCACCACACGAAGTTTCTGTTCAGCACACAACTCTGTAGTAGCAAATAGTTTCAAACAAAGTAATCACAAGAAGAAAATAAGAAGAAAAAATTCCTTCGGGAAGCAAAAGAAGAACGGGGAAAGATCAAATATCATTAGATTTGTATTGGGTTAATAGATTATTTGTTCCAATACATATCCAATGATATTTTATCTCACCTCATCTTTCTTTAGCTCACTATACCCTCAGAATTCCGAAAAAAGAAACAGAAAAGATGTAATATTAAACAAACTCAGCCATGAATGGATCATCAAGCAAGAGATCAGGCCAGAATGAAGCTGCTGCGCTTCCTCCACAGCTTGAAGTGCTACAAGCATCTCCTGGATTGGACATATCGGTCAGAGGAGGCAGAACCGATATTGGAGTGCTGGTTTCTCCCTGTGTAAACAAACTAAAGCTGGAGTTCTCATTGCTCATCAGAGGCTGCTCATAGCTTAAAGGAAATTCTATCTCTGTACTGTGGGTATTAAAGAGTGGTTGATTATTGTTCATGGAATCGAAGGAAGAAAGGAAGGACTGATGATCTGTACTGTTCAGGAGATTGTTTATGGAGTTATCGGCTGAAGGTGGAGTAGCTGAGTGGAGGATATATTGAAGGCACTGTAACTTTGCTGCTTCAGCGCTTAGGCCATCGACGAGCCAGGTAGAGGGGCGGTGGTCGACAAGATTGGCGAGGGCGAGGAGATGAGGAAGGGCGGCGAAGAAGTCAGTTCGAGGGCGGTGTGTCATTGGATCAAATCCCATTTGTATAAGTTTTTTCTTCAAGTGGGTGTTCCAAAAGTTTTTTATCTCATTGTCTGTTCTTCCTGGTAAATGTGTAGCAATGGCAGACCATCTGAAAGAAAAAGAGAAATTAATGAACACAAAATTAATTTTGAAGGATTTTAAAAAAAGTCATTGAAAGAGATAGATTCTTGATACAAAAGTCAAAGGGAACGTGCATCTAATTTATTTTTTTATAAAATAATATGAGGAATAAGAATAGAACCCATGATCTTATGATTGGGAGATAAAACATGAACTATTAAGCTAATGGCCAATTTATTTCCTCTCTGTAAAATGTGACAAAAGAAGAAGAATTTAGTGATAGAAGTAGATTAATTACTTGTTTCCAAGAATAGAGTGAAGATTAAGAATGCTTTGTTCCTCCTCAGGCGAGAACTTGCCACGCTTGATGTCTGGCCTTAAATAGTTTGTCCATCTTAATCTGCAGCTCTTGCCACATCTATTTAATCCTGTATGTAAAAACAACAGGTTCTTTCAAAGGGATGAGAAGGAAGAAGAAGAATTGAAGAGAAGGTAGAGAGAGAGAGAGAGTACCAGCAAGCTTGGGGAGTGCTCTCCAGCTTCCATGGCCGTGCTTCTGGATATAAAGAACTAATTTATGATCTTCCTCAGGCGTCCAAGGTCCTTTCTTGAGGCCGTTCTCATCGCAGCAGGGAGACCTTCCCATGGAGGAGAGGGCAACGAAGGTGGATTGAGTCGGCTAGCTTCCCCTGCCTTCTTCCCTTTAAAAACCAAAGCCTTGCAGATTTATATTTATACACCTTGGGGCTTGGCCAGTTTTGTTATTTTTGCTTCAGGAGAAAAGGGCAAGCCCTGCCTAGCAGTTATATATAACTTCAAATGCCTATTAATATTCCTTCACTCCATGAAGCTACGCACAACATTATAATATTTAGAAAAAAATTAGTGCAAAGGAACTCTAGAAAGATAAATTATATAAGCCAATCATTTTGTACTTAAAAAAAAATCTCAAACTTATTATTTTTCTGAAGTATAAATTAAGCAATCTTATTGTATGGATAGAATATTCAATTATTCATTCTTTTAGGCTTTTTAGCATATAATTTACACATTTTTATTGATTTTTTTGCATGGGAGCTCCTGATTGAAAATTACTCTTCATATATGTCTTCATGATGGTAGCCAGTTGGCTGTGCGCTGTAACAAATTATCATTATTAATCTATTCATAAATATAATTCTAAAAAAAAATTCAAGTCAACATATTTTCAGCATTTATTTAGGCCTAACTAATCCTAAAATACTAAGCTCCTCTTATATATAACTAGCATGTCAAATTGATATATTATAATTTCTAAAGTTACAAAATCTATGATGCACTAATATTTTATAATAGCGAAGAATATAATATCTGTCACATGTAAATAATAATAATAATAATAATAATATCAATCACTGATAAGACATACATTTATATAAAAAGTCCCGTGACGCCTACTAAATATCTCATCTATATGTCAAATTAAAAGAATATAAGAAATTGATAGACAAGCATGACCAATATATGTGCCATGAATTATAAATTTTAATTACTTTAAAAGTATATTATACAAATAACTTAATAGCTACTTAAGGCATCTTTTTTCTTAACACGCTCTATTTGCTATTATTTTTATAATTTTAATTTTATTCTCTTACAAAATAATCATTTTTTCAGCTTAGTTTAAAAATCTATAGTATCATGACTATATTTTCTTGAATTTTGTTAAAAAAATTTAGAAAATGCAAATATGTTTCTTATTTATTGAAAAGTTGAAATGAATTTATTATTATATTCATTTACTTATATAATTACTTTATATAATTTGGGTAATTTACATACATATCACTTTATTTCATGCTATTTACATATATAATACCTAAAATTTTAATATTATATTTCTATCACCCATAAAAAAAATATGACTGCATGCATGGAATGAAGTATTAAAGTTATAGGATGGTATAGGTTGTAGGAATGAAATATTTGAGCGATATATTTGATATTAAAATTTTATGAGCCGTAATAATGTAATATTAAAATTTTGGGTGCTAAATATGTAAATTACATCAAATAAAGTTGTATGCATGTAAATCTTCCTAATTTGTAACATATAAGATTATAATTATGTGGTCTCCATGAGCTTTGAATAATATGCGTGTTTCGTGTCCATATTCGTGTCGGCATATCATGTCTGTATCCCTGCTCATATCAGTATCTACTCTAATAATAATTAATCCCTCCAAAAACTTAAAATAAACACATAAGCCAAATAAAATCATAAATAAATAGCATATTGAAAAATATGATTTTGTCTTATTTATTGACATGTTATTAAATGTTAGGCTACATAAACATCACTCCATCTATCAAATAATTAAATGATTTTTATAATCATGAGCAATAATTATAAATGCTTCCCTCACGTATGATGAATTATGCCTCGCACCCGCATGGGCGAAACCAGACGGGCTCGTACAAAAGTCGCAAGTAATTCAATAAGAGCCACATAATTAGGCATAAAATATTAATTTATTCCCTTGCAGGAACTTAGGGATTTTATGCAATACGGTTGCTGGATCTACACACAATTTATTGGACAAGAATTTTCCTTTGTTTTCCGAAGCACGCCAAGATGAAACAAATGATGCGGTAACAGTGATTTTCGGATTGTTAATTTTGATCTAATGATGTTTATTAACAAAAAAAAAAGGAATGAAGAAAGCCCTAGCTAGAATTGCAATTAGTATTAATTAAGAGCTATTTAGATTGACTTAAAAGGAGTATAAAGTATTCAAAATTAAGGGGTTTTATAAATATTGGAATTTGGTCTAAAGTAAAAAAAAAAATTTTTTTTGAGAGCAAATTTTGAAGTATTTGGAATGCATTTAGTTTAATTTTTGCTTATTTGAAAATTATTAGCTTTGATTGATTTATAAATATACTATAAATTCTCTGTTGTTGCCGCATCCGCCCCCAATCACCACCTGCTTTCGCCAATAGTCATCATCACCTTGTTGGCTATCACCACCCTTTGCTGCCTCTAGACACTACGGCACCACCACTTGCCACCACAGCCAGCAACTGCATGCTGTTGTTGCAGCTCACAACACACCCACTTGCTAGCTTCAACCAACTACTATTATCTTTATATTTTACATTACATTCATTGTACTTTACACTAAATAAAAAAATAATCACAAGCATTTATTTTACACTAATGTAAAGTGCTTTAAATATTTTAAATATATTAGATTTCTTTAATATTGCCCAATTTTACTATTGCAATCCCATTTTGGCAAACCTAAATCTTTAAGATATATCATTGAATGAATGATATGTCGGATCTAATCCACATTAGTAGTACATTGATTTTCGCTGGCGGGTTCCTCCGTTCGCTCTGCTAGGGCTTTTGCCCTAGCCGTCGCTAGAAGTGGCTTCACTTCGCCTCCTTCACGCTGAGGGGAGTTTTTTTGTCTCTTCTCCGTCCATTTTTTCACAATTTTTTTTTTGTTTGGTTTGATTTTTCTTTCTTGGCCCTTCTCTGGTGCTATGGCAAATTCTATTAAGCGTTTAGATCATGATTTTCTTTATTGTAAGAATCGCTCCAAAATTTTCAATGAGGTTTTATCTGGCTCTGATCCGTCTAAGGCATTTCCGGATCTGCAAGTCACTACGATTAGGGGTTTGCCGGCTTTATGGATATCAAAGGATGAAGTTCTTCATCTTCTTAACCCTTTTGATTTCACTTTAGTGGGAAAATTTCCGTTGCGGCGTCCGACTTTAGACTCGATATGAAGTTTTTTTTTCAACCTTAAATTATCGGGTGAGTTTTCTGTTACTCTTTTGGATCAGAGCAATATCTTAATCAAGCTTTCTAATGATCTCGACTATTGTAAGGTTTTTGCGCATATATCATATTTCATTTTTGGTTGTTCTATGAAAGTGATAAAATGGGCGCCGTTCCTTGACCTATCAAACGAGTCTCTAATCGTCTTTGTTTGGATTTCCTTTCTAGAGCTTCGCCCACACCTATTTCTTCTCACATGCTTTTTGGTCTGGGATCATTATTTGGTCGTCCACTTCATACAGACAATGCAACTGTTGTTGGTTCGAGGCCATCCATAGCTTGTATCATTGTGGAAATGGACATTTCTAAAACTTATTCTGCTTAAATTTGTCTTGGTCCTGAGAAATTAGGCTACATTCAAAGAGTTGTTTTGTAAAGTTTTCCTAGTTATTGTCTTCATTGCAAAGTTATGGGTCATAAGAGGTCTAAATGTGTTAAGTTGTTTCCTCATTTGAGGCAGGATGATGCTTCTTTTCAACCTCCTATGGTTTCTGGACATGTTCCCATTATGGACCCTCCTTCTTTGGCTCTAAATGATCCCTCTGTTCCTGTGAATTTCCTTCCCCCTACCACTGCTGCTTCCACCCCTATCATTGTGGACCTGGCTCCAAAGCGTGTGTCTTCGGATGTGTGTGTTCAGGAGGGGGCTTTTTTTATTGCCCCTAATACCTGTAGGGTGGAGAATGCTAATGCTACTAATGCTTTGAGTCCCGTTGGTGTTGTAGTCTGGAATGTTGCTATTGTTTGGGGGTTAATGTTGTGACATTGCACTCTGATTTAGCTTTTGGTGATTCTGTTCTTGTGGTGAAGGAGCCTGCTCCTTTTGTTGCTCTTTCAGATCCGCCTGAGAATGCTTGATGTGATGGAGTGAATGAAAATTTGAGTATTTATTATTGTGGTCTTAATCTTATAGCTAGCCATTCCTGTGATGATGTTGTGGCAGATTCAGATGATTTATCGGATGAGGTGGCTTCCAGGGTTGGTTTTATCTCTGGTGCCATGCGTTGGTTGTTTATGATGGATCTATTCCTTTGGAGCTTGTGGCACGAGAGGTTGAAAGTTCGGCTGTTAATTTGGCTTCTATTTTACATTTTAATGTTGAGTCGATTGTGCCTCCTTCTGTGAATGTCTCGAAGGGTAATGTGGGTTTGTTGATATTCATATTTATGTTATGTCTAATGCAGATTTGAAAGCCCATCTAGCCCGTCCTTTGAATAACTTTGTTTTGCTTCAATCCGATTGGCTAGAGTTGGACGATACCCTTTCCACTCCTTTGGAGGAGGGTGATGATTTTGATGACTGTGTAAATGATGATAAGTATATTTCCAGTGGCTGATGAGGAAAAAGCGGAACAATAAATTTAAGAAGAAAGAGGCTTTGGATTTTCTTCTCGCTTTTGTTGTCGTGGGCTTTATTGACGTTTTGGATGATAATGAGGTGGCCCCTGCTTTTCTCCCTTTTGGCCTAGGCTTGTTGGCAACCTTGCATGGTGTGCCCTTTTGCTTGCTGGTTGTCTATGTGGGTTATTTTTGAGTGGTTGTTACCAATGGATGGTTCGTGCCTGATTGCGGGTTGGTTTTAGGGGACTGCCACCCTGAGTCTGATGTTGACTCATTTTATTGCATATTTCTCTATTTGTTTTATCTAGGTTGCTTTATTTTCCAATCTTTTGATGTATTTTTGCGTGTATTGTTTTTGGGTTGATGTTGTAATCCTTTCTTTGTAGGAATAAAAATTATTTTTCTTTAAAAAAAATAATGATATGTTGGATAAATATGTCATTTATCATTTATATCGATTCATCTAAAATATATCATGGTAAGAAATTTTTAAAAATAGATTTTTTTGTGTAATTAAAAATAATAATTATGAATTTAAAAAAAAAGAGAAATTTAACTATTTGATTTGTCATATAATGAATCTCCTCTACAAATAATAAGCTCTTTGGGATAAAGAAATAAGCATAGTAAAAACTCCATAGAATTGTATAACTTGTTATCTTATAAGTTCTATAGACTAATTAATGAGCTGAGCCACATTTGTAAGCAATAAAAATTCTATTACAAAAAATATCCCTTGGATTATTAGCCATTCATTCAAGGATTCAAAGAAGCATCACTCTCATTGCATAGTAATAAAATTAATTTCATTCATTCCAATCCAAATGAATAGAAATATCTCATTCTAAGTCGTTGAAAAGCAATAACATTTGTTTTTAAATAAAAAAAGTATTATTATTAATATCGACCCAACATCTTAAATAGCAAAAAATACAGTTTAAGTAACTTTATAAATGTAACCAACGAAAAAAAAAGTACCATAAGTTAATTAAAAAGAAAAAAAACTCTTAAATTTAGGAAATTATTTCTACTAACCATTTTCATATAGATGAATATTGTTATTTGCTTCAACTTAGTCATCGGCACTTTAGTACTAGTAGAATTAAAGAGTTTATTATCTTAGTGATATATCAGCAAAAAATTATCTTGATAGAACACGAATCTCAAGGCAAAAAATCAAGTTGGAAACTTCAAAAATAAAATATGGGATCATCTAACTCTGATTTCAGCAAACTTATATATAGTCGAACATGGCGTCTCGTAAATACAAACCAAACGACACCAAATTGAACTTGATCCTAGCCCAAATATGTAATATCTCGTTCCCTTACTGTTCCTCTCTGAATTGGATTTTCCTCCCAGAATCGGCCAGGACGAAGTTGAGATCGTCCAGGCCGATCAGTGCATGGAAAACAGCTGATTTCTGGAGTGTTTTCTGGATGATTTCTGGACAGGATCGTCCGGGCCGATCGTGAGATCGTCCAGGCCGATCTGTACTGTAGAAAAAAAACTTGTGACGCCCCAAGATCTAACTTGGAAAGAATGTCGATCAATAGCCAAACAATAGCCCTGGGTGAGGTCCAGGACGATCAGGATTTGGTCTGATCGTCCCGGGACGATGTGAATATCGGCCTGGCCGATCAGTTCACAGATATAAGAAAATCAGCTCGTTTTGAGGAGAGAGAAAATCATTTTATAAAAACGAAAATATCTGAGGAGAGAGAAAGAGAAAGGGAAAAAGAGAAAAGCTGGTTTTCGGAGACCGCGGAGCGCTTTTCGTCCGACGCTGCTGTTGGGAAAAGTGGAGATCTCGTGGTAAGGACTCCGAATCATATTTCTGTTTTCAAAAATGTTGTGTTTTGATCGAGTTGTGATCTGTTTTGTGTTTTCGTAGTCGACTTTTCGACATGATTTTGATTTGACACAACTTCCACCGCACAACTTCTAGTATGTTATAGATATGATTATTCTACACGATTTGACTGTATTCTACGAAGATTTTATCGGTCGGAATTGATTCTACGTGATTTTAATTGAATAGAAAATTATCAGGATGTTTTCTGACTTGGTTTCTATAGAATAAAAGTCTTGCATTGATGTTATAGATATTCTATTGTAATTTGGTAGAATTTGGAAATCGTGTCTTTTTGCAGGATTTTTGTGTAAATTTGATCGACTGCCGTTACGCTGCCCGATTTTCGTATGATTTCCGAATTGTCTGAGATTGATAGATTGAATCGATATGAATATGATTATTGATATGATTGCTTTAATATTGACTATTGAATTGCTTATTGATTGAATTGACTATTGATACTGGAACCCAAGTGGAACCTGGTTGAACGTTGGTGAAGATTGATATTGACCTGTACAGGATGGTGGGCCGACGGGCTTTCCTTTAAACCATTGATCATTGATATAACGATTGGGAGTTATAAGGAGTTTTATATGCCGACGGGCGGCCGACGGGCAAAAAGAGTGACGACTCTTATTGATAGACCAACGTACGGACTACAACAGCAACGGATTCTACAACAGCAACATGACCAGTTGATTTTACTTGTCCAGTATATAGTATTGAATTGCATGTTCACTGTATTGATTTACGGATTTATTGCTTTATCGATTTCTGCCTTATTGATTGATCGGATTTACTGTATCGTACGACTTCATTGATTTCATCGATTGATTACCGAGCATTGATTACTGAGCATTGATATGGATATTGATAGATATAGATACTGCATCGATAGCATGGACATGGACATCGTATGGATTCATTGTATTGCCGCCTAGATTTTATAGACTCGCTGTTGCTATTGTTCTATACCGTATTGACTGTTTTATAGATTCCTTGTCTCGTATCGCTTTTCTCAATTGACTTCATTGATTAGATCGTACTGAATTGACCGTATTGATTTGATTGACGGATATTGATTGATTGCATTGATTTATCGAATTGCCTGCCACTGCATTGACTGGTTTTATTGACTATGGATTTCCACTGCATAGTATTGATGATCATTGATTCATGGATTTCCGGATTGCATAGATTCATTGACCATTGACTGATTCAGATTGATAGATTGACATGCATATTGATAGCATCGCCGTGCTTTGATTTCAGTTATAGGTATTAGGTGACCTGCTGGGCTTTGTAAAGCTCATTATATGTGGTTGATATTTTCAGGTCAGGGTTCGGGAGCAGGAGATAGGAGTTGGTCCAGATCTTCAGGTTTTAGTTCTTTTGATCGATTGATGATTCTTTTGTACTCAGGACAGGATAGATTTCTCTACTTGTATTGATAGTTTAGTTCCTGAGTATTGTACATGATGTTTTGAGATATGAATCGACTATTATATTGATGTTTTAAATGTTATAGATGTTTGATAGATCGCTTATTGAAGGTTTTAGATAACTCTGGTAAATTGTTTGGCTATTGATCGACATTCTTTCCAAGTTAGATCTTGGGGCGTCACAAGTTTTTTTTCTACAGTACAGATCGGCCTGGACGATCTCACGATCGGCCCGGACGATCCTGTCCAGAAATCATCCAGAAAACACTCCAGAAATCAGCTGTTTTCCATGCACTGATCGGCCTGGACGATCTCAACTTCGTCCTGGCCGATTCTGGGAGGAAAATCCAATTCAGAGAGGAACAGTAAGGGAACGAGATATTACAATCTCCCCACCTTAGAAAAATGTCGTCCCGACATTTCCCTAAAGGTACGAAGCAAAACACGAAGCAAACCAAATCGATCGAAATCCAAATCCAAAACAAAACTCGTCGAAATCTAAACAAACACACAATGCAATCAATCAAATATCAATATGCAATGTTCATATGTCAATATCAATCGGTTAGTCAAATCAATCTTACCAGTAGAACTCTCTGGTCGCTGTTGATCCTGATGCTGTAAACTCTGTAGACTGTAGATGCGTGGCACCACTGGAGGAAGTGCAGGAGGTCGTGGCGCAACTGTCTCTCTCTGATCTCTGACAGCTCTATCATCCATCCTGTTTGCTGATCTCTCATTGTAGGTCCTCGAGCCAACAGTCCTCTGCTGTCCTGTACCCGTGCCAGAATCAGTCCGTCCACCCAGTCCTTTCTGAGGACAAGCTGCTGCTCTGTGCCCTTGCTGTCCACAGTGAAAGCACTGCCCCGTCAACAGGTAGCATCGACCTGCATGTCGTTTTACCACAGTGAACACATGCTCCAGAACTACCAGACGATATTACCGATGCAGATCGCGGTACAGATCCCGATGCAGATCCTCTCGAACTCTCATATCTGCTTCTCTTCTCTCTATCTCTATCTCTACCAGAATCATCTCGTCGTACCTCATCTCTCCTCCTTCTGGTATCCTCGTACCTCGGTACCGGTGTCGCCAGATCAATCTCTATCAATCGAGCTCGCTCCACTAGCTCAGAAAACTCATGGATCCGGAAAGGTACTAGTGGGTGCCTCAGCTCTCTGTTCAATCCGTGCAGGAATCTATAACATTTTTCCTCGGCCGTAGGAATCAAATGAGCAGCGTACCTCGCAAGAGCAGTAAACTCGGCCTCGTACTCCATCACTGACTTGCGGCCTTGCTCCAATCTCATGAAAGCTTCCTGCATCTGTCGCTGAGCTGACGGTGGTACAAACCACATCCTGAATACTGTAGTGAACTCATCCCAGGTGATCTCAGCATTTGTCTTCCCCTGGAATTTCTCTCTCTGCTGTCCGATCCACCATCTCTCTGCCTCACTCTCCAACATGAATACTGCCAATGGTACTTTTCTATTCCCCGGACACTGTATGCTATCAAAAATCTTTTCCACCCTCATGATCCAATCCTCAGCAGCCTGTGGTCCTACAGCCCCTTTGAACAACGGAGGCTTCAGCTTGTGGAACATCTGCAAGTGTCTGTCTACCTCTTCTTCCTTGCTTCCACTCATCTTGCTCTGGGCATCCCCCATAACATGTGCAATCGCAGTAGCCAACTGCATCATACTCTCTGAAGGCATTGGAGCTGCGCTGTGTTGCTCATTTGGTACACTGGATTCTGCTGGAGGATCCATATCTTTTTCACCTGCACAATTCAAAACAAATGATACACACATGCAACGATGTATGCCGATGAAGCTCTTAAAGCTACCCAATCTACCCAATCTCTCAATCCAAACCTACAACTCTGGTAACAATCCATTCTTCCAATAACACTGCTCTGATACCAAAAAACTAAACTTGTGACGCCCCAAGATCTAACTTGGAAAGAATGTCGATCAATAGCCAAACAATAGCCCTGGGTGAGGTCCAGGACGATCAGGATTTGGTCTGATCGTCCCGGGACGATGTGAATATCGGCCTGGCCGATCAGTTCACAGATATAAGAAAATCAGCTCGTTTTGAGGAGAGAGAAAATCATTTTATAAAAACGAAAATATCTGAGGAGAGAGAAAGAGAAAGGGAAAAAGAGAAAAGCTGGTTTTCGGAGACCTCCCTTTCTCTTTCTCTCTCCTCAGATATTTTCGTTTTTATAAAATGATTTTCTCTCTCCTCAAAACGAGCTGATTTTCTTATATCTGTGAACTGATCGGCCAGGCCGATATTCACATCGTCCCGGGACGATCAGACCAAATCCTGATCGTCCTGGACCTCACCCAGGGCTATTGTCTGGCTATTGATCGACATTCTTTCCAAGTTAGATCTTGGGGCGTCACAAAATAGGTCCAAATCGAAGACCCGAAGCACATTCGGAAGGTTCAATCCATAATTTGGATTACCAAATAGTTTCCAAATATGACATGCTTATAATCGAATCGAGCAGCTCGACGAGACGAATCCAATGAGCCCAAGATCGTCAAATTCCAATATCATTAAGATCTTCAAATGTCTGGCGAACAGTTCACGATCAAGAGATTCAATATCGGCCGTCCATCTGAACCACTCCACATTTGCCCTTGATCATCCTCTTATTTACAGTTCATGCCATCCTCAAAAAACTATAAATAGCCCCTCATTTCACTTGAGAGGGGACCCAAGCAAGAAGAAGAAGAGAAGAAGGAGAACAGAAGAGAAGAAGGATATAAGGGAAGAAACTCCTTCTCGACCACCGTCGGAATTCTGCCCGACTTCTACGGGATGCCGAAATTCTGCCCGACTTCAAATGGACGCCTCAGAATTCTGCCCAACTTCCACGGGACGCCAAAATTATGCCCAACTTCCATAGTGAAGCCGGAATTCCACCAGCTTTTCAGTGACCCAGCTTTTTAGTGACGCCGGAACTCTGCCCGATCTCCAAGTGACATTTGAGTTTTGCTCGAATACCATCTAACGCCGAAGTTCTCCCCGGCCGCCGACTGACATCGGACTTCTATCCGACGTTGGACCTCCGCACATCGCCAGATTTCTACCTGACACCTTCCTTCTGACCTCTATCGCCCGCCGACAATGATCCTTCCAACTTATGTCGCCCACCGACTAAAGTTCTTCTGACCTCTGTCGCCCGCCGACTTCGGTCCTTCTGGCTTACGTCACCCACCGACTACAGTCCTTCCGACCTCCATCGCCCACCGACTACGATCCTTCTGACTCATGCCGCCCACCGACTACAGTCCTTCCGACCTCCGTCGCCCGCCGACTACGGTCCTTCTGACTTACGTCGCCCACCGACTATAGTCCTTCCGACCTCTGTCGCCCGCCGATTACGGTCTTTCTGACTTATGTCGTCCACCGACTACAGTCCTTCCGACCAGCGAACACATCAACCGTGATTCTTTGTATTCACATCATGTAATGTACTCTATAAGATGTACATCAAGCTAAGGCCTTCCCCCAATGAAGGGCCTCATTTGTAATCAACTGCAATACTAGTGGATTCATTCAAACTGAGCTAGGCCCTGTGTTTTTTCCCCGTTTTTCAGGAGTTTTCCACGTAAAAATATTTGTATCTCATAAATGCTACACCCTCTCTCTTATCTGATTGAGTGCCAGATTCGTACAAAGTTAAGACGTCATGTTTTATATTTCTCTACCACTGCGAATACTCAATGACGCAACACTTAGCATTATACAAGGATCCAATGTATGCACAAATAAAAAAAAGTTGCAAGAAATACTAGTGTTTTTTTTTCTTGAAAATTCATAGAAGGAAAAATCATAGAGCATTGCCCAGTTGCAGTATTTCCATTGATATTCGTTATCAGTTACAACTGAAGAACTGATGCCTTCCTTGGGAAAAGATGTTAATACAATGTAATAAAAATGCAATGCATCAAACATATGATGTGATGGAATTTGAAAGAGTCCTATGGCATTGGAGATATCTTTAAACGGTTGTTTGTTTGCTTATTTGATTGTACTAGAAGTTCGGCATAAATCCTAATATTTACATCGGACCTCTGCTGAATATTCTATTTAATGTTACTGTCAAATTTTTTGTATCTGTCATTCGATCAAGATCAATAATATTCAGTTGAAGTTTAATATATTCTCCACTATATTGTATTCTCATTATTCCAGAGTTAAGAGATTGGTCGACTTTTGTAATTTATTCAAATATTAGTAGAACAATTTCAATTGGGCAAGACTCCGTGGTTTTTTCCCTTTTGAGGATTTTTCACGTGAAATTCCTAATGTTTTTTTTATTATCTATTTGTGTGCTGAGTTTTCGTATATTGCAAAGACGTAAAACCTTTCATTCTACCGCCTCAAATTTCTTAGCTCGCAACCCTTTTGTAATAAAAAATGTAAAATTATGGGGGAACGGGCAATTACATAATGTATTAAATGTTCCAATTTTATTGTAACATCTGTACTTGGCATTTCAAAAAATAGAATAATGTTGACTTCTTTTGCAAAGTTTTAAGAAAATAAAATTCTATTTAGAGTCACCAAAATCCCCAAGGATCTTTGTATGGTGGTACATAATTCTCTGTGAGAGGAAGCAGGCGAAAAGAAGCAATTGCTTTTGAAATTTTGGGACATGACATCCTGATCTAAATTTGATTAGGTTATTTATGAGTGTAAAATAAGAACTATTGATTAACTAATATCATACACATCAAAAAACAAATTGATCATATATAAAATTATAGGTGTTTTAAATCATATATATTGTATTTTAAAACTGTCACAAGCCCGGATGAAAAAAAATGAGGGAAATTAAAAAAAAAAATTTTTTTTGCCCCTCTATAAAAAAATTTTGGTTCCGCCCCTGCCTCGAAACATCCTGACGTCGCACATTAAAGTGCATGGGCACAAAATAATCGTACAAATATATATATTTACCCAATTAAATATTTTTTATCTAATTCAAAATATGAAATTGAGCTCTAAAACGAATCAATCTTGAGTTTGAGCATTCGAGTCAATAACGGGTCTTGTATTTGTCCCTTAAGCTCTGCACGCTTGAGCACAGCAAATGAGCTCAAATCAAGCTTGAGGCAGAGGGCAAGCCAAATATACATTAGATGAGTTTGCTTGATAAAGCAAGAATTAGAGTCGACCCAACTCATTTACATCCGTAATTTTTACTCAATGAGATTAGATAATCATAAAGATCACTAGGGCTACTATGAAAGCATCAGAGGTCAGTATAATAAGAAAAAAATTATATAAGAATATTTTGATAAAAAAAAGATGATCATAAAAAATTATAAGTATTTTTTTTTAATCTTCTTTAATATTAGCATTATTAATATTTATTTCAAATTAAAAAAAAAATCAAAATTGTAATCAAAATAGCCAATGACTAGCACTTGAATCAATCGCCGAGTGCTACGATGTCAGATAACTTTAGCCGCCAAGTGAGGCGTTAATTCTGTCGGCACATAAAAAGTAATTGAGGTAGTTGGAGATCAGAGAAGATCTGTGGGGAATAATTTCGGATAAAGGCATCCAATGTGGATAGCATGATTAATGGGAATGGCTTGGCCAATGAACATTCCTTTGTTATTTGGCAATATTAGTTCATTAAGCTGGTAGGAAATAGGGGTGTCAAAATCTGGTTTTAGGTCGGGTTAGAATTGAACTAGAATATACCCGGGTTCAAACCGATCGACCCTAACCAGACCCAATTGTGTAAACGGGTTATAAATTTGGACCCAACCTGTTGTGTTACCGAGTTGACCCGACGATGGTTGGACGGTGAAGGCGGGATGAAGGATGCGGACAGCTCAGACTTGGCGCGGGCGGGCGCGGGCAGCACAATCAGCACATTTCAAACATGTCTCCAAGTTGAACCATCAAGTTTCTGGGTCAATCCGAACCAACTCATTTTTTCAAACTGGTCGAATCCGGGAACTTGAACCTAACCCGTTTTGAAATCGGGTCAGGTCTAACTCGAAAATTTAGGATTAGGTTCGAGTCGGGTTTTTGTGTATTGTCAAATATTGACACCCCTAGCAGGGAATATTGACTAGGAGCTCATCGTGTTGGTGGCGGCGGAGTGCGCTGATTATTTCCTGTCACTCATTTCCGACTACTAGGAGGTGAGCTCTTGGATCTATTCAAGTTGGATTGAGTTGAGTTGAATTGAGTTGGATCAATCAAATTACTATTAAAATGGAGGGTTTTTTGCAGCAATTCGTAGTAGTGGTTCTTAAACTGTTCCTATAGCTAGACATTGTAAGCGGCTTTAACCTTAAGTTTAAGATTAATTATTATGTGCGGACGTCGAACACCGTCCAAAGCCCAATGAAAATGTGCCACATCACCACTACTCAGTACCGTGGCTCGGTACTGCTCGGTACCGAGCTCAGTACTGTATGACGTGGCTGCACCTGATTCTCCTTTGGATGATAAGCTGTGTCCAATGTCCGTACAGAATAATCTCTCCAGGTTTAGGCTTCCTTATTTCCCCACTAACCCAATTATCCCTATCGATCCAACAAATTAGTGCCGGAGCTAAAATTTCAATTGAATATTAAAATTTTAAGAAAAATCTTCAATGATAAAAATTAGTTTAAAAATTTTAACCATAAAATTTTATATTTACATGATTATATTGAATTTTCTCAAATATGATGAAAGCGAGAGACAAACCCTACCACTCTTGGTTCAAATATTAAAGTCTTTTTTGAGACAATTTTCTTATTGCTTTTTAAAGCTACATTTAAGCACAAATTTTTTTTAAAAGTAGCAAAAAAGCAATGTCCAAAAGTTATCAAAAAAAAATTTATTATTAATATTTTTTTTGGGAACGGAATATCCACAGGCTGTCACCCTCGAAACTTCACTTGGCAGCGTGACTAATCCTCGGCTGACTTAGAAGAGACACCCACCATAGAAACCTCCTGACCCATACTTGATTGGACCCCACTTAAGAGGTGCCGCCGCTCAAGAGAAATCGTGCACATGATAATGAGTTAGGTGACAAATGATATTAGTAATATATTTGTAAGAAAAAATAGTAATATTTTTTATTTTTATTTATTTTTCATATAAATATTTTATTTTTTTATTTAGGAAATCTCATAAATATAAATATCCTTATAATGTGACTCATATGTTTTTAAAATTAATATTTAACGTCCATAATAATAATAATAAACATCTTAATGTTTTTACATAAACATAAATTAATCAAATATATTATCTAACATTTTAAATATCAGAGGCATGCCATAATTTTAAAATCCTTCCGGATAAGGGGTATTGAGATCCAAATATAAATTTTCTCATAACCACCCAATAACTGATGCCGCATCGCTAATTTCGACTGGCCAAAACCATTGGATGCATAAAAGAGTCAAAGTTTTTATTTATTTATTTATTTTTTCAAAAAAAATTTATTTTTATTTTTATTTTTATTTATGCTTGTTTGCAACAATTTTTTGTTACTTTCTAAAACAACTTTTTAGTTCAAAAATTATTTGATTTAGAAATTTTTGCACGAATCTGAGCAAATTTTTAGTTGAACTGAACATCTTGAAAAGACAAACTCAACGACAACATATTCAATATAATCTGACCTCAAATGGGTCTAAATCGAGGTCAGAAGCACGTTTGGAAGCTTTAAAGCATAGGTTGGTCAACCAAATGAGTTTCAAATGTGACATGCTTATATTTGAATCAAGTGGCTCGACGAGAAGAATCCAACAAGCCTAAGATTATCAAATTTTGACATCAGTATAAGGCAGTCAAATGCTTAATAAACGGTCTATGATCAAGAATCAATATTTTTTTTTCCAAAACATTATAATATATTATAGAAAGCAAACAACGGTTACAACAACTAAATCCAGAGAAGAAAAAATCAAAAAGATACAACCTCTAAAATCAAATGAAAACCCCGGAAACAAAATGGGGGCTCAGTAGATGACCGAGGCTACCATCAACCTCGAAACCGCACAAGGACCATCCAGTAGAGGTTGCCACAAGGAAGCGACAAGGAGAGGAGCCCCTGCCACATCATTGCCCTGCAACCAACAAACGAAACAACAATCAATCCAATCAACTGAAAAAACCGAATCATCTTCTTCTACCACCTCTACCCCAAAATTTTCCATGCAAAGTGCCAGAAATAGATCTATCACGAACCATACTAAATTCATTTTACAGATCATAATAGGAATCAGAATCATAATCGCATTCCGACGAATTATTCAGCCAATCATCATTTAATCTAACATCAACACTAGCCGAACCCCCCACCTGATCCATTAACGCTTGGGAACCAATTTCATTCACGGGAACGTCCACCAAATTTCCTTGACCATCCGTCCTCACAGCAAGATTAGGAACCTGAATCGGTTCAACGTGCTCTACAATCATAGTGCTAGACAGAACAGGCATGCCCGAATTCACACTAGAAATAACAACACCTCCATCAGCATTAGTATGACATCCCGAACGGGCGGTAACATCCACAGCAGGGGATATATCCTCACTATTACAAACAATAACATCCACAGGAGACACAACAGGTTCCGAAATATTAACAAGAGCAGGAGTATCAATATCAACCTCATTAATAATAGTATCAATAGGAGTAATATTAAAACCAGGTTGAATCCCATCCACAGTATCGACACCAAAAACCAAAGCATCAACCCCAGCATCAGAAGGAGATACCAGATTCACATCAGGAGGCTCGACGCCACCTCCCCCAACATTATTATCAATAATACAGTCATCAGCAGCAACCAAAAAATTCTCACATAGAGAAACAGACTTCTCAGCAGGGGTAGAATCAGGATTCACAAGATTTTTTGAAGGCAAATTCTCACATGCGAACACCACCGGCGGTGGCGCCGGATTATTATTCGAAGGCAAATTCGGAAAAAGTTTACAACATCCCGCTTTCAGATGCCCCACATCTTACAGTGCAAACAAAAACTAGGCATGCCCTCAAAAACAACTTTTTGAATGTAACCAAATTTCTCCGGTCCCAACCAAATGGATTCTGGGTAGGTTTTAGAAATGTCGAGTTCAACAAGGATACGGGCAACAGAGGGACGAGACCCAACCGCCGTTGCATTGTTTGTATGAATCGGACGGCCAAAAATAGATCCTAAACCTAGAAGTATGCGAGGGGAAAAAAAGGTGTGGCCGCAACCCAGGGAAGGAAGTCCACACAGGGACAATCGGAGACTCCTCCGAAAGGTCAAGAAACAGAGACCACTTGATAACTTTCATAAAACAACCAAACACAAAATACTAACGGTGAGCAAAGATTCGGCCATAATCAAGATCATTCGAAAGTTTGATAAGCACATTCGATTGATCTAAAACAGTCACAGAAACATCACCAGATAACTTTAAATTGAAAAAAAAAATTCTGATAGAGTCCAGATCCGGACGCTTAAGGGGAAACTTACCCACCAAAGCGAATTCAAAGGGTTTCGCCAGATGAAACACTCCTAATGTGCCCTTAATCTTCCCACTATTTATTAGTAATGTCACTCTCAAAAAATTATAAATAGACATCGCATTCTTCACAAAGAAAAAAGAAAAGAAGAGAAGGAAAGGAAGAGAAATTTGAGATATCTTTTGCCACCAAGCTCCTCCTAACCACTGTCAGACCACCGACCATCATCAGACCACCATTATTAGTGTTTAACTTTCCCGCCCAGCCACTGATCGTAGCTAGACTTCCGCTCGGCCACCGACTGTCGCCAGACTTCCATCAGGCCACCGATAGTCGCCGAATTTCTGCCCAGCCACCAACAGTCACCGAATATCAGCCTTGCCTTAGATCGTCGCTACATTTTTTTCCTACCATCAATTGCTCTAAACTTCCACCTGACCACTGAAATATGGTGGACTTTTCACCCGGCCACCGATTGACTCCCGACCTTCGCCCAACTCTCCCTATTTTTGTAGTTTCACTATCTTTGAATTAAAGGATGGATCAAGCTTTGAAATCTATTCAAATACTAGTATAGAATCATTTCAACTGGGCGTAGTCTTGTGGTTTTCCCCTTTTTCAGAATTTTTCATGTAAAAATCTATGTTTTGAATTCTTTGTTTGTGTTATGGATATTCGTACAACACTGAGACGAAAAATTCAAACTCTATCGCAACGTATATTCAAGCAGCAACATTTGGTAAATTATAGAAAACTTAGATAAAATTTATATGAAACACTATAGGAAATATCAAATATCGACGGTATTTTTGATGGTTTTATCGGCGCTATTAACCGGGGGTTAGACCGCCATAAACACAAAATCGTTGACCGCCAGAATTTTTGCCGATATTATCTTTTCATGATGGCCTTTACGAGTGATAAAAACCGGCGGTGCTTGCGCCGGAATATTCCAGCGGTTTACCTGCTATTTTGAGTTCATTAATTTCTACTGTTGTAGCCGCTGGAAAATTTAGTTAAATTATGAGAAATTGCCACTGATAATTAACGATTTTCCTGTAGTGAAATTATTCCAACAATATAATATTTGATAAGAATAAATAAAAATTAATGTTTCATTTCAGACTTCTTTTTATTATTTTTAAAGCTTTTTTTATTATAAAAAGTTTTTAAAAGCAATGATAAAATAGTGGAAAAAATTGTCCCAAAAGAAATTTAAAATTTTTAAAAATAAAGATTTATTTTTAAAAGTTAAACAATTAGACGGCAATATAAATTCTTAATCAAATTATTAATTTTCATTTTCATAATTATGATCAAAATAATAGATGTATTAGTAGGGCTGCAAGCGAACCAAACGTTCGACGAACTACTCGTTGTTCGGTTCGATTAAAGCTCGTTCGTGATCGTTTAATTAACTAACAAAAAAACTTGAACAATATTTTAAATACTCGATTCTTAAATAAACAAGCTTGAACACTAATGCGTTCAGCTCGTTTATGTTCGCGAACAACATCAGTTGATGTTCATGAACAAGCTCGATAAAAGCTCGATTAAATATAAAATCTTTAATTATACCATAATATAATATAATTATTTTTTATTAATAAATTTTAAAGTAATAAAATATTATAACATATGTTCATATAAATTAATCATATTTTCATTTTAAATATACAACTGCTTTTATTTTAGAAATTTCATTTCATGAACAAGAAATATTTCATATTTGTCCATATTTGTTAGATTGTTTGTTTAGAATGTTCATGAACAAATTTAATGTTTGCTTGTTCAATAGATTGTTTGCGAGATATGTTCACGAACATAGCTCGTTTAAAGCTCGATAAGCACTAAACAAACGAACATGAACCAAACATGAACACCCTTAAATTAAACGAACCAAACATGAACACAAATAATAAAGCTCGAATCAAACACGAACCAAACATGAACAAGCTAATGTTAAACAAACACAAACATGAACACTCACATACTCGGCTCGGCTCGGTTCGTTTGCAGCCCTATGTATTAGTCTCCTTAAAAAATAAATAAATAAATATTTCTCTAGAGCATTAATTACTCTAGAGTTCGCTCTCAAGCAATCTTCAATAATGATGATGCGGATTGCTTTGACAACTTGCCTGCCATTATCATAATCCAAATGGCGATTGGAAAGCACGTCCACGTGTCATTCCGTACTTCACTCAACGCACAGGATCTAACCAACAAACTAAGCCACGTAGGCGATGGTCCAGCGAAGGCGTCACTGTTCCATGTCGACGTGACAGTTTTCCCACTCTAAACCAAACCCATACACCCATTCAAAATTATCTCTAATCCCACAGACAAAATTAATTAAGTCTCCTTCATAATTATCTCCTTTTATTCACTTAAAACTCTACTTCTGTTATTATTTATAGACTAATCACTTGAACGATTATCCTGAAAGCGATTATTAAAATTAAACCAAAAGTTATATCAAATGTATTATTTTTAATTAAGCAAATACTTTCAAGTATCTAATACAATTTTCTCTTTAGTTAATGAAGGAGAACACAATCAAAGCTTCACTTTTTGGAAAAAAAATTACTACGTGCAGTGTCCGAACGCTTCTGGAAGTCAATTCGGACAAGTGACATCACTCAATGCACAATGCATTGGATGACGTGGGGCATCCGGATTGACCTCGGAACGCATTTGAACTCCGTATAGAACATTAATCTCTCCACTTTTTGGGGATATATATTCAGGTCAATTTAGGTAAATTTACACTCACATCACATACACAAATTTCAAACTCAAAATCTTTTAGTTGATAGCCAAAGCTTTCAACCAACATAACAAATCACTTCAATACCACACTGCGTTTTCCTGCAAATATGACTAAATAATTAGCAGTTATTCAAGTTTTAATTCATCGATGATTCAAATAACATTATTATAGAGAGGTACCAAAGCTTTAGATAAACGGTAGATGAGAAAATAACACGCTGCATATAATAAGAAAAGACGAAGATATGCAGAGAATAACAGGTAGCTAGGAAACCAAACCTATATCAACCATTAAGAAAAATGAGTCAAAATAATGTGAAACACACATGACCTATCCAGTGCAGGAAAAGCTCTTCTCTCTCTTACTGCAGCACTGCACATAAAGAGACCAAATATGCATTGAACAATATAAAAACTTATAAGAAAATTGCATGGTGAGCTAAGAGTAGTAGTAAGTAACGTGAGTTTTGAACAATCGTGAGAAATAAGTATTTGGAGATAAAAGTTGATATCAGCTGCTGATGTTCTTTTATTTGACAAGAGTGGCTTAATAATATTAATAACAAAGTTGGTGTAGCCAATCCCACGGAAATTTATCTTTCATTGCCAACTTCTCCAACTGCAACTTCTCAATGACATTCTTCGCCTGTGACGTATTTTCTCCCACCTATCACTCATCATCGATCACTGCAAGAATACCATTTAATTTTTGCTGAACAGTTTTCTTTTTCTTTACAATACACAATTTAAGGGCTGTATGTGAAGGCATCCAATGGAAACTAATGATATACTAATTACATAGAGTTAGTTAGTTAATTAATTAATCCGAACTCCGAAGTATGCAAAGGCTGAATTACGCCGTTTCTGGTTTGAAGAGGTGAAAATTTTGTTGTTTTACTGTTTGTTAACACGGCTTTTTTAAAATATCTTTTCATATACCTATGTATTTTTGTCGATCTGAAAAGAAAAAAAGTTCTGCTTATATGTTCTAATACCTCTGTTTAAAATGAAAAAAATAGGAGTTGAGGAACCAAACAAGGCCTAAATAGGATGATAATATTACAAGTAGCAAAGAGTCAATGCATGAGGGAAAGTTTATGCAGAAGAAAAGGACTGTTTTGTCTTTGGTTATTTTATTATTACATCCTGCATTTTGTTTTGTTTTGCTATGCATGGCCTTTTTTCTACGAGAATGGCATCATTTGGCTAGTGTAACAAGTTACCATAATATGATAAGAAGACTTGGCTAGAAAACGGCCAAATCAAAGAAAAGCTTCATGCATTTGGCCTATCTATACATTTTTATTCGTTTTGTGTTATTATTTGCAGAGCTTTAGAATAACTGTAGAACACAACAATACATAAAATGATAAAAATACACAAGTCAAAGATACGTAGATCTTGGTACATTTTTTGGCGCATCTTATAGTTTTTTTTTTTTTTGTAATCTTCAGCACTGTGCCTTTTTTTAATTATGATTGAGGGTTGCTTACTTGAAGAAGTTCCTTCTATGATGGGCAACTTCGGATATAAAAACTTTTGGAAATCAAAGCTACATTTTTAATCATGAGTTCTAAAGATTGTATATAATTCGAAAAGTTGGAATTCTAGGCATCAAATTGCTTTTATAAATATTGATACATCATTTGATCTGCCATATATCTATATGCAATATTTGGATTGAAAATTTCCAAGATTAAACTTTGAACTATCGAGCCTTCATTTTTAAAAATTTATAGTCAACTGTATGTCTCTATGAAATGAATCCATCAACATTAAAACTTAAAAGTGATTTGATTCACAAATGAGCTCAAACCAAGTATTTGAAATGTGGTTGAAAACTAACGATCTCTAATCTTTATATGGTTACAGTCAAATCAAATGTCTTGATAATAAAAATTGAACGTGCCCAAAATCACTCGATTAGGAGGTCATTAAGTTCTAAAAGTATATTTATGATGAAGGAAATTCATATAAGTTGTTTGCGGGAGGGTTTTAGAGTTTTGGCTAAAATTATCGAAGTATCACCCCATAAAATTATAAATAGGCTTTCATAGTGCACATGGAAGAGATGGGGAGTTGGGGGGCTTTGACCTTAACTTGAAATTACATAGAAGAAGGAACTCTAAAGCTTTGACTGAAGTTCAAATTAACAACCATCATCCTTCAGCAACAATCTCTCATGTCCTACTATCCAATTGTTATTGTCTGATTGTTATCATGCATCTGCCATCTTTTAGTCATCATCCTTCAATATTGTCATTCGATCACCACTGCATGACAATTATTGCCAGATTATCATATTTTGGTCACCACTGTCCAAATAATACTATTTAAGCTCTGCCTTCATCCATTCACTACTTCTTCAACAAATTGCCCTACAATTATAAGAGATCAAGCTTGAGTTCATCACTTTTTAATCTTGTTGATGGGAAGAATATCCCTCTTTAATTTTACTTGAATAGTGGATCATATCATCTACAGCAGAGCCCATGATTCTTTTTATTTTCCAGGTTTTTAACATTAAAATTTTAAAATGTTAGCAAGTTTTGTGTTCCTCAATGTATTTGTGTGATCGTAAGATCTTCCAACAAAAGCTAGGATATAAACTCATCTTTCTATTGCCATAGTTTTTTTTAGCATATAATAATCAATACTATATGTGAGAAACATTTTTTTTTTGGGTTAAAATCCACCAACAGACCTACGTGTTAATCATCAAAACTGTTACAAGTCCTTAAATGGATAAAAAACTCGCTAATGCTCAAGCACTACAGGAAAATCGTCCATTACCGGTGGAATTTCCAACAGACTATTTTCTGTCAGATTTTCAACATATTAGGAAGAAAAATTACCGACTAATTTTCAAGTAGCTTTTCCGACAAATTTCAGGCTGATTCGTTTCCAGCGGAATTTCCGACGGTTTTTATAACTTCTGAAAATTTATATTTTTGTAATCTAATTAGTTAATAATTTAATAGCTTATTTTAATATATTGTTAATTTAATAACATAGTTTTAATTAATTATTAATTTTATAACTTATTTTAATAATTAATTAAAATTATAAATTTTAATTAACTATTAACTATTAACTTTAATATTATATTTTAATTTATTTTTAAATAATTAAACTAAGTTGTAACACATTTTTCTTTAATAATTTAATTTCAGTTCATTTAAATTTTAATTTTTTTTGTAGTTATATTTTAATAATATAACAGTATAGTTTTTATTCTTAAACATGTTTTACTTCATAGCAGAATGGTTGAGCCTTTGAGAATCCCATGCTGGCGGTCGAGTTGGAATCTCACTGGAGCCAAGCGGTTGTTTTTGCGACGAGTTTTATTTTTCTTAGCTTCGATTTTTTCCGACGGAAAAAATCCATTCCATCGAAAAATTTTTCCGGCTAAATTTTATCGCCGAAAAATTTTTGCGATGCTCGCTTTACGTGCAAAATTTTTTTCGAATTCGCCAATAATACATGATTTTCTTGTAGTGAATGAGCTACAATCTAAATCAAAACAAAATCTAAGAAGTCAAAAATCCCTACTACAATACAAAATCCTAGCCTGCTCTGAAATCAAATTTGAAAAAAGCATATATTTTTTTATCTTTTAATATTACAAAAACTATCAGTAGAGCTATCTAATTTTTTTATCAGTAATATAAACTAGCAGTAGAAATTATTTTATTGATTAAAACATCAATATACATATATATATTTATACTCCAAAAATTATATACAATAGCCAAGAGTTACACAATCACAACAGTCTATCTTCTCCTGATTGTAAAAGAATAATTAATAAAATAATAGAAAAAAAAACTTGGAGGATCTGATAACTAATCAATCTCATATTCCCGATCCTCTGCATATGCCTAAAATTATTTAAATTATATATAATGAGCTAAAAAGTCCAATATGCCACTAATCCTACAACACAACTCAAACTACAGTAAAAAGGTAATATGCATGTTGTTAGTCAATTCATAACAGTAGCAGTCACTATGATCATGAATCTATGCACACTACAAGAAATTCATCAATTACCGGTGACATTAACTTACATAACCGCCTGTTGACCCCTATATCTCAAACCACGTGAGAAAGGACCCCAATTGGCGAATAAAGTATTACGCACCTTGGCGCAATGCTTCACTTGAAGGTTAAAACAACCTCTGATTTCCAAACAGATTGTGTTGTTGTGAGCAAGACGTCGAATTCTGTTAGGTCGAAGCCCCTTGTAATTGAATCGGATGAGATTGGTCAAAAGAGACAACCGACACCCAAAATTAAAACGCGAGACTGATCAAATGATGTCGAATTAACAAACGGACTTCATCATTGTGTTCAGAACATTGCAAATACTCAAAAACTGTATTTTATTTGTTCAATTTGGATCATCCTAATGAGTTATATGAATTTCGAGACAACATGTATTTCGAGGAAGTCAGGCCTCGACGTCGCTCAGATGACGTCCGATCATGAAATGGACTATACCATTGCATCCGAAACGTCCTCTTCATTCAAAATATACATCTTTTGTGATTAATTGAGATCAATCGTAATGGTGACATGGATCCCAAGGTAATAACACGCATATCGAGGAATTTGGCCCTCGATGTCACCCAAACGATTTCAGATCGACAAACGGACAGTGTCATTGAGTCCGAAACGTTGTCTACATTCAAAATATATATTTTATTTAATGAATTTGGATCGTCTGAGATGGTGGCAAATTTCTATGCAATTCAAATATGATATAAAGGCCTGCGTTACGATGGAAACAAGGCCTCGAAAATGCTCGAATGGCGTCTGATCGACAAACGGATAGCGCCATTGCATCTGGAACGTCGTCGACATTAGGAATATATATTTTATTTAATAAATTTGAATCATCTGAGATGTAGGTGAATTTCTAGGAAATGCAAATATGATATTAAGGCCTGCGTTACGACGAAAATGAGGCCTCGACGATATTCGAACGATGTCCGATTGACAAACGGATAGTGCCATTACGTCTGGAATATCATCGACATTAAGAATCTATATTTTATTTGATCAAATTGGATCATTTGATGTGATGTCGCAAATTTCAAAGGCGATCTAAATATGATGCAAAGGCACGCGTTACGAGGGAAATTAGCCTCGTCGGTGACGAAATATCGTCCGATTGCAAAACGGATGGCGCCATTGTGTCCGGAACATCGTCGACATTAAGAGTCTATATTTTATTTGATCAAATTGGAGCGTTTGATGTGGTGTCGCAAATTTCAAAGGGGAATCCAAATAGGATACAAAGGCACGCGTTACGAGGGAAATTAGCCTCATCGGAGATGAAATGACGTCGGATAGACAAACGGACAGCGCCATTGCGTCCAGAACATTGTTAACTTCTGAAAACTATATTTTTTTTATTTAGTTTGAAGTATTCATAATGGTGGCACGAATTTCGAGGTAATAACACGCATATCGAGGAGTTTGTCCCTCGACGTCACCCAAACGATGTCTGATTGCAAAACGGACTGCGTCATTGGGTCCAGAACACCGTCAATTCCTACAATGCCTGTAGATTGAGAAGGCAGCATTAATACTTGATAGTAGAAGATCTGTCCTTGCAAGCAAGTACAATCGCCAAGATGGTACTGGTGCAGATGACTTTCCTACGGGCATCTTTAAAAGACAGTATCAAATATGACCCGTCTCTACAAAATACAATCAGCAGACCACCCGAGATTGGTGAAAGGGTGGATTCGATGCAGAAACAATGAATCTTCTACAAAATACTTCCAGGAGGTCATCATAGAAGACATGTATCCCCTGCAAATAAAGAGGCCAATGGATGAATGAAGGTTATTCATTAAAATCCCAAATAGAAGTGAAATGTCGGTTCACTCACAAGCGACAATACGAACTCCTACAAGTCACTATAAAAGATCTGCAATACATACAATCTCTCTACGAATGCAGATGTATGTATAACATGTCATCTATGGGTAGATGCAGAAAGACTTCAGTAAATGCAGTATCCTGAAGTCAATTCTAGTATGTGAAGGAAAACATCTATCTACCTACATACACCACTGGCGAATGTACTGAAAAGACCAAAGACCACAAGTTCCCACGAGCATCTACGAACAAAGGCAGGAGATTAGTTAGTGCACTACGATCCACCTGCAGAAAGCAACAAATAGTGCACGACAGTCTACCTGTACGAAGCAGCAAATAATTCTATTCAGAAGCTGCTATGCAACGCCACCGGATCTGCAACATTCGTACAAGCAGACAGAAGGCGTCTATTCCAAGAGTACCCCCGCACGTGCACTATAAATTGTATACACATAGGTACACTAAAAGGGGAAAATACAATCCAAAACCCGCATGGGCCCCGGCGAGCGTGTTATTGGTACACACGTGACGTCTAGGGATGCTGCGCGGGTTAACAAGTGAATTCAGGCTTGAACCTGATCCTCCTATACGGGTTAATAGGAGTCGACAAGGTTCGAACCAATAAATAAATATGTGGCCGTGGCGACCAGAATATTTATTTTAATACATTCATATTAGGTCTTCAATACCTAGAATCAAAAGAATTCACTTTCAAGGGTACAAAGCCTACGAAACCCGATCCTCTGTCGACAGCCCGACAGAGTGACAAGGTTCAGTCCATAAAGAGAAATGACTCCGAACACCCCGATGATGGCCGTGTTGAATGCAGATCTCAACCGGAGGGGTTCCCAAACATTTTCAAATGCCTCCCAAAAGTTCATTCCAAAATCCCAAAAATCCACAAAATCGAAACCCAAAAATCTCAAAATCTCCAAAAATATTTTAAAATGAAATAAATCCATCAAATACTTAAAGCAAAATCCATCCGCTCTCCGCAACAGTTTGTCGAGGAGGACAAAATTAAAATTTACTTCAGCTCACAAAGAGCCAAATGTCTAGTCGAAAATATTACTAGGATCCATTCTCAAACAATCTCTTGCCAGTAAGGACGTGGTACGTGTCCTCTAACCGGCAGTTTCGCCGCCAAATGGCACTGCAGGTAAACGGTTATGACCCGGGGCCCTCTGAACCGAGTGGTTTTGCCGCCAAATGGCACCACAGATAGCAGTTATGGCCAAAGCCAATACGCTCCTTAATGGCGTCAAATCCTTGAGATATGAATCAATAGGATATGATCGATGGGGCACAAAGCCCTCTGTTAGCTAAGTGGATTTAAATTTGTCCCCTTAGACAAACATCACCCCAGGTCTACAAGGTCCCCTTGGACGAAGCAACCCATGGCTGCCGACAAGGATCCTTCTGTCAGGTTGGGTCGACTACCTCCTCTGACTAAGTAGACCAGGGACCACGATGGCCCGGGACGATGGAACCATGGGATCTTGATCGGGCCCATCATCCATTCCCCCACCATCCGCTTTAAGTGCTCGATGGTGAAATTTCTATTTTAAATACCAAACTTTTCAAACCTTTCTAAATACCCAAATCCAAACTAAATCTTTCCAATTCAAACTCATTGCTGCTACTATATGCCAGATAACACGTATTCTCTACGTATCTGATTGACGACTAGCCTTAATCGAAAGTTCTCTCTCGTGATCGGGAGGGGTAATTAACTATAGGGGCTTGCGCCTATAGGAAACCAGAACTCAGATCATAAAGTCCTCACCAAATGAGGGCGAAATCTCTGGGTAGTGTCTTATCTACAAACCCATCTGCCTTCCAAAATTTACCTCGGAACTTATTCAGTTAAAACTCCCTCGCCGAATAAGAAAAGCGAGCGGAGGCCGGGGCCGAATTTTCGGAGCCCACACCACCGGTCAAAATCGGCGGCCAAACCGTCGGTTAAATAGCCGTTATTACCAGCGGCGTGTTAACAGCCGGTCCAGACCGTCGGTAATCGTTGAATTTCCTGTAGTGACAGAAATAGTAAATCACATACAAGAATTATAAATTGGTGAAATAGTATAATAGTATGGTATAAAAGTCAGTAAAATAAGGGAATACATAAATAATAGAATTAGTAAACTAGTAAATTGATGAATTAGTAATTCCATACGAAGATTAAATTAAATAAGTAGTAAATAATCCTTTCAAAATCATACATCATAATAGTAAGAAAATCTTATAAATTAATAAAATATATGAAAATTATCAGAATGTATAATGATGTAGTATAATCAAATCAATATACACATGAGGTTCGACCACTCCATATTTGTATCCAATAAATATCCTACATAACATGCTCATTATCACTTGCTTAGTATGAGAATCATGTGCTCAATAATAATAAATTAAAAAATACTGAATCAATCATAGTAATAGAAATAAAGAATCAATAGTCATATTAGTAATAATATCAATATCATTAGTAAAAACATCAACATCTATAACAATCCAGTGTCATTAAGAATATTATTAGTGTCTATAAATCAATGACATCAATAATAAAATAATACTATAGCATTAAAATAATATTCAATAGAATATTAAAATAGTATAGTGACATCAGTGCAGTATCATGCATTCCCGTAATCCTACAAAACAAGTAAGGAGTTATAGCACTTGAACAGAGTTCATTAAGAAGAAGTCGTGAGATGTCGTCTGCTCTGCTAGGGTTACGCCGCCTCTTCCGTTCCTTCGCTTGTGAGAGCTTTTTTCTCCTCTAATCTTCTGGTTTTTCCTTGAGATTGTGTATGACGTCTTCCCGGTTACGGGATCCCGGCTTTTTGGGTGGGGCTGCGGCTCCTCTTTCGTTTATAGATGTTGTTTTGGGTATTTCTTCTTCTGTTTTTCCTGAACTTGGCTTTTCTTCTCATCATGGATTACCGGCTTTGTTAATTTCTGAAGAAGAGGTTCGGGCGCTTGCTAAGCCCTTTGAGTTTTCACTGGTTGGTCGTTTTCCAGGGCGGAGGCCATCTGTTGATGCAATTCGGAATTTCTGTTTTAATTTAAAGCTGATTGGGGATTTTTCGGTCACTGTTCTCAATCACCGGAATGTTTTAATTAAACTGGTGAATGATTTTGATTATTGCCGAATTTTTTCACACCGATCTTCTTTTGTCCAAAATTGTTATATGAAGGTGGTGAAATGGTCTCCCCATTTAGAAGTTGAGGTTGATTCCCCGATTGTGCCGATTTGGGTGTCTTTTCCCCTTCTTAGACCTCATTTATTTTCACCTAGGATTCTTTTCGGTTTAGGTTCTCTCTTTGGCCGGCCGCTCAAATCGGACTTGGCTACGGCGTCAGGTTCTCGACCGTCCATGGCTCGCATACTGGTTGAGATGGATGTTACCAAGAAACATGCTGATAAGGTTTGGGTTGGCTCTGTGGAATCGGGGTATGTACAGAACATTAATTTTGATGATATTCCTAGCTTCTGTATGCACTGTAATTCCTTAGGTCATTCTAAGGAGTCCTGCCCTATTTTACATCCCAATCTTAAAACTTCTAAACCTGTGATTGCCCAATGCGGGTTGCCTGTGTCGACTATGCTTGTTGTTGCAGGTGTATCGGATGTTAATGTTGTGCTAGAGCCGAATGTGTTAGGATCGGATGATGAGCCTATAGTTGTCCCTTGTGGAGAGCTGGTTTTAAATCCTCCTGTGGATGTGAATTTGGATATCATTAGGGAAGGCAATATTGTAATTGATGCAGGTGCTACGGATGTGGTTGATAATTTGTTGTCTCCAAATGCGATGCTTTTTTTTTTTCCTCGTGTGTTGATGTTGGGCATACGGCTCTGATGGAGTGTAATCCGAAAGTTATGTCGGTGCCGGATGTTAGTGAGGGGTTGGTTCCTAATCCTGATATTGCTGCGATTTTACCTGCCGTGGGTGGTGGTTTGCTTCATGGCGATTCGCCTGTTCTGTGTGATGAGAAAGTTTCTGATCGGATGCAGATTAATGTTAGGGAGATTGACTCTAATGTGGGGGGCCAGGTGGTGGATTCGGATGTGCAAAGCAGGTTGATTAATGTTCCTATAAATTTATTGGCATCCCAAACTATGTTGGGTATTAGTCCCGGAATGGATGTTAGGACCCATGGTGACTGGTTGAACAATTCGTCTGAAGATGGTTCTGATTCTGACTCTTTTTCAGATCCTGACTTTGAGTTTAAAATGGTTCCTGATAAACCTCTTAGGGTTGCCTCGCGTGGGAAATTTTGGAATCGAGGTGGTAGAAGAAGATAATTCGTTTTTACTTTGATTGTTTTTGGCTGTTTGATCAGTTTGCTCATCGTTCGGTTTATGGTTGCGGGGCTATGATATGGCTGGGGCTCGCACCCTCGTCGACTTTCTTGTGGCAACCGTTGATGCTCCCTTCTGGATGGTCCTTGAGCAGTCTCGAGGATGCTGGTAGTCTCGGCTTTATGCTGAGCCCTCGGGTGGATTTTTGCTTTCTTTTTCTGAGGTTGCTTTTATTAGTTGTGTTCAGTTCTGTAATTTTGTTTCTTTCCGCTTGCTTTTGTAACCCTTTTATTAGTCAATAAAATTATAAGTAAGGAGTTATAGCTTGTATGATATTTTTCTAGTAAATGATAATTAGTAACCAGTAACCATTGTCTTAGTAAATAGAATTGTCAATTTTTGTCCGTCGGCATTATAATAACTCCTTATATAACTCATAATCAGTGAATCGTGTGAATCAGTATAAAGTAACACTAAATCATAGTATTTAAATAAAAGCTCGTCAGTCCACTATCCTATACATGTCAATCAATCTTCAGCCAACGTTAGAAAAACTAATATTTAATTTTTCTCATGCATACTATTATCATAGTGTTATAACAATAATAACAACCAGTTATTACCCAATTAAATACTAATATTCATTCATCATGCTTATATTACCAGTATGCTTATATAAAAATGCTAAAATTTGTATTATATACAAATCATTCAAAACATAATAACTTCCATTTTACTCAATGAAATTATGAAATTATCCTGTCAAAATATTCAAAATAACTAATACCATAATATATAAAAAGTCACGTGGTAGAATTTCACTAAATTCAGGGAAAATGTAAAATTCAATTTATAAAAAGTCGGACAATCGAAATCAAAATATTTGAAAATAGAGATAGTACTATAACAATCATCTACCATGATCTAAGCGATTTTTATAAAAGCAGCAAAGTGGATTAACGATTAAAATGCGAACTTTCTCTTTCTCTGTCCTCCTCTCCCCTTCCCTTAATTCCTTCCATGACAAGCTGGCGTTGATGGCGCGAAGAGCGAATGAGTGGAGAGAAAATAGAGAGAAAAATGTAAAATTCATATATATATATATATATATATATATATATATATATATGAATTTTAGTGTATAGCTCCGCAACACTACTTGCTGGATCCAGAATTACTGTAGAACTAAGGCTTCAATGCCGCGGTGACAACTTTTGGCATCGCTGCACTCACAAGATAGCACCACGCACAATGTTTGCAAGATCAGTTCTATAGCGCTCCAGTTCAAATAAAAATTTAGTTACATTTTAAGTTATTTTAAAAAAGTTGGGTTGTTACAGATATCATTCGACTTCCTATAAATAACAAGATTCTTACCTAAACAAGCCCCTTTGAGTCCATTCACTCTAAACTTTGATGGTTTGTCAATTATCATTGCATATAAATTTCAATGTGTAATGATAATTGTTCACTTTGTTACAACAATTCAATCTCTACCTTGTATCCTTAGTCACCTTGAAGTGTATATTTCTTTATTAACAAGATTTGAATCATAGTCTACCTAAATAAGTCACCAACCCATATGATAATCACCATTTTTTTTTCTTTTGAAGGCTTCTTGAATCCAATGGTTACCTCTTGCCTTTCAATACTCATTATGGATCACCCAATATTAGTTCTTATAGAAGCTATATAGATGTGATTTGGTGCTCAGTAACATATACTTGTAAAGGTTATATATGCACAGTCATTAAGAATGCATGAAAAATAAAAAAAATAAATTATCATATGCAATTAATGTAATCAAAGTTGGTGAGAAAATTATCTCAATGCCTCATTATTAAAAGCATCAATCCACTGCTGCTAAACTAATAAAGTTTATAATTGTCAACTATATTATAATCACTGCTGGGTCCCAAATCTAATGACAATATCATCAAATCTCTACTATTTCAACGAAAAGAAGAAGCTAGATTGATGAAACTAACACTCCTCCTGGAGGGGGTGGACCATGGTAGCTTAGTGGTTGTGACTTGCGTTTGGCACTGTCCACATCATTGCATGGATCCAAGCTGCTAAGGCATCATGAGATGTTGACAAGGACTTGTAATTCTAACAGCTTTGGAAGGTAAACAATTTTCACAAGCAATGATTGTAGCCACAATTATGATGTTAAGATTTAAGCTTCATTTTGGATCAACTTTATTATTGGTTCTTAAAGCATTTTTTAGTACAAAGATTAAGGCTTCGTTTGAGATGACTTTTTTGTTGCTTCTTAAAGTACCTTCCTAGTAAAAAAATTTAATTTTTGCACTTAAAAGCTGCTTTAAGAAGTGGAAAAAAAACCAAGGCTTCATTTTGGACAACTATTTGGTTGCTTTCTAAAGCAATTTTTTTAAAATTTGTTGAATTAGAAAATTTTATACTAACAAACCGTTTAAAAAAATAGTACGAAAATTGTCCCAAACAAAAACTAAATAAAATTGTGATTGTGGTATAAAAAAGGTATAAAAAAGCTGTCCAAACCAGGCCTTTATCAAATTGGTATATCATAACGGTACTAAAAAATTGTGAGCATTATTAAAATAGAGACTAAAGGGAGAAAAAGTAAACAAAAAAAAGTACCTGCAGCTATATATTTTGTCAAAGAGAACAAAAACAACTTCCTGGGCCAAGTTTTCCCGACCGTCGTGACCCACATTATAGAGATTCTTCATCCTCAAATATTGCTTCCACGATCAGTATATAAGCTGATGTTATGTCAATAAATGTGAATCCTATTTAATCAGTGAGCTGCTAGCTTTAACAAAAAATTGATGGCTCAACTGCCCTTATCCAAGAACGTACTCAACTCAGGTCCAACTCTTCTTTATGGCTAATTTAAGCCTATCTATGTTTCTCTATGGCTAATTCAAAATTAATCTTCCTTTAACTTAGATATTTTAGGAGATTAAGGTTTTCTTTGGGACGGCTTTTTTTCTGCTTCTTAAAGAAGTTTTTTACTAAAAAGCTGCTTTAAGAAGCAGTAAGAAAGTCATCCCAAATAAAACCTAAGACTTCATTTGGAACAGCTTTCTTATCGCTTTCTAAATCTGGTTTATAATACAAAAAATTTTTTGTTCTAAAATTTTTTATAAAAAAAACTTATTTAAAAAGCAATAAGAAAGCTATCCCGAATGAAGCCTAAGAGAAAACTAATATGATATTTAACTGTCCTTTGTGACATATAAGGTCTATGAAGGCCATCTAAGCAGTAATTAACAATGGATTTATCTGAAAAGCTCTATTTAAATTGAAGGCAAAACAGATACTGAATGGTATTCCTTAAAACTGGAAAGGCAGTTAACATCGTATTATTATATTTAGAGTACTATTTATAGTCGGAATATGTAATATTTATTATTTCAATATTTCCTCCTTGTTAAGAATTTTCTTTTTTCTCGTTATTATTATTTTTATTATTCTTCTCTCTTGTCTAAGTATAGGCACGCATATATATTTGTATTAAAAATAGAATTTATTAATTAAAGATATAGTTCCATATAATTCTCTTTTTTTCTATTATAGTATGAGAGCCATGGCTCAGAATTATCTTGATCTTCTTTAAGCACTCTCTTGAAATTGCCACACTCGTGACACTCCTCAAACCTTTGATCTCTATTAGCGTGCTCTCTTACTTCAATTCCTGGTTTACAATATACTTGTTTCTCCCCTTATAAGGCCAGGGCCTTGAGGCATTCATGGATCTCCTCATCAATTTCTTATCGATCTGTACACATTTACCATTGATAATCAGCTTTTAAAAACTTTATTACTTATTATTATGGTGATTTGAATACTGTGCCTTGGTTTAAATTCATCTGCATAAGAGTTTTGCTCTAAGATACTCTTCTTTCGCTTGGTTGGGGATTTTGAGGGGTCTTAAGACTTCTAACATTCTGATTAAACGTAATATCCAGGTGAACTGGCTTGCATTATATGCAATCAAGCTCCTGAAAGTCACTACGTACCATCTCTTCTTTCAGTGTGACTTTTCTTTTTCTATTATAACTACTTTAATTCCTTAGTTGAGCTCCTTTATGTTTAGACGACCCACTTTGATGCAGCTCTTTAAACATAAACTGGATATGCCCACTTGCTCAAGTTTAATTAAAAGGGTTTTTACCTTATTTTCTCTCATTCTATTTATTTTATATGGAGACAGAGAGTGAAATAAAATTTCAAAACTCTATATGCAGTAGTTCATCTACTATGTACTATAAAATTAGAAAAGCTACTCTCTCCTGGAAGAAAGCAGGAGATATTAAACACTTGATCAATAAGCATCAGAATTTTGCTTTTGGTATGCTGCAGATGCCTATTTTGCTGCCTGGGTTGTTATTTGGGTTTGTTGCTTCTTTTCCTTTTTTTTTTATTGGCAGGTTATTAGATTTTGCTCTTTGATGTGCGGCATCTTACTCGATCTATTTTGCGTGTTGGATGGATATTAGTCTCGAAGGTGAGGATGTTTTTTTGGGACGATGATAAATGATGTTTGTGTGCTAGGCTATCCCTACGGATGGTCAATGTGACAACCAGTTTCCTTCATCTTGGATGGCCCGAGTGGCAACTGTTAGAGCGTAAGGACAAAATCATATAAACCTCTATGTGTCTGCGACATATGTAGCTGATTTTGTCCTTATGCTCTAACAACAACTACATATGTCGCAACACAGAGAGGTTTATATGATTTTGTCCTTACGCTCTAATAGCAACCAACTGACAATATTGAATGTCTGATCTTGTGTTGTTGGAAAATTTTTATTTTGGGGCAATATGAGTCTATTTTTTTGGATTGAGTCTAATTGCCCTCTTTTGTTTGTTTGGTTCCTTATTTTTTAACTTATGTTAGATGGGTTCTTACCTCTCTTACATTGCCTTTCATATCCTCATATGGGTTTTTTTTTTTTTAATTTTTGGGTTGTAATTTTTTCATTTAGTGATGATGATGAGCTATATATGCCCTTATTTCTCCCAGTATTAAAAGAAAAAAAATCTTTGACAAGTTTATCTTTTCATTATTTTTTTCAGACCAAATTTCGCATCTTCTATGTCATCTTGGTTTGAGCGGAAGTATTACCATATCAAAATTTCACATAACCTAAAATATTTATGGTGAAAATATGTAAATTCTATTATTTCAGTATTGCATCATTATGATGAATATTTTTCTCTATTATATTTTTTTCTTTATATCCTCTTCTATAGCTTATATATACAAGCACATATACACTAGCTTGTACTAGAAAGCCAATTCATTATTGTTGCGTCTTGGAGTATTCGCGGCGGTAGAGAAATATATAGTTTAACGTCATAGCATTGTACGAAGATCCAGCACACAAGCAGATAAGAGAGAAGGTGTAGCGTTCATAAGAGACACCAGAGTTTTTACGTGGAAACCCCTGAGAAAGGGGGAAAAACCACAGGGCCTGGCTCAGTTTGAATTAATCTATTAGTATTTGCAATTGATTACAAATGAGACCCTTCCTCGAGAGAAGGCCTTGGCTTGATTGTAGAAATGTACATCATATAGAGAGCATTACATGATGAGAGTTACAATAATATACATGTTTGTTTGGTTGGAAGAGCGGTGGTTGGCATGAGACAGGGGTCCGAAAGATCATAGTTGGAAGGAGACCAGGGTCAGAAAGACTATTGTTTAGCGATGTAAGTCGGAAGGACCGTAGTAGGCAACGGAGGTCGAAAGGACCGTGGTCAGTAGGAGACAGAGATCTGAAAGACCGTAGTTGGCAGGAGACCAGGATCAGAAAGACCGTTGTCTAGAGATGGAGGTCAGAAGGACCATAGTAGGCGGCGGAGGTCGGAAGGACCGTAGTCAGCAGGAGACCGGGGTCAGAAAGACCGTTGTCTGGTGATGGAAGTCGGAAGGACCATAGTTAGAGACAGAGATTGGAAGGACTGTAGTTGGCAGGAGACCGGGGTTAGAAAGATCGTTATCTGGTGATGGAGGTCAGAAGGACCATTGTAGGTGATGGAGGTCAGAAGGACCGTAGTCGACAGGAGACAGAGGTCCGAAAAATCGTAGTTGGCAAGAGACCGGGGTTAGAAAGATCGTTGTCTAGTGATGGTGGTCGGAAGGACCATAGTAGGCGTGGGAGGTCAGAAGGACCGTAGTCGGTAGGACACATGGGTCAAAAAGACCGTTGTCTGGTGATGAAGGTCGGAAGGACCATTGTAGGTGATGGAGGTCAAAAGGATCGTAGTTGGCAGGAGACCGGGGTTTGAAAGATCATAGTTAGTAGGAGACCGGGGTCAGAAAGACCATTGTAGTAAGGCGATACTTTGGTAGAACTCCAGGCATCAGGCGGTGGTCTGGAAGAAGTTCGGGCCTCAGGTGGTGGTTCGGCAAAAGTCCAGGCCTTAGGTGGCAGTATGGCAGAAGTCTGGGCGTCACGTGGTGGTCTGGGAGAAGTTCGGGCCTCAAGTGGCGGTTCGACAGAGCCCAGGGCCTTAAGTAGTGATCCAATGGAGCTCAGGGCCTCAAGTGGTGATCCAGCGGTTCTCAGGGCCTTAGGTGGTGGTCTGGCGGAGCAACGACGTCAGGCGATGGTCCGGCGGAGGTGAGGGCCCCTCGTGGTGATCCGGCGGAGCAACGACGTTAGGCGGTAGTCCGGCGGAGGTGAGGGCCTCAAGTGGTGGATCGGCGAAGCAACGATGTCATGCGGTGGTTTGGCGGAGATGAGCCTCAAGTGGTGGTCCGACGGAGCTCAGGCGGTGGTCGAGGAGGAGCTTCTTCCTTCTCTTCCTTATCTTCTTTCTTCTCTTCTCCTCTTTCTTGGAGCCTCCTTTCAAGAGAAATGTGGGGTATATTTATAGATTTCTGGAGTGCCATAACTCGTAAATATGTGAGAGATCAATGGTAAATGGGGAGTGGTTGGATGGATGGTCGATATTGATTCCCTTGATCGTGGACCGTTCATCAGGCATTTGAAGGTTCAATTGATGTCGGAATTCGGCGATCTTGGGCTCGCTGGATTCGACTTGTCAAGTTTCTCGATTCAACTATAAGCACATTATATTTGGAAACCGTTTGGTAATCCAAATTGTGGTTCGAACCTTCCAACAACACTTTGGATCTTTGATTTGGACTCATTTGGGCTCGAATTGAGTTGATTTTGGTGTTGTTGGGTTCGTATTTCTGAGACGTTCAGTTTGACTATAAGTTTGCTGAAATCAAAGTTCAGATGGCCCCAATTTTAATTTCAGAAGTTTCCAACTTGATTTTGCATCAAGATTCGTGTCCGATCATGATAATTTTTAATGACGTATCAATTATAAATGTAATCCTTTGCAGTTCTCTCTCCTCTTGACAGATTGCAATTGTGAGTATGATGCTCAGTCTATTTTAAAGTTGGCAAGATTACTTCTTAGTTGCCTTCACCTTTTTCCATTTGCATGGGGTAAGTAAAAGACACCAAAACTTCTTTAGCTAAAACACTTGTAGTACCCACCCAGCGAGCTCCTAACAGTAACACCAAAATGCTCCTCTTTAGCTTCTTGTAAACATAAAAAACTACTGCTTTTCTTAACTCTGCTACTTGATATATCATCAAAAAATTATCGTGATCGAGCACGAATCACGAGGCGAAATCAAGTTGGAAACTTTCAAAATTAAATTTGGGATCATCCAAACTTTGATTTTTGCAAATTACAGTCGAACTGGACGTCTCAAAAATAAGAACCCAACGGCACTAAATTCAACTCAATCCGAGTCCAAATTAGAGTTCTCTTACCATTAGACTCCTCCTCGACCACCGCCAGACTTCCGCCCGGCCGACGACTGACGACAGACTTCCGCCTGACCGTCAATTGATGCCAAACTTCTGCCCGACCATCGGCTAACACCGGAATTCCACTCGACCGCCAACTGATGTCGGATTTCCTTCCGACCAACGACTGAAGACGAACTTCCTCCCGGCCAACAACTGACATTGAATTTCTACCCAACCACCGAACGTCATCGGACTTCCTTCCGATCTATGTTTGTCATCATATTTCAACCCGACGGTTGACTATTGTAATATGGTCGCTTTCAATTTCAAGGACAAATCAGGCACTTCTAATCTATTTGAACACTAATTGAATCATTTCAATCGGACATGACCCCGTGATTTTTCCCTTTTCTCGGGTTTCCACGTAAAAATTCAAGTGTTTCCTTTTTCTTTGTTAGTGTGCTGGATATCCCTACAATGCGAAGACGAAAAATTCTAACTCTATCACCACATGCATTCTAGTCCATAACAACACTAATCCAAAATTGAATGAAAGGACACCAACAACTTGATCTGTGGCTCGTTGGTTGACAGAATTTGTTACTTTCGCAAAGAGCCACACTTTCTCAAAAAATTATTCTGTACAGAGTCCAAACTCCAATGAAAATGCGTCACGTCCGATACCGAGCTCAGTACCGAGCGTTACCGCTTGGTATCTAAGTGTAAATTAGACGATTCTCCCGTCCGTTGTCCACACAGAATAATCTCTCCACTTTCTCCCCCAAAAAAGAACACTGGCAATACCTCTGTAACTATATCTGCGTTTTTGGTTTTAATTAACAGCTTCAATATGTCTTGTATTATTATATGATGCTACAAAAAATGGAATCCACATAAAAAAAATGATGTAACTCAATGCAATACATTTTTGAGATTTTTATATACATAACACCTAAAATTATTAAAAATATATATTTAATATCTAAATTTTTATATTTACTAATATACCATCTAAACTCCTCTTTTAATCAATTCTAACATTCCGTTTAAACCTTCCATCAAAAATCACAATCAGCGACTGTCTTCCCGTCAATGGCATCCTTTCATAGTGAATAAAAGTATCTCATCTCTTCAATGAAGTGGTAGAATAGAAGGAAAGAGGGATTTTAGGTGGTATATTAATAAATATAGAAGTTTATGTGTTAAATATGTATTTTTAATAATTTTAGATATTATGTATTTAAAAATTCTTACATTTTTTAATTTTACAAGACTACTCTATTAATTAAAAAATATAATGTTAAAATATATAATGTATATGTTGCGTAATTTATCTTAATTATTTAGTCCGATATCTCTTGGGCCATGTAAAAAGAATGGATATTGTTTATTTGGTAGATGATTATTATAAAAAATTAATGCTCATTTTAAATAATGTCAAAATTAGATGATTTTGAGCTTCTTGAATTTCTCTCACTAAGATGTTTGATTTAACTATGAAGATTTTAGAGATCCTTAGGTCTTTCGAATAGGATGATGAAATTTTTTATTATACTTCAAGTGTTTGATTTGAGCTCATTCAAACTCAGATTAGACTGCTTTTGATTTCCTTAAGTTCTTTTTGTTGAGACATTCAATTCATTATAAGTTTATTGAAATCATAATTTAGATTATCCAGGATTTAATTATATAGTTTTCAATTCAAATATGCAATGAGATTTGTGCCCCATCAAGTTGATTTTGATAACGTATAAGTTAAGCCTTCAAAAACTTTTTTGGAAAGTTATGAAGTGCGAAATCAACGCAGACATCCCATTGTGAAATTGAACCAAATAAAATATTCTTAATTTTAATTTCAATTTCTTATGAAGTTTGCATGTAGATTTAGGAAAAAATTATTGAATCTTTTTATTTTATTTTAAAATTTGAAAGGTTATACACACACATACGAGCCTCTATCATTGGACTGCCGCAATTGCTCGACCATTGTCGACAGACCTCCATCGCTTGAATAGTTTTATGGGATCAGTGTCTAAGCTTCTCTGTTGGACTAATGTTGCTTGACCACTGTAGTCAAACCTTCGCTATCTAGCCATCGATGTCAAGAATCTACCTAACCAATATCTTTGCTAGGTCACTGTAATTGGACAACCATTCTCCACTGTTGTCGTCGAACAATACCAATTGCAATACCACCTCCAATGAATCGTCGTCACCTGATAATCATCATTGGATCGTTGCCACCGACAACCATCCTTAACCACGAAAGCGTCCAAATGCTTCTTATCCATCATTTTTTGGCAATTGCACATATTTTTGTATTCTCACATTTTAATTTTGGGGATAGATAAATATTTTTAACCAACACACATTATGAAATTATTTTCTGTTGGAACAAATCTCTCATTTTTTTTCCTCAAAATTTTCATATCAATTTTTAATATTTCCGGTGTTCTTTTCATATACTTTTTATGTATAACATCTTCATGTAAATCTATGATGCAAAACTCTCTAATTCTACCTACACAAAATTTTTAATATACAATAACTTTTTTTTTATAATTAGACCTTCTATAATATGATAATTATAACAAAGTAGTTGTATAATTTTTATTTTTTAAATATAGGGCGCTAAAACTGCTAATAATAATTTATAATAATTTTAAATACATTATTTTTCCTATTATTTTTCCTCCAATAACTTTGATATCTCATTTACTCGCCGCCCTCAGCTTCGCTTGAAGCCAAATTAAGCACGTCTCTGTCATCGTAAGCTCACGGATCAGTTCTGGCTCAGTTAGGTCAATGATCGGAACCGGTCGCCGGAACGTTGGCGGCAGCGCCGCTAGCGAAAATGAGCCGCCTAACTCCCAGTCGTCATCCGTTACAATCACAGCTCCGATGGCATCGGATCCCAGAATTCCTCTTCTCAACCTCTCGCTCCTGGGCCAGAAAATGGATTGCCTACGCCGCTCTCTCTCCGATTCCGTCGATCGCCACGTTTCCATCAGCGGTGACCAGCTCCAGTTGTTCTCCGGCGAGATAGCCTCAGCCGTTCACCAGGTCATCATCAATGGTTCTGCCCTCCTCCTCGCTTCTACCCAACTTTTAGATGTTGCCAAACCCTTACATCCACTGTCTAACATTGACGCGAAGCCCTCAGTTAATTCTGGTCAAGTTCCTCCTCGGCCTCTTCCGGAAGCGGTGTTGGCCGACGCTGACGCCGAAATCGTGGAGATCGATGCGTTGGAACTAATGGCAGAGCACGTTCACTTTTGTGAGATCTGCGGCAAGGGTTTCCGGCGCGATGCCAACCTCCGAATGCACATGCGCGCCCACGGAGACCGCTTCAAAACCCTAGAGTCTTTAACCAAGCCAGATAGTCGGATTGCCACTGGGGTGATTGATACGGGAAGGCATGTACGGTTCTCATGCCCGTTTCTTAGCTGCCGTAGGAACCGGAATCACGCACGTTTCAGGCCGCTAAAGACAACAGTATGCGTTCGGAATCACTTTCGTCGGAGCCACTGCCCGAAGATGTACACATGCGATGTGTGCAACAAGAAGAGCTTTTCGGTCGTGGCGGATTTGAAAAGCCATAAGAAGAGCTGCGGGGAGTCACAATGGCGGTGCTCATGCGGCACAAGCTTTTCTAGGAAGGATAAGCTGTTTGGTCATGTTGCCCTGTTTGACGGCCACTTTCCTGTAGTGGGGACTGGGGAGGAAGAGAGGGGAGATGGGGCGGTCAAAGCTGGTGAAATAAAAGATAAGAGAGGAGGACAAGCTGGCGGAAGTTTAGATGAAGGATTCTTTGATGGGCTGATGGAGGAGATTGGGGGGATGGGAGGGGGGTGGATGGGGCTTTAGCATCTATGGCTTAGCGATTTCGGCCTTCCTACCTATAGTGGCACCCAGGTGCGCTACCCATCATTTTTCTCACTAGTTCATGCAATCGAATTATGGGCTGTTATGAGTGCAGATGAACATTAAGGGCGGGAAAAAATTTTATAAAACTGATCTCAAATACTTGGATAAGACTAATTGTGATGATGATGTTGCCAATATGATGGTAGATTATAGCATATTGGAATATGTTGTGAATGTTTATGATGCCTCGTGAAGCCTTGTATAGTTTTTGATTATTTTTATCATGCTTTTGCGTATTGTACCACGGGAATGTTGTGCGCTATTTTCTGTTGCAAACTAAGCAAAGGGAATTAATAATCTGATGTTCTTTTATGTGAGCGTGTGTGTTTGTAAATTCATCGATTTGGAAACTTTATAATTGTATAAACTGAGGGAATTGCTTGTTTGAGGTGTGATTCACTTGGGATTGTCATTTTCAAGATTGAAATTCAAACCTAGATTGGGAAATGAGACAGGAATGAAGCACATTTTGGTGTGTATGTAAATCTCCCTTTTTTTTTTTTTGAATGGAGCACACTTAGTGTAGTGAGCAGACATAGGATGCCTGCCCAAATCATGATCTGTAACGTCAAAATAAGACTTTGGCTCTATGAGATTATACTTGTTTAGTAGATCTTTTTTTTGGTGAAAGCTAGTTCTAAAATATCCCTTGATTAGACAGGTCTTTACATTATAGATTTAACATTGTGTGTTAAATATGCTTCATATGTCAATTCCTTAAGTTATATAAGAAATACTACATTAATGGCACAACTATTAAGGTTATCTATGAATTAGTACCTTCATATAAAAGAGTAGATTCTGATTTTTTGCCTGCTTGCCTCAAGACTTAATTGGTGTTACAAGCAAATTCATAAAAATGTGGTTATATTATTTTTCTGGCTAAATATGCAAAAAATAAAACATTTCTTTGTTTTGTGAACTTTCCCAAAATTCCCTTCTACCTAAGCATGTTTCTCATTAGTGATGACTACGAGATGGGTTATGCATGTAAGGTTAAAGCCTAGGAATAGCCTCTCTAGTGGAATTGCTTTAATTATTACACAATGATTAAAAGGATATTATATATAATAAAATCCAATAAAAATAAATTTTGACCAGAGCAAATTGCATGAAAGGTTCAAAGGGTTGTGTTTTAAAATATTTACCTAAAAGGATGGGACTTTTAGAATTTTGAAACTATTTTCCGATTTTCCTTTTGGTGAGACTTTAACTATGCTTTGAAAATTGCACTTTCCTTGAACTTTTAACATTTCAGCTATTCATTTGGATTTGGTTTCACCTACCATTCCTTTAACTTTTCAGATAAGGGAGTATGGATGAGTTTTGAATTCCGAACAAAGAACAAGAAACTAGAATCACATGCAAAATTTAATCACACACATAGGCCTGTATGCAAACTCAAAGAGAGGTTATGAAAAAAAGGGCTAAAAATGATAGCAAATACAAATGGAAATTTGTGCACTCTTCACATAATTTCTGAGACATTTTTACAGGTATGCACTTCATATATATATATATATATATATATATATATATATATATATATATATATATATATATATATATATATATATATATATATATATGTGTGTGTGCGCGCGCGCGCGCGCGCGCGCGCGCGCGTTTTTGAAGTCTCACTAGTGTCAACTTTATTAAGTCTCACTCTCCATTCATTCATGTTTGGTGTTTGTTAGACCGGTCCACTGGACTGGTCCAGCCGGTCCGCACGGGACCGGCAGTTCGCGTAATACACGAAATCTCCGCAGGAGGCGGAGATCGGGCTGGCCGTTCGCTCAAGAAGAGCATTTTAGGAAGCAATTTTGACGGTTTTGAGGGGGAAATTTGAATGTAGGGACTGTTTAGGGATTTCCTTTGGATTTGTATGCATTAAATAATAGATTTTCCAAGGGTTTGATCATCTTGAATTTGGTTGAAATTTGAGATCTCTTAGATTTAGGTTTCTTTGGGCTCTTGGCGTTGCCAGAGATTTGGGAGAGATCGATCCTCCTCTTGAATTGAGGATCAATTGTATCTTTGTTGTTTTATTCATCTACTAGTGAAATACAAGAGTTTTTCTTCGTTTTTTCTCAGAATTCTAGCGAAGATCTCCTGTTTTCCTCTGTTTTTGGGCTATTTCCTGCTGTGGACAACAATAAATCGGCTGCAGTTTACTGATTTTGGCTAGGAACACTTGTGAATACAAGTGTTTCCTATCAGTGTTGCTTGAGGTGTTTTTACATATATCATTTTTGCATCATTTATGTCCATGTTTGCTTTAAAACCAAACCCTCGTAGTTGGGGTAAGGCTAATTATATGATGATAATTTATACATGTCAGCTTTGATTTACTCCATTTCCTTTCATATTAATTTCATATGTTTACCCATCTTATTGATGTTTTTTTTTTAAACCTTTGTTGTACATGCCCAAATAACTTAAATATATTTTTAGATTACATTATTTTTATTTTGTGCTACTTCTACAAGCTCTGATATAACTATTCTATATATTTCTAATTCGTCTCGGATGCATGCAATTCTCATTCTCTCGATTAACACAAAGAATTTTTTCCCAATAATTTACAAAGAATTCAGCTACAAAATTTTTATAGCCCTCCCATGCACATATTGTTATTTCTACCCCTTTTTTACAAAGCTAATTAAGATAGTGGAACAATTTTTAAATTGCTTTTTAAACCCAAGATTAGCTCTGGCAATAGAATCTGCATCATATAAGAACATCAAAGGAGATGGGGTTAGCTCAAGTGGATGCTTGGTAGCAAGTATTTATAATTCTAGAGCATTTTAAATGCAATATAATGCAAATATAGTGTGTTTGAAATAGTTGGAATTATTTTGTTGATTGTGAAATACATTCAGACGATTAATTTTTATGTTTATTTTCATATAAGATGAATCTAAAGTTAAAAAGAGAAACAAAGCTTAGGCTAGAGTGGTGGTAATATTTGACGCTGATCGAGGTGAACAACATACACGTACAAGCAACAAGTGTTGTCCAGTGTGGAGGCAAAAGCAGCATCAGAGTGACATCAGGTGTGGAGGTGAATTTCAAATGCATTTGTGTATTGTGTGGCAATAGAGTGTATTTATATATAGTCTGATTTGGGTGACCAAAGACACTCAAAAATAAACTAAAAGGTGAATTTCAAATGCATTAATAAATTACCTTGGATTTATTTTTCATCCCAACTAACCCTTAAATTTTCAAAACCTGTTCATTCTTTTAACTCTACGCTCAAAACTCAAAATACTTCACAGCAAATCTCCCTCAAAGAAACTAAGAGTCTTATATGAATGAGATAAGCACAAGTGCTTATGGAGACCTCCAAAAAATGCTTTGCACTGTACTACATGTAACCTTATCCTTTTAGCTCTTCTCTCAAATCTCCATTTGGACCCAACTAGCTCCTTAAAATTATTTGAATCCCTTTCATTAGGCAATCTTAGACACTTTATTCACATCGAACTCATTCTACCAAATTCTTCCGTCTTTTGAAAGTTTAAAGGCATCATAGTTATTTTTAGGAAAATAAACCCATATTCTTTTGGTGCAATCAATGATGAAGGTGACATAGTAAAGTGAATTATCAAAGAATGCCATTGGGATAGGTCCCAAACTTGTGTGTGCGTGCGTATGCACACACATATAGATATAGGTAAACTCCAATTTTTGAATTTTTGTTTCCCTTCCAACCATTCAAAAATTGACCTTCATTTGGTATAAATAAAAGCCACAAAGCAAGAATCTTAAAATTTAAAATATAGAAGCATACCTTTTGTGTAGATTTTCCATTCTTTTCTCACTCATCTAAAAATTTCAAATTTGGAAGCGTGTCTTTTCTGCGAATTGTCATTCTTTTCTCACTTGTAGATCCCCTTCTATGCCATTTTTATAAATTGAATTATAAGTCTGTTGCTGTTCCTATTGCTTCAGTGTTAGATGCTATAGATAGCATGCCATTTTTACTGCCATACACTATCATCGCAATACCTTAGTCAACTTCCAAGTGCTAGTATTGAAAGCTAAATTATATCCTTCTTCTTTAAGCTATCAAATAGAGATTAAATTTCTCTGGAATTTGTCTTAATCTATTAAGCTTCCAATCCTCTCATTAATGTTTTTTATTTGAACTTCACAATTTTCAACAATGCTTAACCTCTTCGTATAAAAAAGTTAAATTTTCTTGTAATTTTTCATAGACTAACTAAGCCTGAGTTTTTTATGTTAGGTTGAGTGAAAAGGTACATTCATATTAAGTTGAGTGAAAATATAAACCCAAGTTCTAAATCTTGGACTCCACCAAACTATCATAACTGAGGATTGATGCACCCTGAATGTCTTTTGTGGTAACATTCATCTTTTTTTTTTCTTCATTCGATGCTTCGAGCTTTATCATCCTTTCTTTTGTGAAAAATCTTTTTTCACGTGCTTGGTCTTTTCACATTACCAGCATGCGTCCCTGCAACTTTGTAACTAATTTTTTCTTTGCGGTTTAAATCTCCCATTATTATATCTATTCTTTGTAGGTCTTCTACCTTAAATATTTAGAGCATAAGAAGAGAAGCGTACACACTTGATTTTCATTTTTGAATGTTCTCACGAAAATTTTAGTCTCAAAATTAGTATGCTTCAGCTTCATAGGCCAATTGCAACTATTGATCGCCATAATAGTTTTTCTTTAGTTGTCATAAAGTGATGACAGCAAGTTCGAGGCAACTTCATTGAAGTTGATATCATATGAACTCAATCGACTAGTAATTAAGTTGAATTCATTGATGTATTTTTCTTTAGAAGCACCTTCCCTCATCTCAATATTAATTTTTTTTTTCATTTGAAGTATTTTATTTTCTATAGATGGTTTCTTGTGCATATCCGAGAGATCTTTAATTTCATAAGTTGTTGTATTCTTGTGTAATATGTTGAAGATAACATGCATGAGCAGTGATGGCATAGTTTCTATTTCATGGTTGTTTCGGTGATCACAATCTTCTTGGTTCATTTATGTGAATTATCTCTAAGAGAGTGGGATGGAATTTTTTCTGGTGTAGATAATCTTTGATCTGAATCTTCCCCTGCCTAAGATATTTTACATCAATCTTCTTGACTTAAATTCCATCATCAGTTTTCATTATTCTCACTTTTATCCTGAACTTCATGACTGGTTTTGATACCATTTAGAGATGGAGGAATATTGTGCTCCTAATATTTCACATTTCTACCTCGTAACAAATAGTATCACAGTTGATAATTTGATTGGGACCAAGTATTCCATTAAATTTGTGGCTCCAATGGGTAATTATTTTCAATTATGATTGATAAATATGTGAGAGTTAGTGAATTTAGGCTCCATGTGTTTGAGTGGTTTCTTGGTGTATGATAATTGATGATATTGAATGCTTCTGCTTGAGGGAGAGTGATCGCCGATGTGGAAGAATCTTATTTGAGGAAACGATAGTTATGATCCATATAAAAGTAGAGCATAGTATCACATGGAAAGAAAATCAAGGCTTGAGTTTATAATATACTAATATCAAGGTTTTCAAAGGCGAAATCGGAAATCGAAGCGTTTTTTTCTAAACGAGGCGAGGCTAAGCCTCGATGCGTAAGCCTCAAAATGATTAAAATAAATTAATTTAAAATTATAAATAATGACAAATAATAATAAAATATTATGTCAACTATGAATTTGAAGATTTGTTTTAAGATAATATTACTGGAATACAAGATTTAAAATAAACTCACTTAAAAATAAAACATCCCCTTAGGATCAAGACCCAAAGCAGGCTAGATGATCCTTCAATCTCTTGACGCCACCAGTTATGCGTTTCTCACAGAAATTACATTTCATGTAAACATATCCCTTCTTTGCACCTTCACCTGACACTTCAACTTGAGTTCCATATTTCCATGCAGGATCTTTCATTCTTGTGCCACTAGTCATGCTAACAATAAGATATATTTTAACAATTATTTGTACTACCAAATACCAATAATAAAACAACATGAATACAAAAATATACCAGTCTACCGGGGGTCCAAGGGGGCACTGCGCCCCTGCGGGGGTTTCCGGGGGCAGTGCCCCCGGAACAAAATTATATTATAAGAGTAATTTTAAAATTCTGCTTGTTGTATATGCTTAATACCGAGCGTACCGAGCATGTACCGCCGAGCGGTACTGGCTCGGTACCGACCGGTACTGGCTCGGTACCGAGCATGTACTTGCTCGGTACCGATACCGAGCGGTACTAGCTCGGTACCGAGCATGTACTGAGCGGTACCGAGCATGTACTGAGCGGTACCGAGAATGTACTGAGCGGTACCGAGCATGTACAATCTGATGAAGAGAGACATGAAGCAAATAACGGGAAGAAAGATCATTACCTAGCCGTCAAAAAAGAACCTTCGATTACAGGAAGCTGGAGAAGAAGAAGCGAGACATGAAGCAAATGACGGGAAGATTACGGGAGCAAGAGAAGAAGAAGAAATAAATCGTTACCTTCGATCGCCTCCAGCTATGTTCGAACTCAACCGAACTGTGGTCGTCGAAGTCGGCGGAGTTTGCCTTTCAGTTCTCACCCAAAGCAGAAGCAGGTATGTTACCTTAATACTCGACTCTTATACGACTCTCACCGCTCGGTCTATATATTTACAAATCGAAGCGGTGCCTCGTTTCGCTTCAAGGCGTTACGAACCGAAGCCTACGCCCCGTGCGAAATAAGCGCACGCTCCGCCGAATCCAACGAGGCGTAAGCCTCAACGCGCAAATGCTTCGCCTCGCCTTGAGTCGCGCCTCAGTGCGTACGCCTCTTCCGCCTTTTTAATCGTTGACTAATATTGGCATTTCTCAGTTGACTTAAGCTTTTAGGTTGATAGGTGTCCATCAGTTGGTGTATTGGGCTTGATTTAGGCCCCTTTATTCAACCCTCTAACAAGAAAGGGATGGGAGGTAAAAGGGAGGGAGAGTTTGGGAGTTTTTATTTTTCTTTTCCCCTTTCTTATTTTTTCCTATCAGTTTTTTTATATGAATGTGTGGGTGGATACTAGCAATCACGTTGAGGAGGGAGGGCAGTATGCTGGTGTAGTAGCACTCGGAAGAGTTTAATTGCAATTGCTAGCAGCAGATTGAGGGAGATGTTAAGATAGTTGCTTATTTGTATGTTTTACATTTTTGCAACTTGTATAGTTTTGATGATTCCAAACATTATTGTTCAAATGTGTAGTTATCTCCTAACAATTTTAGAAGATTTGTATTTGCTCTTGTGTGTACTAACATTTCAGGAAAATCGAACTCTAGACTACGAAGACTTCAAATCAAATTCAGCATGTAATACTTTGTGAATTTGAAGCTTGTACTTTTCTTTGAAATAAATTTGAAAGGGAGTTATTGTAATTGAGTGAATAAAAACATACACACACATAAGAAGATCATATAAAATTTATACTGATCGTACGGGACGATATCAGATCGTACGGGACGATCAGACAGTTATCTCCTATTGATCACATGAAACGAATAGGAACTGACTTTAAAAATTTTTCTAAGTCCTATTCATCCAGGACGAAATTAAATATCGTCCAGGACGATTTGTCCTCTGTAAGATTTTCGTCCAGACGAAATTAAATTATCGTACATGACGATTTGCTCTCTGTAAAATTTTCGTCCAGACGAAATTAAATATCGTCCAGGACGATTGGCTCTCTGAAAATTTTCGTCCAGACGAAATTAAATTATCGTACATGACGATTTGCTCTCTGTAAGATTTTCGTCCAGACGAAATTAAATATCGTCCAGGACGATCTGTTCTCTGTAAAAATTTCGTCCGGACGATACAACCGACTTAGGACGGTTTTTTTTGCAGTTTCTAGAACCGACCTTGTAATAACCATTCGTACCGGACGAACTTAGTTCGTACGGAGCGATCAGCTTGTACGAAGACATTTCGTACACATACAAATAAGGTCGTTTCAAAGCTTTTAAGTAATATCGTCCAGGACGATCCACGATCGTACGGGACGATCCACTACGTACAGAATTGAAAACTTGCAGTTTTTGGGCGGTTTTTCTTGTCTTTTGTATAAATAGTCCAAATTAGACTGCCACCCAATCTTTTTGTCATTTGATCTTCGTGCCTCTTGAGAGAATAGCCAAGGAGAGAGTGTGAGAATGCATTCAAAGGAGGATTCCTACCATTGGAGCGTGAAGGCTTCACTTGGAGTTCAAAGGTAAGAATATCTACTTGTGAATTGGGATTACTTCACTCTTTTCTTTCTTCCTTCTAGATTTCTTGTGAGAAGATCTGTCAAGGAGATCCGGTTCGCTGCCGACACTTGGAGAGTGTGAACAGCTGAAGGGTTCGCTGCCTACACTTGGAGAGTGTGAACAACCGAAGGGTTCGCTGCCTACACTTGGAGAGTGTGAACAGCCGGAGGGTTCTCAGCCCACACTAGGAGAGTGTGAAAGGACGGAAGGGTTCGCTGCCTACACTTGGAGAGTGTGAACAGACGGAGGGTTCTCTGCCCACACTAGGAGAGTGTGAAAGGACGGAAGGTTCTCTGCCAACACTGGGGATTGTGTAAAAGGATGACGGTTCTCTGCCGCACCGGGTAGTGGTGAAAAGAGTGTTTGTAAAGGCTTCTCCGCCTTGCTGTGGGTGCAAAAGGAGAGTCACTATTGGTATTAGTGCAATACTCAGAGGGTGCCTCTGGGGAGTGGATGTAGGTCTGGTTTAGACCGAACCACTATAAATCTGGTGTCATTTACTTTACTGTTTTTATTTTTCCGCATTTTATTTTTTATTTTAAAAACTATGTGGTTGAAAAACGTTTTCTACTAAAACTTAAAATAAAATTTTCATTTCGGTTCAACATAAATATAAAGAGGGTTTAAAATTTTTAAACTACCAATTCACCCCCCTCTTGGTAGCCTTGGGACATTAACTTAGGTTTAACAACCTATTTACTAGACTCAACAGGAGATACCTGGAGCTTACTTGGTTTTGGGAGGCTTGAAAATATTTTGCTTTCGCACCCTCAGCATATTTTCTTTCAGCCTTAGGAGAATTGTGTAAGTGTGATTCTCCTGTAAGTGTGAATACTCTTTCTAATTAAAATTTCTTCGAAATCAATCATTATCTAACATTGGATGGGTAATTTAATTTCCTCTCTGTTAAAGTAATCTTTTGTAAACTTACTTTTACAAATAGAAAAGTCGCTCTATATAAAATTCTTTTGCTAAAAAAAAACTTCAGAAATGCACAACCACACATGGCTGAATTGCAGAGGTAGATTAGTCCTGTTTGGTTAGGATTTTCAGAGAAAGTCCCAAAAAATACAACAACATCAAGCTTTTATCCCATTACATGCGGTCGGCTATCTGAATCTTTTTTCTACATTGTATCCTATTAAGAATCAAATTCTCATTTAAATCTAAAGTCCTTATTCAAAAAAATAGACTGAATACATTCATAAATGTTATTTTCTAATTGTTTTCAGCTCGTGGAAGCCAGATTTGATGTGAAATCCCTACTTTTTCGTGATGCTTCTAGTGTCACTAAATGTCTAAATGTCTCATTAATTTTATATATGTTAATTAGTGGTGTTTTTCTTCTGCTTTATTGACTATTCAGATGCGCTTTCCAAGATGAAACTCAGTATTGAAGTTGTTTATGCTTATATTCTGAGAATGAGCAGGTTCGATTTCAGTGTAAACCTGAGTGAAAAATTGATTAATATCTTTGTTTTTTTAATTTTTTGTAGTCAAATGCTTAGTTCTACATGCACATAAACATACATACACCGACATTCCTAGAAGTAATCATATAGTAATTCAGCTGTGTTTAGATGTATTTATTTGATTTTTTTAATTTACTCGAGTCAATTCTTGTTGAATTCAAATTAGGCTTGTAATCTAGCATTTTAATTCCTGACAAAATATAAGCGTCAGGAAGTCTGTATACTCCTAATAACAACCTTCTAGTCTCATATTCCATTGCTTCACATATATAAGCTTAGTGGACCCTATGTGGGTTCGTTAGTGTTCAATTGGAGCTAGTGGGAGGAGTCAATGACATAGCTACTTCATTTCATTATAGCATGACCTACAAAGAGTTGAGCGTTATGACTTAAAGTATTGTGAGGTCTGGCTTCTCTAATTCTTCATGAATATCTTGAGGTGTGAAAAAAGATTGAATCATTGCATGTAATTTTCCTTGATTTGATTGGATGGTGAATCCTAGATGTCCTTTCCTTTTTGAATGTTATGTGATTTGAATAACTAGCATAATATTCATTTTGTTATGATAGCTCTAAGAACTATGTAAGAACTACAATGACACAATTGATGCTATAGTGGGCTTAAGTGAAAAGTACCTACTATAGTGGGGTCTGGGAAATTATAATTGGTAAAAGAGTTTGATCTCTCTTATGAGACCTAATTCTTAAAAATAAAAATGGTATATCCTATCTTACATTAGATCTAAAAATCGCTCATCCTCGATGCGCTCTACTAGGGTTAGGGATTCCAGAGCGATTTCTGTCGTGTTGCTCTCCAACTACGTTTCGTATCTTAGGGAAGTATTTTTTTCCTTCCTTTTGTGCCTTATGCTCTAGATGGCTGGTAATCGTCTTTTTGATGGTGGTTTTCTTGATGGCAAACCCTCATCTAAGTCGTTTCGTGAGGCGCTTTCCGGTAAGGTTTCCCCTTTCCTCGAACTTAAAATTTCTACTCATCGTCGGCTTCCCTCGTTATGGATTTCTGAAGCGGAAATCTTGTCGCTTGCTGCTCCATTCGATTTTGCGTTGGTGGGGAAGTTTCCGACCAACCGGCCGTCCCTTGAGGCTATTCAATTTTTTTTTTTTCAATCTTAAACTCAATGGTGATTTCTCTGTTATGGTTCTGAATCCGAAGAACGTTTTGACCAAATTAGGGAATGACTTGGATTATTGCCGTGTCTTTGCTCATAGTTTTTATTTCGTGAACAATTGTTACATGCGTTTGATTAAGTGGTCGCCTTCTTTTGACGTGGATGTTAAATCTCCTATAATCCCTATTTGGTTGGCTTTTTCGAATTTGAGACCTCATCTTTTTGCGTTGAGAATTCTTCAAGGCCTCAACTCTATCTTTGGTCGCCCCCTTAAAATCGATCACGCTACCTCTTCTAGTTCTCGTCCCCCGGTTGCTCATGTTTTGGTGGAATTGGATGTCTTTAAGCAGTATCCTGACAAGATTTGGGTTGGTTCGGGCAATTTGGGTTATGTTTAGTCGGTTACTTTGGAGGATTTGCCTTTGTATTATTTGCATGATAAATCCTTAGGTCATTCCAAATCGGAATGTTGTATCTTGCATCTGCATTTATCTCAATCCCATTTGCATAGGGACATTCCTTCTGTTCCTGTGCTCGATTTAGGCAATAATACTATTATTAATTCGAGTCCTAATCTAGCTGCCCTGTCTCCTGTTGCTTTATCGTCTGTGAATCCGGATGTGATTATTTCTTCCACTGTTGTGCCATCTATGAATGTGGGAAATTGCTCCAATGCTATGGCTGTGTTAGATTGTGAACTTGTTTTGATTCCTCCTGAGGAGGTGGTTGCATTTGAGGGAGATTTGTTTAGGTCTCCTCAGGCGGATCATGCTATTGTTGGGCTCGAACCTGTTGTCCTTGCATCCCATTTTTGTGCAAGTGACGTTGGTGGTGGTTTTAATTCTAAAGTTACTTTATATCGTGTGGGTACTGTGATTGTCCCTTGTGTTTTGGCTGAGGCAGTTGCACTTAGTGTGGTTGTTGAGCTTTCTGTTTCTTCAGTTTCTCCTATTGTGCCGTCTGAAGAATGCTTTCATACACCCTCTATTTATCCTATTAGGGTTGCACATGGTGGTGGTGTGGCCGTTAATTAGGTGATTATTCCGTGCAAGTGGATTTAGCTTTTAACAAGGACTTTGAGGGTAATGGTAATGTTGTTAATATACCTATTTCTGTCTTGTATAATGCTGAAATGCAAGATCATGTGGCTCAGTCCGTTAAAAACTCGGTTTTGTTTCAAAATGACTGACTTTATTTAGATGATGCTATTTATTCTCCTTCTAGTGGGGAAGAAGGGGATTGTCTTGACTTTGAGAAAGGTCGTTTTCCTGGTCATTGTTGGGGTAAATTTAAACGCAGAGGTAGGAAGTAATTGGGCTATTTTTTGGTCAATTGCTTCCATGGTATTGGTGTTGATTGGACTATGATGAGGAGGCCCCTGCTTCCCCTCTTTGGCTTGGCTGATTGGCAACCTGGGTGCCTCGTTTGTTGCTTGGTGGTTGGTTTTCTCACCTATGGATGGTTCGTGCTAGCCTTGTGGTCGGTGTAGGTTCTAAGATGGTGAGTAGTGATTACCAAAATTGAGACATGAACAAAGAGCAGCTTTTGATAGGTTTAAGATGGTAGATTTCTAATAGAAAAAGAAGAACATGATGTTAAACTGGATCCCTATTTGATCGGTCCTGCTGGTCTTTTCCTAGACCAGATCTTGGGGGCTGATTTGGAGGGGATTAATTAAGAAATATTTCATAATTGAAAAGGGCAGATTTGTGGGCTGATTTGGAGGGGATTAATTAGGAAATATTTCTTAATTGAAGATGATAGATTTGGGGGATGATTTGAGGGTTGATTTGGGGGGAAAATAATTAAGGAAATATAACAGATTTGGGAGGGAATTGGGGGAGGACTATTTGGGTATTTGTCATTTATTGTATGCTTTAAGTAGGGAGTTTTTCCTAGGGTTAGAGTTATGTCTTGTTTGTTGAATTTAATTTATTCTTAGGTTATTTGGGCTCTAGCTAGCGGCAACGGATTTGGGAGAGCCGGATCTTCCTGTTCAATTGAAGATTCAATTGTATCTTACATTTTTCTTTATAATTCTTTCAATAAAAGTTATTGTTGGGCGTTCTTCTTCCTAATTTTTATTGTTTCATCTGTTGATTTGGTGAAAAGAACACCCACTTCCTGTCACATGAATGCATCAAAATTTCATATTAAAGGGGGAGGAGATAATGTTGAGCTAGAAAAGTGAATTATGCTAAAATGTGTAAAAGATTTCCTAATGTAATATGTAAATTTATTTTTGGAACTTATTATTTAATTGGGGTTGTAATGATGCACTTTTAGTGGTGAATCTCAAAAAGCCTCATGAAAAGTAGAATTGTGGGGTTCAACCTAATATATTACATAGTATAGATGGGTGTAATAATTGATATCAGAGTTTTAGGTTTAAACATAGTTGGGATCTTTTGGGCAATGTGTATATTCTTTATTTGGAGTACATGTTTACGGTTATATGTTGATACTACTTGCATACATTAATGAATTATCTTATACTCTACACGATTAACTAGTGATAGAGACTTATGGCGGTTTTGATTTAGTGATTTTATTTAGTAAAATATTTTGTATTTATATGTATGCTTTATCTTTGGCATATTTTGTCTTAAGAGACCAAATAAAAGAATCTCAAATTATAGGAGGTCTTGGCATGGAGTTTTACTTATCCTTTGGATGTCACCCATCTACTAATTATAATGTTCGACTTTAAAGAGGTTTAGTCTTAATATTACCAATGGTAATATTATTAGGAAAAAAAATCTAAATAACTAATAACGATAGAGATGAAAGAATATTAGAATTTGTGTAAAAATAAAAAAAGGGGAAAACTATGGAGTCATATCACACCGAAAAATTCATCATGAAAAGAGAGAAATTGTACAATTTTTTCAATATTGCATTCTTTCAGTGCCTCCACACTTCGATATACAGAGCATAACCACCATTAAGTTACAATTCTTTCTTTATTTCTTTCTTTTTTTTTTTTGGGAATGAAGTATCTACCCGCTGCCAGTCTAAAGTGAGTGTTTGGCGGCGTAATTAAATGCTCGGCGGAATCTAGCAAGGTCACCCATCGACATCAGGCTCGCACTTGCCTTTGCCCCACTGAAGAGGCGATGCCGTAGTAGAAGGGATTCGAATCCGGGATGGGGGTTCCCAACCGTGCTCGTCTACCAACCACCCTAAGCGTCGGTGGGTAAAACCATAGTTTCAGGAAAAGAAACTAAACGTTTTCTGGCAACGCTGCAGTAAACGAAAACAAATAAAAAGAAGAACCGCTAATTTTTTCTGCTCAATCCCTCCAAGAAAATTCAAAACGGGAACAAAAGGACCTCAAAAAGCTAGCTCTGTGTATTATAATTTTGGAGGAATTCTTGGAAGAAAGGGACGGCAGAGATTGCAGCTACGGCCTTTGCCCAGGCAATAATCTCCTCCTTCATCCTCTTCTCATCCTTCCATATGGACGGCTCGATGGGCTCATTCTGCTTGGAGAGGATGCGAAGTTGCTCAGGATCTCCAAAGCCGCAGTTTTCTCCGGTGGTGCCGAAGCCGGACATGGCCGTGTTTCTCTCTCTTCACTTCTATCTTTGCTCACAGCTTTTATATACATTATAAATGATAAATTTTGCTTTATGCTATTGATGTGAGAGACAGAGAGCACGTGGAAATCATGGACCGCGTGTGCCTAAATTATATAATAAATCTTGGTAGATATAAGTTATGATTTATGGGGCTGGTTGGGTTGGGTCAAATGACCGCGTTGAGAAGGATAGACATTAAGATATTAGATATTGAAATATATAAAAATTTTATGGTATTTTTGTAAATCCCCCTTTTTAATGAGATGATTAAAATTTTAAAGAAATTTTAGGGCCATGTCATTTAAAAAAAAAAATCAACTCATATATTTGTGTTTTTCATGATCTCATTATTTAGAATTTTATTAATGAGTTGTAGTTTTGAGATATGAAAGGAATTATTGTAAATAAAAATAATTATTAGTTATTTTTATAAGTATGGAAGATTTTGATGATAAATAACAAAATGCAATAAAAATTTAATTATATTTTTTAGTACAAGACTACAAGTATTACTAAATATTTATCTTATCAAATAATCTAGTCATATTTTAAATATGCATATAATTTAAATTAAGAATATAAAAGACATTGCTGTTTTTTTAGAAACATTATATGAGTAATAATATGATCTTTAGTTGTATTGTTTTAAAACAAATGATATAGCTAATTAATGTATATTAGATTGTTGTATTATTGAAGGTGGTCGAATGATTATAATCGCACAATAGAGGTTTTAAAATTTTAGTATGATAAATATGATTAAAAGATTATAGATGGGTAACAACAGTTTAAGAATTGTAGTTGAGCATTGGTCGTCTAGTAGTGGTGGTTTAATGACAACAGTCAAACAACGCCCTAATGATAGCGGTGGGCTATGGTCCAATGGTGGCATTCAGGGATTGTCTGATGGTGGTGCTTGGGTGAAGCTCAGAGTTTTTTTCAAGCCTCTTAGCTCTCTAGAGTCTCAAGGCAAAGTCCAAGCTCCCTTTATATAGAGAGCTTGATTGACTGGTTATAGAAATTCCAAATGTCTTGAAAACATATTGTCTGGACAAAAAAATTGGGCCTGGTCATGCATAGGTAGCTTGATTGATTGGTTGTCACCAACAATCGTCATTCACTGAGTAATATTTGCATATTATTTTTTGTTTCTATGTACTCATCATATGTTTATTTATTTATTTATTTATGTACTCGTCATACGTTTTTATTTATTTATTTATTTTTTTTAATTTTTTTATTTTATCATACGTTATTTTGAGCAAAAGAATTTCATTTAGGTATTCTCAGTTAAGCATTATAAAACATTTTAAACATCATAGAAATTATGCTCTTTATAATAAGGAAAATATTTTTAAGATTTTATAAACGGCATCTCAAATTTTCAGCTTCTATGTGCACAGAGATACTTAGAATTTTTAGTTGTTTTAATACTTGTTGTAGTGAAAATTAATATTTTTGTTAAGGTTTTGGGGAATTGTAATTGTATTTTCTAGAATTGCTATGAGATTAAGATTTCATTAACATATGTAATTTATCATTATTCTACTAAATCTTGATCATTTTATTTTAATTCTTCTTTTTTTTTCCTTGCAATTTTGCAAGATGTGTAAGCCTTGTGAATCTACAAGCAACTTAAAGCTTTTTGGTACAAATAATTGATACGTCATAAAAAATCGCATTGATTGGGCGTGAATCTTGATGCATATTTGAATTAAAAACTTTCAAATTTAAATTCGGGACCATTCGAACTTTGATATATGCAAACATATGATCAAATTGAATGTCCTGGTAAAACGAATTCAATGACATCAAAATTGATACAATCCGAGTCCAAACAACTTAAAAGCTTTTTGGTACAAATGATAAAGAAATATTGCAAATTTATGACTGATTTAGCAACTGTTTGAGGTTTATATGCCTTAAACTGTGCACATATAAACGAACAGCATATGACTCTTAAAAGTGCATCATACGAACTTATTAACTTATATCATTAGGTAGATGGCATGACGCAGGAGTTGAAGATGGGCATGAGCTAATGACAGAAGCGACTTCAAGGAGCAGAATAGTTTAGTTGTTTTGTTTTCTTATAGGTTTTACTGTAAATAAATCTTCCCTGTAATTTCAAGGCTGCACCTATTTAAAGGCTTGACTGTATTGTTTAGATAGTTTTTGGAGTTTTGAGAAATAAATCGGTGTGATTCCGTCAAAGTTCAAGAACTCTGCTTTGTTTCTGTATCCGGTAGCTTTAGCTCCGATGGTGGTTTCCCTTGTCCAGTTCGCCAACATGATACGTTCCGGTATCAGTTTGGTATCAGAGCTCGGCCAGTTATGCCTCCTCATCGAAATTAGCAACGTCCGGTGCAGGAGGTTGTAATAGAAGATCTGCAAAGAGAGATACAGAGGTTGCAACAGAGACTAGAGCAGTATGAACGACGGGATGAAGGCGAGCAGCAAGAAGGTGAAGAAGAGGTACCTCCTTTTTTTCATACTTCATCCAGTGAAGGAGGAACATAGAGAGCACAGGGTCGTGCAAGAAGAACCTTCCGGGATGATGGTGGAATTAAAATCGAATTACCTGATTTTGAGGGAAGATTAGATCCGGATGAATTCTTGAATTGGCTGCATACAGTAGAAAGAATCTTGGAGTTTAAGGAGATACACCCAGATCGCATTGTAAAGCTTGTGGCTATCAAGTTAAAGAAGAATGCGTCATTATGGTGGGAGAATCTAAAAAGAATCAGGATGCGGGAAGGTAGAAGTAAGATTGTTAGTTGGACAAAAATGAAGAAAGAACTTCAGAGGAAATATTTACCGGATCAATACAGACAAGATTTGTTCTTGAAACTGCACAGAATTCAACAAAATCAGAAGACGGTAGAAGAGTATCTGGCAGAATTTGAACAATTATCACTCAAATGTGATTTAGTAGAGCCAATGGAGAATACCATCGCAAGATTCTTGGAGGGACTTCATCCCGCCATTAGTCAGGTAGTGCAATTACAGACATATTGGACCTTCCAAGATGTCATCAACTTGGCTCTTAAAGTGGAAAAGCAACAGAATCGTTCAAGAAAATGGCAAAATTCATGGACAAATAAAGAATCGGGTAGAGATCGGAGTGGGAGTAAGAACGAGCCTCATTTCCGGAACACCAATCAAAACATGGAGCCAGTAAAGACGAACCAGAAAGTACCTAATGACACCAGTTATCCAGCCAGAAAATGCTTCAAGTGCCACGAGTTTGGACATGTTGCCGCAAATTGTCTGAACAGGCACGTGGTCACTCTTCTTGAGGAGGAAGAACTTGTGATGGAAGAATGCAATGAGGAGGAAACAAACTATCAAGTTAATGAGATCTCTCCAATTTCGACGGCCATTCCAGCTGATGATGGACCATTATTGGTCATCCGACGGTTGCTGAATACCCAAAAGGGTGTTCCAGAACAGCGACAATCTTTTCCGAACAAGGTGTACGATTCAGGGAAAAGTCTGCCAGGTAATTGTCGACGGTGGAAGTTGTGAGAACGTGGCCTCCAGAGTAATGGTGGATAAATTACAGTTAAAAACAGAAGAACACCCTACACCATATCAGTTATCCTGGATTCAAAAGGGAAGTGTAGTTAAAGTCACAAAGCGCTGTTTAGTTGCTTTTTCGATCGGGCAATACCAAGATCAAGTTTGGTGCGACGTAGTTCCCATGGATGCTTGCCATTTGTTGTTAGGGAGGCCTTGGCAGTATGATCGTCAAACTACCCATGACGGTACCAGAAATACATATTCCTTCACACATGGAGGAAATTCTATGGTATTACTACCTTTAGACGGTGAGTCTAAACGAATAGCTTCTGAAGAATTGCTATTGAATTATTCCCAATGCCGTAAAACCATACATGAGACTTCCATGTTTTACTTATTATTATTGAAAGAAGTTGCTAGCTCACAGATCAATTACCCTCCAGAAATCATGAAACTCTTAGAAGAATTTGCAGACGTGTTTCCAGATGAAATTCCAGCTGGGTTACCGCCTTTGCGTTCAATTCAACATGAAATTGAATTGTTACCTGGCTCCATACTTCCTAACAGACCTTCATATCGCCTTAGGCCGGATGAACATGAGCAAATACATAAACAACTTGAGGAGTTACTGTCCAAAGGTTTCGTTAGGCCCAGTGTAAGTCCATGCGCTGTTCCATCTTTATTAGTTCCAAAAAAAGATGGATCTTACCGATTGCGTATCGATAGCCAGGCGATCAACAAAATTACTATTCGTTATCGATTTCCAGTTCCTCGCATAGATGATCTTTTTGATCAATTACATGGTGCCAAGGTGTTTTCAAAAATTGACTTATGGAGCGGATACCATCAAATTAGATTGAGAGTTGGCGACGAATGGAAGACAACATTTAAGATACGGGATGGGTTGTATGAGTGGACAGTGATGCCATTCGGATTGTCCAATGCTCCAAGTACGTTTATGAGGCTTATGAACTAGGTATTTCAACCTTTTTTGTGCAAATTCGTGGTTGTATACTTCGATGACATATTGATTTATAGTAGTAATTTCGAGGATCATATTTGTCATCTACGGCAAGTATTACTAATACTACGGGAGCAGCAGTTGTTTGCTCACCCTGGTAAGTGTTGCTTCCTGAACCGAAAAATGAAATTTCTAGGCTTTGTGATTTCTGCAGTAGGCATTGAAGCTGATCCTCGGAAGATCGAAGCTATCACCAATTGGCCAACACCATAGTCCTTCACCGACATCAGGAGATTTCATGGTCTGGCTTCATTCTACCGAAGGATCATACGCAATTTTAGTGCAATAGCAGCTCCACTCACCGAATTACTGAAATCTGACCAATTTTGCTGGACAAGTCGGTCTCAAGGTAGTTTTGAATTACTAAAACAACGAATGACAGAAGCTCCGGTATTGGCGTTGCCAGATTTTAACAAAGTGTTTGAAGTTGAATGTGATGCATCCAACGTGGGTATAGGGGCGGTCTTGAGCCAGGATAAGCATCCTATTGCTTTTTTCAGTGAAAAGCTTAATGAATCGAGACAGAAATACTCCACTTATGATAAGAAGTTCTACTCCATAGTCCGGGCTTTGCATCATTGGAGCCATTATTTGTTGGCAAAGGATTTTATCCTTTTTACTGACCATGAGGCCCTGCGATTCCTAAATTCACAAACAAAATTAAGGAGTAGACATGCTACTTGGTCCGAATTTTTAGCTGCCTTCAATTTTGTTATCAAACATAAAGCAGGATCACTTAATCAGGTGGCAGATGCTCTGAGCCGATGTCATCAATTGCTTCACGTAATGCAAACGAAGGTAGTTGGGATGGAAATCTTGAAGGAGACTTATGCAGATGATGAAGATTTCAGCAGTATTTGGGACAAATGTAAAAAATAGCCATACAGACTATTTCATATCAAGGAGGGCTATTTATTCTTTGGAACCTGTTTGTGCATTCCTAGAGGATCCATGCGGCAAGCTATAATCACTGAATGTCATGATGGGGGATTGATGGGTCATTTCGGTAGAGATAAGACCTTGGCTGTAATTCAAGCAAAGTTTTATTGGCCCATGTTATCTCGAGATGTTTTACGACATGTTAAGTGATGTAGTATCTGTCGCATTGCAAAGACTCAAGGGAGTAATGCTGGCCTGTACATTCCCTTGCCTATACCACAAGCACCGTGGGAAGATGTAAGCCTAGATTTTGTTGTGGGATTACCTTGCACTCAGCGCAACAAAGATTCAGTCATGGTTGTAATAGACCGATTCTCGAAAATGGCTCATTTTGTTGCCTGCAATAAAACTTTGGATGCTAGCCACATCGCCGACCTTTATTTTCGAGAAATAGTGCGTTTACATGGAATTCCCAAGACTATGACTTTTGACCGAGATGTCAAATTTATGAGTTACTTTTGGAAAACTTTGTGGGGTAAGTTAGGAACCCGCCTCCAATTCAGTTCCGCTGCTCACCCACAAACAGATGGACAGACTGAGGTTGTCAACCGAAGTCTAGGAAACTTGCTGAGATGCTTCGTTGGCAAGAATATCAAACAGTGGGATTTGGTATTAGCCCAAGTGGAGTTTGCTTTCAATCGATCGGTAAATTAGTCCACTCGACACAGTCCATTTGAGATTGTGTATGGTCGGAATCCTCTTACTCCATTAGATTTGGCACCTTTAGTACCACAAGACACTTATAATCCTGATGGAGAGCAAAGAGATTTGGAGATTCAAAAACTACATCAGCAAGTTCAACAAGAAATTGGCAAGCAGAATAAGCGTTACTAGTCACAAGCCAACAAACACCGAAAGAAGGTAGTCTTCAAGGAAGGAGATTTGGTTTGGATTCACTTAAGAAAGGAACGTTTTCCTCCAGGTGCTCACGGAAAGCTCAAGCCACGAGCTGATGGTCCTTTCCAAATTGTTAAAAAAGTGAACGATAATGCTTATCAGATTGATTTACCCGGCAGTTACAATATTTCAGTTGTATTTAATGTGGCTGATCGAACTCCACATTATGAGGCTGAGTCTTCTTCTACCCCGGAAGAATGACACAGGAGCTGAAGATGGGCATGAGCTAATGACGGAAGCGACTTCAGGGAGCAGAATAGTTTAGTTGTTTTGTTTTCTTATAGGTTTTACTGTAAATAAATCTTCCTTGTAATTTCAAGGCTGCGCCTATTTAAAGGCTTGACTGTATTGTTTAGATAGTTTTTGGAGTTTTGAGAAATAAATCGGTGTGATTCCGTCAGAGTTCAAGAACTCTGTTTTGTTTCTGTATCCGGTAGCTTTAGCTCCGGTGGTGGTTTCCCTTGTCCAGTTCGCCAACGTGATACGTTCCGGTATCATGGCATTATTGCTCAATCTCACAGACAGTGAACTAATTTTATGGATAATGGGATGATCATATGTATGATAATCAATAGATCAGAATACATGGTGTATATATACCAAAAATTGCCTTGACTGAGCACGAATATCGAGACATATTTGAATTAGAGGCTTTCAAAATTTAATGCGAGACCATCCGAATTCTAATCTCAGCAAACTCATAGTCAAACTGAACGTATTGGCTAGACGAACACAACGACATAAAAATAGGTCCAATGTGAGCCCAAATATGGGCTTGAAACATATATGAAAGCTTCAATACATCACATAGATGACCAAATGATCTCCAAATATGATATTTTTATAGTCGAATCGAGCGGCTCGACGAGACGAATCTAACAAGCCTAAGATTGCCCGAACATCGTTGTTGGACCTCCATCCAACCATAGTTGTCGAGTCTCCACTTGGCATTCTCCATCGGACCTTCATCGTGTAACTATGGTCCCACCTCCGTCTCTTATCAACTACGATTCTTCCAACATTTGTTGTCCACCGACTACGATCCCTCTGACCACCAACGCCCAACTATGGTCCTTCGACCTTAGTCGCTCGAACACAATCATTCCAACCTTCATCACCAACCGACTGAGGTCATTTTGACCATCGTCGCCCGACTATGATTTTTTAATCTCAATCGCTTGAATATTGTGCTTCATGCTTATGTAGCCTACCATATACGACCTTCTCGACCTTTATTGCTCATCGACTAAGGTCCATAGACCACTATCACCCAACTATATATGATCCCTCTGACCCTAGTCGCACGACTAAGGTCCCTCTGACCTCTGTCGCCCGTCAACTATGATCCTTAAACAACTATCGCATGACTATGATTCATCCAACCATCATCGGCTAACTACAGTCCTTCCAACTAAATTCCTCGGATCACCATCACTCGACCACGGTCCCTATGATCGTGGTAGCCCACCAACCATGGTCATCTGACTTCAATTCCTGCAACTTCGGTCGCCCACCGACCATGGTCACCTGACTTCAAGCCCTATAACTTCGGTCGTCTAGCAATCGTCCTTGCGACTTTTATCAGAAGGCTACTATAATCCAACAAACGTTCATCGCCTAACTACGCTCCCACTAGCCTCCATTGCACGCTGACTATGGTTCTTCCAACCTCCTTTGCCTGCTGACTACTATCCTTCCTAATCTGTCGCTCATCGATTATGGTCCATCTGACTACAGTCACCCGAGTACGGTCATTCGACCTCAGTCACCCAACTACAGTCCTTCTAACCTCTATCGCTTGCCAATTATGATCCTTCTGTTCTTCGTTGCCCTCTAACTATGGCTCCTCTAACCATCATCACCCAACTACGATCCATCCAACCTCTGTCGCCCTTCAACCACAACCTTTTGACTACAGTCCCCCAGATCTTAGTTGCCTGACTTTGGTCCTTCCGACCTTTGTCCCCTGACCAAGATCTCTACTACGGTTCTTTGACCACCGTCGCCCGACTAAATTCATGTCGACCAAGCAAATATGCCAACGATCTGTTGGGGAAGGGGTTTCACTATATATGGTGAGATTTTCGATAGTTAAAACTAGTGCTAAGCTATAGCATTAGATATAACTACTTCTACATACTAATAGAAGTTATAAGCGTTACAATATTTCAGTAATTAATATCATTGCTATACAAAACCAAAGATACATAAGATATTATGAAGAATAATTCATGGACCATTCATTCAAGCAAAAGAAGCAAACACAAACAAAGACATTAAAGAACAACTTTCATTATGATCGATATAAAACATATAAGACCATTCTTCAAGATCGGCATTTACAAAACAAAAGAGACATAAGCAATTATGAAGAATTTGTAACAAATAAGGCATTTAATTTACAAATTTAAAGGATTTCTGAAACTACTCTCTCTCTCTCTCTCTCTCTCTCTCTCACTCACTAATTCGGCCTCTTGCCCAATATAATTGACAGTATAAAGCATAGACAAAACTGCTGCCTTAATAATTGAGAAAGTTCTCAAAGAACTATCCTCCTAGCATTCAAAATAATGGAGATGTGACTCGTGGAGAGATTACTCCGTATAAGTATACCTGAGCTTAGTTAAAAAAAAGAATGGCATAAGTCTAAGTACATATCAAATTTTACATTACCAAGTAGCTAATATTTTCATCAAAGACAGCCATCACCCATAATCGAAGTTGGTATCTTTACCCTAGCAACTAAGGAGTATATAAGTTGGGTGAATTTATATGGCTTAGGTTGATCAAAATGAGTGGACCTCACCAACTAGACTGCTTAGTTGTTAGCTTTGATACCAAACAACACCGGACAAGGGGGTAGTCGTGACTCCGAAGAGACGAGAGACGGACGGAGCTTGAGCTGTAGGAATCGCCGCTCAAAACAATACCCAAGAATGGGTATCTTGGACGGGTAAAACCACCTGAAGTTATATCTCAAGATGCAGGAATCAAATTCAAACATTTATTATCTTCTCTACTCTATTACAAAAGTGAGGTGTTTATATAGACAGCTTGCCTACTTATAAGGGCACACACTCAGCTACAAAACAATAGATCGAGATAGAGGAGGTGGGTTTGATTAGCTAAAATACTAGTCCGAATAGATCCACCCGGTGTCATCAACTTTGATGATCATAACTTTTAGATGTATGCATGTTGTTGTTATTATTGTAATATATAATATAATTTAAGAAAATTTATATATTTTTTTATTAAATTTAGATGAGAATTTGATTATTAATAGAACACAATGGATAAAATTGATTCATATAGTCAACACCATATAGTATGATAAAAACTTGATGTTGTTGTTATTATTGTATTATAATGAAATGCAAGAAAACAATTCAACTATAATTCAAATAAAATAAAGAAGACTACGAAAGTAACCTTAAGTGAGCTTAGGTCATTGAGCTTGATCAAATAGGGAGCTGGTAGCTGATTCAACAATTAGGAATTCGATTGGGCAAATGAAGAGGCCCTTAATTCTTATTTATTCGATAGAATCATTTCTACTATTAGTGGTTTTATCTGCTGGTTTGTTAAACCGCTGTGGTTTAAATGGTTGCAGAGAGAGAGAGAGAGAGAGAGAGAGAGAGAGAGAGAGAGAGAGAGAGATGCAAAAGCTTAGGCAAGGGAATTAAGCAGCCAGCAAGCCAACGTATTCCTCTTTTAATACTTAACCGTTGGAGATAACTAAGAATAAACACCAAAAACGATCAAAGCTTAATAAGTCAGAATAAATAATGAATAATAATCAAATAATATAATGAAAATAATTTACAATTTTAACTAATATTTCCTTAATTAACTACAACAAAGTAGACTTTAAGCATTTCATGGATGAACCAAATACAACTTAAAGCTAGAAAAAATAAAGCTCAAGATTACAGTTTTGTTTGGAACAACTTTCTTTTTATTTTTTAAAATATTTTTTAATACAAAAATTTATAATTCATGAAAAATTTTGTACCAAAAAGTTACTTTTGAAAACAGTAAAAAAACCATTTCAAATGAAACCTAACTTTCATGGGCAAAGAGCAATGAACCACCGGGACATAGCTACCCACACCGGCGAAATATATCAACTGCTACCATCTTAGCCCAAGCCCTTAAGATCTCCTTCATCTTCTCTTCATCATGCATTGGCAGCTTACCCACCTTCAATGCTTTAACTGCCTCAGGACAAGTTATAATTTTTCCTTCATCTCTTTTCGTTCCATTCTCCTCATGGCTTACAAAGAGATATTGAGGAGTTTCCTCTTCCTCATCTCTGTGCTCAAAGAATAATTTCAAAGCCATGCTTTCTCTCTTCTTTATTTGCATGACGAGATATGAAAGTATTTATATATATATATATAAAGTGCACGAGAGTTTTGTGCTCGGATGGAAATGCTCCAAGTTGAATATATATTTAGAAAAAAATGGAAGAATTGCGTTTTTATAGCTAAGAATATGCTTTTCGCTTCCCTTTTTCTTTGAATATTATTCGCTTTTGTGCACTTTGGCCCTTTGGCTTCAGGCTCTTATTCCATTTGATCAAATCCTACAGTTCTCATCACGGGAAAAGAGCGCAGTGTTGCCATGATCTTGCTGGCTTTTGGTTTTACTCATACATATAAACACATAAAATAAATTAACTCGATTTAAGCTTCGTTTGAGGCAGCTTTTTTACTGTTTTTTAAAGTTATTTTATAGTATAAAAATTAAAATTTTTATATTAAAATGTTACTTTACGAAACAATAAGAAAATTGTCACAAACAAACCTTTAAATATAAATACAGGTCGAGCGAGCTAGCAAAAATAAGATATTTTTATCTCCAAATTGATCAGATGAGTCGGCATCAAGCAAATTAATAAATTTACTGAATTTGTTTACCTTGATCGAAGGAAAGCTGTTTGAATGGGTAGCGATCGATTTCAGAAATAAGTATGCAGTCTAATCGTGGGTGTCAAATAGGATGGTCATAATTACTTCAATCCGTGATGATTTAATTTTTTTTTTTGGAAAAACGTGATGATTTATTTGTCATGTATTTAACATGATTGATATTTGTGGAGAATGATGTCAGTGATGACAGTCTCTCAAAATCTCAAATCGTCTTCTGCTTGAAGAAATTAGATCAGCAAGGTTGACATATTATGTCGTCATCACTATTCATAGTTTTTTTTTTGTGTGGATAAAATGGTCTTCTCCAAATTTCATTAAAAAAAAAGAAGATACAATCAAAGCCTACAAGATGACAAAGCAAAAAATACAAACTATTATTTGCAAATTAAGGAAAATAACCTTAAAAAAAAAGCTAAAAAATTAGACATTATGAAGGTTCCAAGAAAAAAGAAGAACCAGTGAAGAAGACGAACAAGGCAGTCGAACTCAAGAAATGGCATGAGGCTTCTTGCAACCATGCACCCATAAGCCAGGCAAAAACCATCCATTGGGGATAGCAAGCCACAAACCAAATAGAGGATAATCACAAATGAAACAAGCATCATTACACATAAAAAACAAAGGCCATTGATCAGAATGAGAGAATGAACCACCATGGCTTCTAGCAATACAAGGCCATCCATGGGGTGTGCAGAAAGCAACATTATCATTGTCTGGATCACCAAAAGAATGCTCAGAACCGAATACACAACATTCATAAGAGACAAAAAAATGAAGAGGAGGCCTATCATAGAGAACTACTTCTTTTTAGATTTTCTCTTACGTCATTTTCCACCGCCACGGGAGAATGCTTGATTAATAATACACTCAAACTATAAATCTCTTGAAAATCATTCACATGCTCATCGAAATCTTCCCCAGCACCCCCCAAGCCCGGAAGAAGGACTCATCCAGCCAATCAATCAGATTGAACCACACTAGTGTTATTCAGCGTCAAAGCTAATTAAGCTTTCAATTCAGCATTAGACCTAATTGAAAATGGAACATCAATAAAAGGCACATTTCCTTTTGTGACCTCATAAATAAGTGACAAAGCTAGTCCCAATGAAACCAAGGGTGAGTCATGTTCCAAATCGCTAGATAACTCATTCCAAACAACCTTGTTAATGTCACCCACTTCAATGTTAAGGCCATCCACAACCTAACAAGAATCCTAAACAGTTTCACCACACACTTCCATGTTAGCATAAAAAACAACAACTATAATGGGAGGCCCATCCTTGCCCAAATCATCACCCACACCAGTAACATGAGGGGGGTCCAACCCATCAGAATGACAACCCGAAAGGTCATTAGGAAAATCCATGGATTTAGCAGCAATTAGGGGAGGAGTTAATATAGGGCATGTTAATTGATTCACAATAGACAAATCAGCAATAACACCCACACTATTCACACGAAAAAAGTCATATGAGTAACATTAGGCGCGAGTAACATTAGGCGTAGGAGCACCGTGACTATGATGAAATTCCCTATCAACCTGTTTAGCATGAACATTGAGCCAAGCCTCATTTGACCCAATAGCAACCCACACCAAAGGAGCAATGGAAAGGGTAAGTAAAGGATTAACCTGAGAAACATTCCGATTGTACAGAATATACATTAGGCTTAGCAATGAGAGAAGGGGTCAATAGAGGGTTATTCGCCATATAATTATGAATATCAATTACTTCATGAGCATTTGAATTAGTAGAAATCCGCTGAGGAGCACCAATAGGGTTAGAAATAATTGAGGAAACTCTATGAGAATGGAGCTAAAGAAAATTATAGTTATTTTTACAATGTCCCAAAGATTTGCAATGATCATAGAAGGAGGAAAATCCTCCATAACAACATGTTGAATATGACCTAGATTATCAGGACCAATCCACACAGACTCAAGGTAAGATTTGAAAATATCCAATTTGACAAGGACCCTAACAACAGACGGACATGATCCCACAGAAGTAGCATTATCAGTTTTCAAAGGATGACCAAATAAAGAGTCTAAACCATGGAGAATGCGTGGGGAGAAAAGATGAGGCCTAAGATTTGGGATGGAAACCCAAATCGGAATGATCGAAGACTACATAATGATATTGAAAAACAATGACCATTTAAACAATTTCATGTAGCAATTGGAAAATAAATAACAATGGGAGAAAACTCTGCAAGCTATAATTCCAATCGTTAATCCACTTGATTAGTACATTCCTTGAATCCAAAACAGTTAAAGAACATTTATCGATCAGCTTAAGGTTAAAGAAAAACTTACGAATCGCTTCAAGGGAGGTTTGCAATTCAAAAATTTATCGACTATGGCAAACTCGAAAGGTTTGGCAAGAGTCATGATTTCAGCTTCGGAAATCCACAAAGATGGAAACCCTTGATGAGTCGTAGTTTGTAGATCAAGAAAAATAGTTGATGAAGAATCCCCCGATAAGGAAGGAATGGGAAAATTGTTCCCATCAAGGAAACCCTGGTCATCTAGTTGATTAAGCGCCATTGAGTGACTGACCAAGGAACAAACAACCAAAAATAATCAAAAGACAAGAAAAGAAATGAAGGAGGCGACATGCGGAAAAGAAATCCCAAACAAACGAGGCCATTGAGTGGCCAAAAAACTGCGGAAGGCGAGAGCGGCTGCTAGGGCAAAAACCCTAGCAGAGCACTCTGAGAGAAAGCTTTGGACCATGATTTCGTGATAATTTTTGTAATTCATTAATTATTCCTAGGTTTATCTTAACAGGGAAGGATTTCGTAGTACAACAAAGATGGCCAAAATTTTGTCAGACATCTTATGCATAATTTTAATAAAAAATTTCAGTTTTTAAAGAATTTAAGTGTTAGGCTCAGGCATTTTGAGAATATTGGAGTTTCATTTTTAGTGATTTTATAATAGAGCTAATGAAGTTTGAAAAGGCGAATCTAATACTTTCAAGAACATCTACATCCAAGAATAAATAGATTTTTATTTAAAACCTATAAACATAAGTGGAAAGTTTTCAAATGCCGTATGATGGGATGTCAACTTCCTCCAAATTTTGCATATTTATAATCGAAATGAACAATTCAATGAGTTCAAATCGTTTGATTTTTTTTTTGGGAAGAATATGGGCGTAAGCCCATTTCATTGATATAAAAGAGAACTAGTTACATGTGTAGGAAAAGTAAAAGAGGTGAAAAAACCACCTCAAAATACAATAGCCTCAGAATAAATACATGTCAAAAGAAATACACCAAAAAGGTAGAATGCTGTTGAGGAAGGGCTTAGGATTCAAAATCAATTGCTGAGGCCAAGAGAATTCCAAGCTCCCGGTTGCAGAATTGCCATCCAAATACCACGGTTGCAGATCACTGCCGTCTAGGGAGCAACCCCGCAATTGCACATCATCGCCCCCAGCATCAAAATTCGAACGGGACTAAAACGAAAAGCCCACCAAAAAACATCCAGCAAGACAGAAACACGAGTAAGCATAGAACGAAAGTGAAGAAACCAAACGTTCCATGGTCTGCACATTAAGCCTGATTCTGCATAAAATTAGCTTCTCTCCATTTAAACAGTTTAGCCCAGATAGCATTTTTCACCTTCAAACACACAGTAGTAGTACAAGAGGCAGACAAAGCAAATCTTCTTTCATTTCTTTCTCTCCAAATAAAGTATAGAGTGCAGCAAATAATTAAATACATGAGTCTTTTTGTTTGAGCATCAAAGCTTGGGTTATCATTAACCCAGTCGAACAACTGCAAAAGATTGGGCCTAAGAAGAATCAATGTACATTCCGGAATAAGGGCAGTAATAACATAATGGGAGAAAGAGCAGTCAAAGAACAAGTGGCCAGATCTTTCGAGGTAGCTTTTACAAAACGAGCAAGAGATCTCCACCCATATATTCCTTCTGTTAAGCTCAACCGCAGTCTTAAGGCCATTCACTAAACAAAGCCAAGTGTAAACAGAGTATCTTAAAATATGTTTTTTGTGCCAGACAAAGCAGTTCCAGGAACAAGGGGCTAGAGGTTTATAATAATCAAAAACAAAATCCCTGAATTTAACTTTTCTTCCACTATCAGCATTCCAAACTAGACAATCCAGGTGATTTTCATGAATAATAATACTGCTAATGGCATGAACAGCAACACTAGGCAAACTATTAGGAAGTTGTCAAGAGCCTTCCACAATAAAATTGCTAACATGCAAGTTGCCGTAGTAACCAGGAAGGGGAGAAAGATCCACAATCCAACATTTATTACACCAAAAATCCCAAACAAAAGAGGAAGGGGAAGAAGGTGTAACAAAATGAGTCCAGTTATCCTTAGTGGATTGGGCTATAGAGCAGAGAGCTTTCCAGTATTTAGAATCCTTAGGGTCAGGAGGCTTCCAAGGGGAATAATATAGCATAAAAAACCAATCCTCCAGGGGGAATTTACGGTATAGATTCTGAGAATTAAAGAGCAGTTATACCTATATTATAAAGCAGGGATACTAGGCAGCCCAAGCCCACCCTTATTTTTAGGTCTACAGACATTGTCCCAAGCAACAAGATGAAGTTTCTTAGCCGCAGAGGTATCACCAAAGAACAGAAATTTAGAAGCAACCCTTATGATAAATTTAATGACAGCCTTAGGTAGTATAGAGCCCCTTATCCAATAAGTAATGGAGTTTAACAGAGTGAACTTGAGAAATTGAAATCTACCCGCAAAGGATAGGAGCTTTGCATTCCATCCAGATAGTTTCCTAGAAACCTCCTCCATAAGGGGTGAGAAATCAGAAATTTTAAGCCTCTTAAAAGAAATAGGGATACCAAGGTAGGTAATAATCTCATTGTGGGTTAAACCAAGAGCCCTACTGATCAAATTATCATTAATTAGGTGCTTGGGGAGCATAAGGGAACTCTTATCCAAATTCATGAAAAGTCCAGAAGACTTTGAGAAGCTGGAGGCAATTTGCATAAGATTACTACAGTTAGAGGGGGTAGCTTCACCAAAAACCAATAAGTCATCCGCATAAAGCAGGTGACTTAACTTAAAATTGCCAAATTAAGCACCCACAAAGAGGTTACTGTCAATGATAGGGGAGAATGCATCCATAACAATACAAAAGAGGTAGGGGCTTAACAGACACCCCTGTCTTAAGCCAGCAAAAGAAGCAATGTATCCCTCAAGAGCCCCATTAACAATAACAGAGAAATTGACATTGCAAATACAGGCCTTAACCCAAGAAATAAATAAAGCCGAAAAACCTTTTTGTTCAAGCCTTGCAAAAACAAAATCCCTTGAGACCGTATCAAAAGCCTTACGAATGTCAAATTTAGCATAGAACAAGTTTTTCTTCCCTTTATTGGCAAAAGTAAGAATCTCTTGAGCTAAAATGATGTTGTCCATAGAGAATCTAGATTTGATAAAACCAGCTTGCGTATCTTTAATAATAAGAGGCATGATAGGTTTTAATCTGGATGCAAGAATTTTTGAAATAATTTTGTAAATCACATTGCAAAGTGCAATGGGTCTAAAATCTGCAAAAGAAGAGGCATGATTAGTCTTAGGGATTAAGGCCAAAGCAGTGGCCTTAATACCAGCAGGAAGAAGACACTTGGAGAAGAAATGTTTGACGGCCTTGCAAACTAAAGGGCCAATTATGTGCCAGCTCCGTTTGTAAAAGTGGTAGTTAAAGACATCGGGTCCAGGGGAAGAGGAAGCCAAGCCATCAAATACAGAGTTCCTGATTTCATCATCAGAGACAAAAACAATAAGAGAAGTAGCAAGAGAAGGTTGTAAAGTGTTACCAAGGGGAAAATACTCCATATTCAAAACCTCAATAGGGGAGGGTTGAAAAGAGTGTGAAAATGATCAATAAACCCAGAAATAATCTCCGATCTGTTCAGGCTGGAAGAGGCACCCAAATTAACAGCATTGTTATTGCTAGCTCTTCTACGCCTGATTTTAGCATAAAGAAACTTAAGATCATCCTCCCCTTGAGAGAGCCAAGATGCTTTAGCTCTCTGAATCACCCAAGAGGCATGAAAAGCCGAGAGCTCAGAAATTTGATGACTAATGCTTTTAAGAGAGCTGTTGAGGGCAGTATTAAGGGGATCCAAATCAATCAGCTGCAGAAAGTGGAGCTGTTTACGATGCAACAGATCTAAATGAGATTGAATGGCATTGGAGTTAGCCCAGGTTTGAAGTTTAAGACGGCTTTTAAACAACCGGAGTTTGGCACAGAAATCAGCCAGCGGATTGCCAATAGCTCTAGCAGAAAAAACGTCCAGCATGATATTCCAGTAACCATCAATCGAAGTCCAGTAATTCTTAAAAAGGAAACGATGGTAGGTGGTGGAGACCTCAGTCGAGTGTAAATTAATGGACAGTGGTCAGAACAAGAAGGGGCTTGCACCGAGTAGTAAGTGTTAGGAAAAGAGGAAGCCCATTGTTCATTAATAAGAATCCTATCCAGTTTAATATGAATAGAATTAGTTTACCTTTGATTGTACCAGGTGAAGGTATTGCCCACTGAGTTCAGATCAGTGAGATTAGCATCAAAACTCATAGAGTTCAATTCTCCCAAATAGATGTGAGACAGAGGATTACCACCAGATTTTTCCGAAGCAAATCTACAGCAATGAAAGTCTTCCATAAGGATCCAGGGGGAAGACTGAGAAGATGCACAGTTCCTAATTAACTCCCAAAGAGGAAGTCTACCTTCTCTACCATTATCCGCATAGATAACAGATAAAGTGAAAGAAGGAAAAGAACCGCAGTCCACCTGACCCAAAATAATCTGAGGAGAAACAATAGAAGGGGTGAAGTTTAACTTTGACGAGTTTCATTTAATCCAGATTCTGCCAGGGGAGGACAGGTTGAAGTTGTGGCAAGATTGTTCATCAGAAAAAATCGTGTGGGCTTCAGAAAAGAAAGGGTTGAGAAGAGAAGATGCATTAATCCTATTCTCCAAAATACACAACATGTTGAATTCATTAATACATTGAGATATCCAATATATATATATATATATATATATATATATATATATATATATATATATATATATATATATATATATATATATATATATATAGCAAGTGACATAATCTGACTTGCCGATTGAATCTTCAATATTGTAAGAAAATTTGCTATCCCTTAAAAGAAATTTTGAAATAAGCCTTCTTTCAATATGTTAGGGTGAGCTTTTGTAATTGCGAAAAATATGAAATTTGATTGAAACCAATCGTCGGTCAACATTGATGTTCACCAATGCCATCATCCTATGTTGATTGTTGATCATTGCTCGAAGCTTACTAATTATTGAAATCTAATGTTCATTAGCTACTAGTACTTGTTTCATCAGTCATCTAATAATCATTTAGTGCATGGCATCAAAACTTTTGTGGTTTGTGCTATTTTAGCTAGCTATAGTTGCAGGTTGAGTGTTAATTTTTAAAATAATAAAAACTTTTTAAAATTTAATCAAAATTTAAAAATATATATAAACACAAAGTATACATTATTATACATAAAAATTTATGCAAAGAACTTGTTGAATTCAAAGAAATTAAAATTAGTCTTGAATTCATTAATTGTAGCATAATAACCTAGTTAATATCAATAACACTTGAGTAATCATGCTTAAAATGTCCAAGAAACTTTAATAAGGTATATATGAAGCACATAAAATTAAGTAAAATTACCGATCAACACCAGATTAAATAATATTCATGGTATCAAACATATGGTTAATTTATTTAATTATCAATTTAATCAATTAATTAACACAAATGAAATTTGCATGCCTACAAAGCGCATGCTCACCCAATAAAAAAGAAAATTAATCAAATAATTTGAAAATTGACTCATAAACTTTCAAAATTATGAAACAATTTTTATCGTTCTAAAATATGTTTTCACCTCCACAATAATAATAACAAGAATTTATCCTACTATATGGGGTCTGCTACCTAAATTCGTCATCTCTATTGTGCTCTATTTAAAGTCAAACTCTCCTTTAAGTCTAATTAAAAAAAAAATCATTTCTAATACTTTTGAACCAATTCCTAACAATTATTGAACAGATTTGTTGAAGATCTCAATGATGATGAACACTTTAATAAAATCATTAAGTTTTTTTCATCTTCATCAAATATGTTCAATGATTATATTAGTAAATATAATTAAAAGAGGGAAGGGAGGTAAGGTTAATTGAAATGTATGTGTTAATATATTTTAAGAATGAAGGGTATGCAATCATAGAATTATGAATGGAATTCTAAATCAAGGCTATGAAATTACATTATATCGCAAAGGAGCTTATAAATTTTATATTAAAATATAGTCCTAACATAAGGATAATCAAAAGAAGAAGTTCAAAATGAAGGTAACAAAAGAAATGAAACAACGGATGAATCTGCATCATCATAATAGCCCAAAAATTATGGTTATTAATATATATCAAGGAATGGAATCCTTACAACCTATGGGGTCATAAAGGAATAGAAGGTCAAGGGAATGAAGAATGAACAGAATCAAGAACTATTGGCTTTGTTATCTTGAGTTGTCATGGATTTAGAGTTCATTTGGGATGGCTTTTTTAGTGATTTCTAAAACAATATTTTAGTTAAAAATTTCTTGAATTAGAATTTTTTGTACTAAAAAGCTGTTTAAGAAAGTAACGAGAAAGCTATATCCCAAATGAAACCTTAGCCTACTTACTCAAATGGAGAAGACTTGAGGATCCTTATAAATTATTTTTGGGTTATATCATCCAAAAGGACCTTGTGAACCTAGAGGATAAAGGGAAGCAAAGAATGTTGTCCGATTCTAAAAAAGTTTGAGGATAGCCCCAATAAAAATCTCGGAACTATTTTATCTCTAGTCATTATAACCATTATCTACTAGGTCAAGTAATTGTAATATGATAATCTCTTTATTAGTAATCATGAGTTGCATCATCTAATGATATTTAATTGACTTTAAAAATAGGAAAATAGGAGGTTCGATCAAACTTAGGATTAATGGGGAATACCTCAAAGCTAGATGAGAAAGCATCTTAAAATTGACTCATTAAAGTGTCACATTATCGTACTTGTCATGATTGAGAATATTAAGTCAAATGTTTATTCATCATATATTTTGAAACATAGATAAGAGACATTCATTTATTTTAAAAATATTTATCCATAATAGTGGTCATTCAAATGTATTTCAACTTAGTTTTAAAATGGGATTCATGTTAACATCTTCATGTATTATCTCTCAATAAGTTGCATTCTATAATTAAATACTCACGTATTATCTCTCAAAGGAAAACAATTATGTTGGGATATTTTGATTAGGTATGCAACTGAGTCAAGCCAACTTGCGAGTCGGATCGGACTCAAGTCATTAAAGAGCTCCCAAGTAGAGCTCGAGCAGGATTTCAAGCTCGTTGGGCTTATTGAGCTCGAGTTCAAATAGTCGTTTGCTCGACGAGTAACAAAGTTGAGCGGCTATCGGAAAGAGGAAAGACAGGGGTAAATTGGAGCTCGTACCGCGTGTGAACCGTGGCGGGTTGGGAATTGGAGCTCCTGTGGGTGCGAATCGCATTCGCGACAAAAGAGGCATAACAACGGGGGCGAATCAGAAGCGGGCGCATGTGAACCGCGTTTGTGAATCGTGACGGAAGAGGCAGGCGCCTGCGAACAACATTTGTGGTGGAAGAGATCCGCTTGACCAGCCTAAATTCTGTGGCAAGTCCAGCTCGAGCTCGACTCAAGTTCAAACTTGAGATTTGGCTCATTTGTCGAGCTCAAGTTAGGCATGAATCGAGCTTGACTCGACTCGTTTGCACCCCTAATTTTGATATATTTAGTATGAGAAAGAGGCTATTTTTATGATATGTATCCTTAATTTCAAGTGCAAGTGCCCACATTAGAATTAAATTATTGACTAGATAATATAATTAAACTATTTGATATTCATAAGCTTAATCTCTACATAAAATTTATGAAGTTAAATTTATTTAGATGTACTATTTATTTCATTATATTAATCTAATAATTTAGTGAGATAGTCTAATTACTTGATTACATTTAGAGATAACATATGAATATGACATGTAAAATAAAAGATAAATATCAAAAAAATAATTTCATCTTATATTAGAATATAGTGATATAATTTTTTAAAAATTTAAAATTAATTTCGAATTTACATGGAGACTCAAAGAACTCCAACCAATTTTAAATTACAGCAATTATCGAACGATTTTAGGTTTTTTAAACGACTCGAATGCCCAACGCATCAAATTAGCCGTTGGCTAAATGCGCGGTTTGCTTTCTCTTATCATGCTCATTCACAATCCCATACAACCCCGAAATATATGTGCTCTCGTCACAAGATTTCACCTTTACTGCTCTCCCGCTTCCCCCCCCTTCTGCCTCCCTCCGCATTCCGTCCATCTTCTCTCCGCCGAGGTTCCCGACCTCCATTCCATCCTTCTCCTTCACGCCGGAGCCATCACCTCCGGTCACTCATCCAACCCATTCCTCGCCGCCAAGCTTATTTCTCTCTACGCCTCCCTTCACCGCCCAGAGTTAGCTACGGACGTTTTCTCCTCAGCCGTCGCAAAAAATCTCAAAGATACATTCCTCTGGAATTCCATCATCAAAACGCACTTCTCTAATGCTGACTTCACTGTTTCTCTTCTTTACTTTCGCCAAATGCTCGCAGCCGGCGTGCCTCCTGATCAATTCACAGTACCCATGGTCGTCTCAGCATCAGCGGAGCTTCTCTTGCTTGTTCTTGGGTCATGCATTCATGGAAGTTCTATTAAAAATGGGATTTTGAATGGTAAATGTAGTGGTGTTGGATCGTCCTTGATTTTCATGTACTCGAAGTGTGGGATAATTGGCGATGCCTTTAAAGCGTTCGATGAAATTTCTGAAAGAGATGTTGTTGCTTGGACAGCACTAATCATAGGTTGTGTGAGGAATGGACAGAGCAAACTTGGTTTACTTTGTCTTGCGGAAATGCATCGTGTTGGCAAAGATGGAGGGACAAAGCCCAATTCCCGCACCTTGGATGGTGGATTGCAGGCCTGTGCTAATCTTGGAGCATTGCATGAAGGAATGTGTCTTCATGGATTTTTCTTAAAAACTGGATCTGGGTGGTCTGCTTCTGTGAGATCATCTCTGCTTTCCATGTATGCCAAGTGTGAAAGCTTTGAGGAAACTGTTCTTGCATTTGATGAATTGTCTGAAAAGGATACTGTTTCGTGGACTGAGGTTTTAGCTGTTTATGCTAAGAAAGGCCTTTTAATTGAGTGCTTAAAGCTTTTCCTAGCGATGATAGATTCAGGAGTTGAACCTGATGGTGTTTCCATCAGTTGCATGCTTTTGGGATTCACCAATAGTAGCTGTATTCATGGAGGGAAGGCCTTCCATGCAATTATGCTGAGGAAAGACTTTGAATTCAGTAAACCAGTAATTAGTTCCCTGCTGATGATGTACTGTAAGCTTGGGCAACTGGATGCTGCAGAAACTTTTTTTGGTTGCATTCACCTGCAGAGTGCAGATCCCTGGAACTTAATGATTTGCGAATATGAGAAGACTGGAATGGACATAAAATGTTTGGATTTGTTTAGAGAAATGCAGTTTAATGGCCTAGGAGCCAATGTTGATCAAAATACAATGGTACATGTTTTCTCCTCATGTTCAAAACTAATTGCTTTGCAGTTAGGCCAGTCCCTACATTGCTACACAATAAAGAACTTTCTTGATGATGAGGACTACATTTCCAATTCATTGGTGTGTATGTATGGTAAATGTGGAAAGCTAACCCTTGCAAGGAGGGTCTTTCATAATACAAAGAGAAATGTTATTACCTGGAATTCTCTTATCTCAGCTTATTCTCATCTTGGTAAGTCTAGTGACGCTTTAAGCATTTTTAATCAAATGCTTTTGGAAGGTGTGAAACCAAATTCTTCAACATTATTAAGTGTTCTTTCAGCATGCTCGCATATGGCTGCTCTTGACTTGGGAAAGTGGGTGCATGGTTCCATAAAGGAAATGGGTTTGGAGTCTGATGTAACTCTATGCACAGCCTTGATTGATATGTATGCCAAGTGTGGACATCTCAAAAGTTCAAGAGCACTCTTTGACTCTATGCCTGAAAGGGATGTCATTTCTTGGAATGCGATGATTTCAGCTTATGGTATCCATGGGGATGCCAAGAAGGCGTTAGAGGTTTTCCGAGAAATGGAGATGTCAGGCATCAAGCCAAATACAGTCACATTCCTCGCGGCTCTTTCTGCTTGCAGCCATGTAGGATTGGTTGAAGAGGCAAGGAGACTTTTCCTCAGAATGAAAGATTGTGGCATTAGTCCCACTTTAAAGCACTATACATGTATGGTTGATGTCCTTGCTCGGTCTGGTAACCTATTGGAGGCTGAAGCTATGATTCTCTCCATGCCTATCCAGCCTGATGGAGGAATCTGGGGAGCTTTGCTTAGTGCTTGTCACATTCACAGTAATGTTGAAATGGGAGAGTGTATCGCAAAGAGAGCATTTGAATCTGATCCAGAAAATGATGGGTATTACATTCTTGTGTCTAATATGATTGGAAGTGATGGAAGATGGGAAGAGGTGGAAAAGCTCAGGAGTTTCATGAAGAGCAGGGGTGTTACAAAGAGAGCTGGTTGGAGCTCGGTAGAGCTTGGTGGGGGCATTCATGTTTTTACCGTTGGAGATAAATCACATCCACAGTCTAAGGATGTTCTTGTGACTATAGAGACTTTCCATAGGCACTTTGAGGAATGTTCTATAGAGTATACAGTGGAAGAATATGCATCTATTTTGTGAAATAGTAAGAAAGCTATTACTTGCTAATGCATACTATTGATTTGTTTCTAGTTTAGAAGAGTTGCTTGGTTTGGAAGGTGATGTGCCTATTGTTTAGCTAAAGTTTGTATAAACCAAAATAACTCTTCTAACATGCTTATAGTTGATTGGTTCTTAAGTCACGCCTACATTGGCATTCTAATATGTAAACCTTTTCAAATTGGCAGAGGGTAAAAGCTCCTAGGAGGCTCAACTATCTTTTGCATGGAGAGGATAGGCTATAAAATTCGAAAGCCCGCGGTCACGCAAGTCCGCCCTCGCCCAGCACCGCAGACCGCTCCCCACGCAACCCCTGGCATGTGGGTCTAATGACCCGTGCCGCGCGCCCGGCGCAGCGCAACATGTGCGACTTTCTCTGGTTGGCCACCCCACGCTCCGCGTGGCAATCTGCACTCCACCCTCGCCTTGCTCGCATACGTCAGCACCTTCAGCCTACTCGCGTGATCTCGCATGCGAATGGCTGCATGGTCGTCTGCGCACATGTTTGTGTCTCCCGACCCATGTACCTCCGATCTAGCCCACTTGCCTCCGCCAAACCTCGCACCAAACCTCTTGTTCGCCTCACGCGAACAAACCCACATGAACACGCTCGTTGGCGGCACCGACAATGACTTCCTCCTCTCTCTCTTGGACAAGAACCTTTCTCCACCTCGAGATCGCCTCAGAAGGCTCCGATACCACTTGTAATGTTTCTTGCATGAGGAAGAAGAAGACTTTCTTTAGCTTCTTGGAAGAGAGAATGGGAAGGGAAGAGCTGCAGGAATTTCTTATTCCTTTATTCAATAGGCCTAATGGCTTAGTGCAAGAGGGGCTCTTTTTACATCAGCCTACAATGCATATCTATAGGCATTTACACGTGATGCGGTGTCTATGCGGATCATGCTAGTCTAAAATCAGACCAATACATTACCAAGCTCGTGTTCAATTTATTCATGAAATAAACAAGTAGATATCAAGCAGTTATTTGAAAGTCACTTTTTTGTTGAGTTGAATACAATTAGAGCCTTATTCGTTTTTGTCTGACTAGTTATTTAATTGATAAATAGAATGATTATATTGTGTTTAGATTAGATCATTATTTATTTATTTATTTTTATATGTTTGAAATCAATTTTAGCTTGGCTTGAACACAACCAAGATGTTCATGAATAAATTTAAACAAGAACTGGTTTTGAATAGATGGTAATTTGAATATATATCGAATATGAGAATACAACAAACTCATTCAAAGTGGACATATTTTGTATATGTATAAATGTCTTCACAAATATCGTAATAAGTAATGGCCATGTCATGAAGAAGGTATTTGTCTATATGAGGAGAACTCTTAGGTACTCGTTTGAATTAATCAAATAGCCTGCCTTGAATTGGGTGACTCAGGAATAATGCATGCATATCAATTATCACTCGTCACTATCTTAGTCATCAACTCTCAGTGCAGGACCAATGTCCCTCACTTGATCTCGGCTACAAGAAGGCTCTCATCCCAGAGGGTATTATGCTCATCATTGTATTAGACCCCAGTTTTCTCAACACATATCTACCCATTTCACTACGGTGATCTTTGACTTAGAGCGAGGCAATAAGATCCCACCGGTCCGCCGCTACAGAATTCGTCCAACCCGGCATAAACCCACAACACACCACAGCTCATTTTTTATGTGTGTACCATAGTGTAGTGTTGTATTTTTTATAATATTTTTTCATGTAGCCCTTTGGATAGGCTGAGCCATATAAATAAGAGGCAATGGGCACTATTCAAGGCACACACAAAAAAAAAAAAAATCAAAAGAGGTCTTTCGAATTAGTATGAATTTTTTTACTTATCAGAGACCTTTTAGTCCTCCTCTACACTTCTTCCTCTATTCATTCCATTCTCACTTACAGGTTCATTTTTTCCTTTAGTAGACATATTAGTAAAGTCGGATATCCTCTATAAATAAATGCAGATCCAATCCATTTACACTCTAATAAACTTTTTAGGACAAAATATGAGTGCTCAAATTTGTTCCACTAAAATTTCTTAGATTTGTTTTAACTAAGGCTTCGTTTGAGACAGTTTTTTTACTGCTTCTTAAAACAGCTTTTTAGTATAAAAATTAAATTTTTTGTACTACAAAATTGCTTTAAGAAGCAGTGAGAAAGCCGTCCCAAACGAAGCCTAACTCATTACGCATTTGAGCACAGTAAAAATTGTTATCATGTAAAGAAATCATCACGCTAAAAAGAGAAAAAAAACTATACTCCCCAATCTATCTCTTCATGTGGGTCACAACGCCTTGTGTCTAATTTTTTAGGTTCTATGTTGGCTGTCTGCTGCAGCATGCAATAGCTTTAAGGTTTTATTTGATTTGGGACGGTTTTTTATTGCTTTTTAAAATAATTTTTTAGTATAAAAAAAAACTGTTTTAAAAAATAGTAAAAAAGTCATCTCAAACGAAACCTAAAACTCAATAAAATTTAAGAGTTTCGAGTAGGGGTGTCAATTTTTGACACGACCCGAACCCGACCCAGAAAAATCCGGGTTAGGGTCAACCCGGACCCGAAACAGGTCGGGTTCAAGTTCAACAAATCAACTCGTTTTAAGAATCGGGTCGGGTTCGGGTTGACCCAGCAACCCGAAAATGACCTGAAATTGACACAAAACTCTTATTTGACTCGGAAATCCGAGATTGACCCATTTTGACCCAATTTTGACCCGAAAATCGAAGATTGACCCGATTTTGACCCGAAAACTAGCAATTTTAGATCAACTTCGGGTCATTCGTGTCGGGTCGGGTTCTGGTCCGGAAACCTAACCTGGTTTTAAAAACGGGTCGGGTTCGGGTTGACCTGAACAGTGCCGGGTCAGTTCTGAGTTCGACCCGGACCCGACCCGTTGACCCGAATTGACATCCCTAGTTTCGAGCACCAGTAATAGCAAAATTTGATCTGTTGGAAGATATTTTTCGAAATGCAACATAAATTATATGTATACGGAGATATTGAAATGCAACATAGAACAGTTGGGAGGTTTCCCAAAAAAAACAAATGAGAGGTACATATAATAAAGAATATTGAAAGCGAGCGCAGGAATTCTGAATTAATATTTCACTTACATAAATGATAAATCAGTACACTTTCACTCCTTAATTATATGTCGCATGCCCTCCTTCAAGCATTTATGAAAATCACGTGAACGTACCCAAAGGCTTTCATGAACTCCTTTGCAAGTCATACAAAGATAGTGAAAGGAGTGGTCCAACTTGCTTGCAGGCAGAGGCTGATTTAAGATATTAGTTCATCTCTCCAATTGAACTTCAAATTTCTATTTGGTGCTCGTAATTCTCTCATTTGTAAATAATGTGATGTCAATGTTAGCATCACACTGTTCTCAAATTTATTTTTGACGGAACCAGAAAAATTGGAGAGGAGAAAGGCTAGCATGTGGTTGAGAAAAAATATACATGGAATATTTCGTTTTATGGTAAGAAATAGAGTTCGATTGGAAATGAATTATTGTATTCACAGTATTATTGTATTTTGGAGTAAAAAATGAGTTTTCTGATTGGAGATGATCTTAGTAATATTAAAAAACGAAAGTAATGGAAAAATACTTGTCATATTAAATGGTAGCAATAAGAAAAACAGGGAAACAATAGTACAATAACTTCAAAATAAGAGTATATTCATTGGTTTCTTCTTCAACATACAATCTAGTATATAATATAACTAACTATATTGTAATAAGATAAAAAGTAGCAAAGATGCATTAGAGAACGTGCTTAACAGTAAGGGAATAAAAGGCAAAATGTAGATCGATCCTAGTGGACGAGGAATACCCAGCTAGCTGAGAGATTATTCTGTACGGTATTCAAATGTGTCTAGAGGTAAATTCAGACGCGCCATCTCATCCATTGCACTGTGCATTGGGTGACATGGCGTGTCCCGATTGACCTTCGGACCAATTCGGACACTGGAAGTAATAATTTTTCCGGCTAGCTACAGGTGAGGAGCGCCACGGGTAAGATGGACCACGTCACCAACCGCACTTGATTTTTTAGGAAGATCTCAAACGAGGGAGGCTAGGCGTTCAAATGAATTTAATGATTCAAATAGCTGCAATCATAAAGCAATATTAAATAAGGTCAAACTCCTAAAGATATTTTAATGATAACGTTATAGAGTTATTGGAAATAATCTTAAAGCAAATATTAAATTATCTTTTTTTTCCATGAATTAAGATATAATTCTGCATTAATTCTATATATCACGATAATTTAATATTGAGGATCTTGAGGGAATGTGATTTTTTGCATGAAAATTTTGATTCTCGCAAACTCTCTTCTCATTCTAGCATATTTTAGCGTCTTTCAGCCTCTTCTTTGTTTTTTAGGGTTTGAGACTTTGAGTAGGAGCAACGGGGTGTTAAAAAATTAACAATATGATATTTTAGCAAGTATTAATTTTTTATATTAATTATATAAATGAGATAAGTTTAAAAGTTATTTATGTAAATACCCTATTTAAATATAATAAAACTATAACATGTTAATTTTCTTAATACTATGAAAAATGGTTTTAATTTTTATTTTTAATTATATTCATATTAGGCTTCATTTATGATATATATATATATATAAAGTTTAACTTTATATATTACTTTATATTTTGGTACTAAAAAATTAGAGTAAAAAACAATGGTATTATTACTTCTCTTGAATCTCTTTCAAGGTAGCCTCGTTTGGTAGGGTTTTACTAAAATAGTTTTAAAAAAGATATTGAGAAAAGGAGTATAATAAAACAGAGTTTCAATAATGAGATATTATTTGAGTAATATTTTTAAGTGCTTAGTGAAACTTGAAAGTATATATTAATTATTTATTTAGGTGTTCAACTTTAACAATTTTATAATAAAAGACTAAATTATCCATCTTGAAAATTTAAGTATATATTGATTTTTTATTTATTTATTTATGATAAGAAGAAGAAATAGAAGAAGAAGAAAAAGCAATTGCTAAGAGGTAGATGTCACTCTCATTTAAAATATCAAATCCTAATATTAAGAATCATAAAATTTGGATTCATTTTAAATTATAAAGTATAAATTTATTTTATCATAAATTTCTTTGAAAAAGTGTACAAATATTTAAAAAAATTTAAACATAGCCATTTTCCTTATCTCATCTAATCCTCAACCATTAATTACAATCTTAAAACAGAGTAAAAAACAATTTTATTTCATTAACATAAATGTATGTACCATCAGTTATTTTACAGTACCACAATTTTACTGTAAAAGCTTTATTTATCTGCAGGAAAAATAATTCTATAAATACGATGCTTCTAAACAGGTTACGTCAACTGAGTTTGGCGTTTAAAATCCGAAAACTGTGGAATTACGCCGAACCAAACGAGCCCATATAGTCGCCACGTATTCCGCCTTTCTACTTATTTCAACCCTATGGCGTCCTCCGGCGAGAACAAACCAACCACCGCGGCCGCAGCTGCAGCCGCCTCCGCCATCTCGGCCGCCGGCAACCTCGTTGTCACCGCCTCCACTCTAATCCCATCCCTACTCAATATCCACCCGTCAGACCCCAAATCCTCTATCCTCCTCCTTTCTCACCCCGGCTTGCCCCTCTTCCGCCGCTTCTGCCTCTTCTTCTTCTCCATACTCCTCCGGTTCTTCGTCCTCATCCTCTCCCTTCTCTTCCCCCTTCCACCCCCTTCGAATTCCTACACTGCCATTTCCAATTCCTCTTCGCCCACAACACGCGCCCTCTCCCACGTCCTCTCCGTCGTCTCCTTCATCCCTGTCTCCTCCCGAAAATATTACTTCGCCAGATCCCTCGCCGACCGACTCCTAGATGAAAATCTGATCTCTTCCCAGCCAGGAGGGCTCCATGCGGTCAACCGCGCCGCGCTTTCGGATGCATTTGAGCATTCGATCCGGCGGCTTGAGGCGTTGCTTCCGATGCCCGGCGGTGGTCCGATGGATCTGGTTGTTGGTGCGATTAGGGGCACACTAAGGCGTGTTGGTGTTGGGGAAATAGATGGCGGCGGAGGGAGTATAGCAGCGGAGAAGCTGGCCGCGGAGGTACTGTGGCTCGCGCAGAAGATGGCGGAGTGTGGTTCGGCCGGCGAGGCTGTGGCCCGATGGGCTTCGGCGGTACGTCTTGGACGTTCGGCGTTGCTCGTGGAAACCAGAATCCAGGTTGCGTTTGTTAAGGTCTCAGGTAAGAAGCCGTGTCCTTTCTTAATTTCCAAACTATACTTCCCGTTTTTCTCTTTCCTTATTTTATAAAATAAAAAAATATTTTGTTAAAATAATATATATATATTTAGAATTCCCATTTTTTAAATTTAATTGTCTTGAATTTTTTATATATTTTCTTATGTTGATGAAATGCATAATTGATTTTTTTTAATTACTGTTGATACAGTTATTTTCATATTTTATGCGTTGGCTTGTGTCGTGAAGGGAGAAATATTTCTCTTACAATTTATATGGTGGGATTATCTTAAGAACTGAGATTTGGGATTATCTAGAACCAAATTTTCTAGCCCCTTCCCACCAGATCGCCTTCTCTCTCCATCGCTGACAGTCTCGAACCAACAATCCCTCGACTACGCAAATCCAATCAATTCGTGATCTCAGATCTCGCATTCCATCATTCTTGACACATGCTTCGTCGGCCATCGATCTTGGCTACGGATGATGGTGTTCCCAGCCAACCACTTCCGTTCGCAATAGCCTCCTCGCTGCTTGCCTCCCAGCACCCACTATTGCAAGATCAAGCCCAGCTATCTAATCCCATCTCTGCAAAGATTTGAACTAAGATCCGCCAGATCTCGCACCTCCGTACTAGATCCGCCTAATCTAGTCGATGTCCGAATCGGACTGCTTGGATCCGGCATTGAAATCATCTCACCAACACCGACCAAGATCTAGTCACTCCGATTTTCTCGTTTTCGCTTCGACAGTTGCTAGATCTGCCATCATACGCATCCGACTGGCTTCGCCTAGCCCAAGCTTGCAGGCGCCGAAGACCACCCTCTCCTCTCCGATCTTGCCGTGATCTGCTCGATAAGGTTAAGGTCATTGTGAAGTTGTGAGAAATATTCGGAATAAACGTATCAAGTGTTTTAATCATTGTTAAGTTGATTAAGCTTACTTGTAGGTATAATATGCTCCGTAGTAAGAGTTAGAGCATGATAAAACTTCCTGTAATTTGCCCACGACTTTTCTCCCACATTGCGACCTTAGAAATTGTGTAGTTTTCAATGCATTTTCTTATTTTTCTATGTGATTTATTATGTTTCTATTGTTAAAGGTTCGTATCAAATCGATATCGAGTTAAGTTTTAGCCAGGACATCGAAGATTTTGATCGAATGATTATCCCCAGATCTAGTATAGATTACTGTAGCATGTCCTAATCTTCTAGCTATCGTGGAGGGCGATCTTAGGCCATTGGAATAAGAAGAAAATGTTTATGATTACAACAAATTTAATATTTATTTTGAAAATAATTTCTAGTTTCAATCAATCACATAGACCATTTATTGTGAAAAGAACCCATATTGATTGACAATGTTGAAATCATCTCCTTATGGTCTAAAAATTAATAATTTTGCATGTTCGACCTCTTATTGAGGAAGAGTGTAGGCGCGGATTAAAGTCAAGCTTGGTAGGGCCAGGTTGGCTTTGGACCAAGTAAAAGAAATTTGGATTTGCCAACACTCCTCTTGGCTTGTTAGTTGGGAAAGGAGTTTGGGGTTAACCTTAAGCATTTTCCAGGTCTAATTGAGTTGATCACACCATACAAAATTAATTTCATTGGATATGCTTAGTTGAAATATTATTTTTCATGTCTAACTCGAACAAATGTTATCAGGTCCTGTTATCTGCCTTTTGAAAATTTCAGAATCTCTCTCTTAAGACAGCTACATGTTAGGTTCTCGAGCTCCTTTCCAATCATCTATGCTACTGTAATTCGTTTTATAGTTTTTAATTTTTGCATCTACAATACATCCTGATAGTAGACTGTGATTTCATTCATTGACTCAATTATAAGTCACGGAAACTTAGTCCATTTCTCCCGAAAGCCTAAAAATTCATTCTAGGTTGTCACATTTTATGAGATTTCAATTTCCTTATTTGATCAAATGAGCTCATAGTATCAGCCACAGTTTTTCTTAATGGAGCTACAATTTTCTTCTTGTGCTGTCATTTTAATGCTAGAATCTTCGAGTTATAAGTGCCTCAAAATAGATGTTACAAGGTCATCACTAACTAAAAAGATACAAGTTTATGGCAACAAGCCAGTGATTTTCATGTGCTCATTATCCCATGAACACACAGCAGGATGGAATTACCACATTATCCGTGTCCTAATAATCTCAGGCAAACACAGTAAAAAAAAAAAAATAGAGAGACATCCAATAAGAAAATAGAAGACAAAATTCCATATAAATAGGACTCTCTGAACTTGAGAAAAAAGAGGATAGGAAGATATTACCTGACTGCATGATACGTGTCTCTTAATAAATTCATCCCAATACTTATTTCTGTGAGGATGTGAGGAGGCCTTGATACAAATTCTTTCCTTTGTTGAAAAGGACTTGAACCTAAATCAATTAGAATTATAATTATCTATCCTCTTTAACTTGATTGTTATTAGTTTTGTTTTTTTCCTGCCATACGCTGAATGACTAAAATGGGGAGGCATCTCATAACGATTATACATAGGAGTATAGGTCCATAGGACAATACCTTTGTGAGGTGTCCAGTTTTAGATTAGGTTGATCCGCATGTTATCACACCCATGTAAATTCCTATAAATAGGATGTATAGGTTGATGTAAAGTTTAGGGAAAATTTGTTAAGAAATTGGGAGTTCTTGAGAGCTTCTTGAACTCTTCTTGAGCTTCTTGCAAGAGAGAGGGAGAGAGGAGAGGGGAGGAGAGAGTTGACAGATTGTAGGAGGAAAACTTTTTAAGACTTTATTCAAATTTTCCTCTTTATTGACTGCAAGAACCTTACTTCTTCCTCATCTGTGCCCGACTCGACATCGTCTGCATGCGTCTCTCGAACACCTGTACCAGCCCGACCGAACAGCCCCGTCAACCTCTGCACGAGCTTCAGACTACCTTCGCTTGTTTCGCCTGTAGCTCGTGCAATTGCCACTCTGCTTGCTCCTACGCAACACCAATCCCCGATCGCGGCAATAAGCTCTTGCAACCACGCCCAGTTTAAGAAATGCCGTCTTCTGCTATCCTCCGATCTGCCAGTGTCGCCCCGATGACCGCCCTTCCAAGAAGGATGTTGTCGTTTTGCTCCATGAGATCCGCGGTCCAACTACCTTTACTCTAGCTCATGAGACCCATGACACATTGACATTCGATTCCGCTCCCAGGCACACCCACATGAAACTATGATCGTTCGCATCCCTGCCTCTGGACCTCAGTTTACCTCAGGTTCGTAACCACGTGCCGGTTCCTCACCTTGCTTCTGTGCGATACGCCAGAGGTCCTACATCTATCGCCTAAGACCAGCTACCGCGTGTGCTTGAGTCACACTACCACTTCCGCATCCGCCTCACGCAAAAGGTGAAGTCGGACCTCCTGCCCAGCATGCGAACAATTCCGCGTGAGCATGCTCTTCTGCAGCACCAACAACGACCTCCTCTTCTCTCTTCCTCTCTATTGCAAGAAGCTCAAGAAGCTCTCAAGAACTCTTCCCAATTTCTTAACAAGCTTCCCCTATGTATAGGTTGATGTAAAGTTTAGAGGAAATTTTTTAATAAATTGGAAATGGTATTGGAGCCTTATGGAGGCGATTGACGAGGAGGAAGGTGTTCTGTCCAAGAAAGAGAAAATTGGAATAAAGCTTTAGAAAGTTTTTCTCCTACAATCTATCAACTCTCTCCTCCCCTCTCCTCTCTCCCTCTCTCTTGCAAGAAGCTCAAAAAAAGCTCAAGAAGCTCTCAAGAACTCCTCCCAATTTCTTAAAAAATTTTAAACTTAACAATAAGTTCAGAGATCAGCTCTATGAAAATCTTAGATTTGCAGATAAATTTCCCTTATATAGTTAAGCAATGTTGTCGAAATCAGATTGTAAAGCTAGATTTTGGTAAATTTAAGAATGCTAGAATGAGAGGTGGTACGTGTAACATATTATATGAAAGAGTACCTGCAAGGTTAGGAAGAGGAAAGCATAGATAAAGCGGAAATAGAGAAGATGAAGCCAGAGAAATGAACTATATTTTCATGGCAATGCTTGTATTACATCATGTGTAATATATAGAGCATCGGCAGAGGTGGCTTGTTAGAATGCCAGAGACCGTTAGGATATGGCTGCGAGAGCAGAGTGCCGGCGGCAGGTGCAGGGTGCTAGGCGTTCGTGTTCATGATCACGATGGTGTACTGTGATGCGGGAGCACGATAAGATACGTTAACATCCCCCCTTAAATTGATCGGCAAGCTTGGAGATGGTCAATTTGGATCGTAGTTCGGCGAACCTGCGTCCAGTTAATGGCTTAGTGAGAATGTCAGCTGGTTGGTCGATGGAGGCTATGTGGGAGACGGCAATCGCTTGACGCTGAATGTGATCGCTGATGAAGTGATGATCAATCTCTATGTGTTTGGTCCTGGTGTGAAAGATCGGGTTGTTTGCGAGGGCGATGACAGAGATATTGTCACAAAAAATTTGTGTTGAAGTGTCCTGTGATGACTGAAAATCGTGTAGAAGACGACGTAGCCATATGACGTCGGAGGTAGCCGCCGCAAGTGCACGGTACTCGGCCTCAGCAGAAGATTTGGCTACCGTGGATTGTTTCTTAACACTCCAAGAGATGAGGTTTGGACCCAGGTAGGAACAGAACCCCGTTATAGATTTGCGATCATCTGGACTTGCCGCCCAGTCGGCATCAGCAAAGGTGGTGAGGACTGGCGGGCCTACAGTGATCGGCATCCCGTAGTTCTGAGTGCCTTTGACATAACGCAGAAGGCGTTTTAGGCGTTTGAAGTCTGATACCGTCGGACAGTGCATATGTTGGCAAATAACGTTGGTGGCATAGGCTATGTCCGGTCTGGTCACAGTGAGATACTGGAGCGAGCCAGCTAGCTGCCTGTAGAGGGTAGCGTTGTCGTGAGGTGCATTGTCTGGTGCAGCCTTAGAGTCCTTCGGAGAGATGGGAGTGTTGACAGGTTTGGAGGAGTCTAGACCTGCAGAGTGGACAATGTCCCTTGCGTAGTGTGACTGGTGAAGAAACAAGCCTGTGGATGTGTGCTGGATTTGAATGCCAAGGAACAGATCAACGTTGTGCTTTTTTTTTTAAAGAGAATGTCAGCTGGGATAGTAGGCGCTGTATGGTGGAAGGATGATTACCGGACAGTAGTATGTCATTGACATAGGCCAGTAAGTATAGTTGAGCGCCTTGTTTATTATAAAGTAGCATTGACGGATCAGCTTTACTGAACTGGAATCAAAAATCAATGAGAAAGGATGTCAGTTTGTGAAACCATTGACGTGGGGCTTGCTTTAGCCCATAAATGGCTTTTTGCAGCTTGCAAACATGGTGTGGAAGCTTTGGATCGACAAATCCTTGAGGTTGCCTCATGTAAACGTCTTCCTGGAGATCCCTGTGAAGGAATGCATTGTTGATGTCCAGTTGATGAATTGACCAGCCACGTTGAATAGACATGATGAGCAGAACTCTGATAGTCGGCATCTTAGCCACTGGGCTAAAAGTTTGTTGATAATTGATGCGTGCTGTTGTTTGAAACCTTGAGCAACAAGCCGGGCTTTGTAGCGGGCAACGCTGCCATCTGGATTGAGCTTGGTTTTATAAGTCCATCGGCAGCCGAGGACAGGTGTATCTTTGGGTGGTAGAGTGAGACGCCTGGTGCCCTGTTTCTGAAGAGCCATGAATTCCGATGACATTGCTTGACGCCAATGAGACAGCTTGATGGCAGCGGTGTAGCAGGATAGAGTAAGACTGTTATCTGATACAGCAATCAGATCGAAGACTTTTCGTGGTTTGAGGTGGCCGGTTTGAAGACGGGTTAGCATGGGATGAGTATGCACTGGAGGTTGGGAATTTGAAATTTGAACCGGAGAGGATTGAGTAGTTGAGGTGTCAGTGTGAGAGATGAGTGACTCTTGAGGGATGGTGATGGGAGGGCTTGGTGTACCGGTAGATGTATGAGGAGAGGGTAGATGTGGGGGTACAGAGGTTGGGATGAGAAGAAGAAGAGGAGTGTCTCTTGGTGGTGATGGGGGTGGAGTAGTGTCTGGTGTGTTGAAGGGAAATTGTTGTTCATTGAAGGAGACATGCCGGGAAATGTAGAGTTTCCGATTGTGAATGTCATAGCATCTATATCCCTTATGCGAGCTGGAGTAGCCGAGGAAGAGGCAGGGATGAGGCGTGGTTCAAATTTGTTTGAAGTGTGAGGTTTCAGCCACGGGAAACACAGGCACCCAAAGACTCTGAGGTGATTGTAGGAGGGAGTTTTGCTGTGCAGGAGCTGATACGGTATTTGACTGTTTAGAGATGACGTGGGGAGTTTGTTAATGAGATAATTTGAGGTTTGAACTGCCTCAGCCCAAAACGTCGACGGCAGGGAGGCAGTGTGAAGCAGAGTTCTTGTCGTCTCAAGGAGGTGCCGATGTTTCCTCTCGGAGACGCCATTCGGCTCGGGGGTATAAGGACAGCTGAACTCATGGTGTATGCCATGGTTGAGTAGAAATGCTCGGAGATCATGGCCAGTGTACTCTCCACCGCCATCCGAGCGTAAGGTTTTAATGGAAGTGTTAAATTGAGTTCGAATTAAGTTATAGAAATGATGAAACTTAATGTTTGATTCATTTTTCGTATGCATCAGGTATAACCAGCAGAAGTGCGTGGAATCGTCAATAAAAATTATGTAATATCGAAAACCAGAGAGAGAGGGGATTGGAGATGGACCCCAAACGTCTGTATGTATTAAGCTAAAAGGAGTAGTTACATGATTTGTTTGCTTAGAGAAAGGTAGTTTGTGGCTTTTAGCCACTTTACAAGACGTGCAATAGAAATCTAAGAGCTTAGTACTAATGGTAGGTAAGAAACTAGATAAATTGGCCATCGAACGAAGATGAGGATGACCCAGGCGAGCATGCCAGAGAGCTGTCGAGTCACGTGTGGTGAAGAGAGCGTGAGCGGTGACTGAGTGTGAAAGCCGAATTGGATAGATGCCATCCTGATTACGGCCATGGAGAAGAGTTTTGTTGTCCTATAGGTCCTTAAGAGTGAAACCAGTAGAATCAAATAAGATGGAACAGTTATTATCCTTTGTTAGCTTGGAAATGGAAAGTAAATTGTGAGCAAGAGAAGGAATGTGTAGAAGGTTGTGAATCTTAAGCTTACGGGACGATTCAGGAAGAGGTAGGAGACCTGCGCCTGTGTGATGGATGGGAAGAGATGAGCCACTTGCTGTAGAGATTGAGTCTTGTCCGTGGTAGGGAGCGGGGTATTGCAGGTTGGCAATGTCTGGCGTCAGATGTGTAGACGCTCCGGAGTCGAGAACCCAGTCGGAGGTGGTAGTCGACGGAGTCTGAGTGAGTAGAGCGCGGTTATTTGCGAAAGTTGCTGTGTAATTTGAGTTGTATCAGTGCCAGCAGACGGAGGCAAGGTGACCAGTTTTGCCACAGATTTGGCAAGTTGGACGTTTTGTAGTCCTAGGTGTGCTGGTGATGGCTCTGGTTGGCTGAGTGCTAGGACTGAAGGGCGCTCCTCTGCCCCTGTTTCCTCTGTAGTTAGTGTTACGACCTCTTCCCCTGGAGGCGTACAGAGCCTGAGGTTCGGACGAAGATATGGTATCTTGTTGAAGCTCATTTTGTAGATTGATCTCTTCGCTGCTGAGCAGTGAGTACAGAGATTCAAGAGTGATTGGTAGGGGTGAAATCCTGATGGCGGCTTTAAATGGGTTGTATGAGGCTGGCAACCCTTTGAGAGTGTAGAGTATGATGTCTTCAGTTTCAATCTGAGTTCCCACAGTTGCAATATTGTCTACTAGGGATTTGGTTTTGGCCAGATACTGGGAGATGGTCTGATCTTTCATTTGAACATTGTGAAGCTCATTTTTGAGCTGGAGTACTCGTGATCTGTTGGTCAGCTGTAGACGCAGTTCCAATGCTATCCAGATTTCTTTGGAGGTTCGGAGATGCAGGATATAGGGAAGTATTGAGGCCGAGATCGTAGAGAACAAAGCAGAAACAAGGTTCTGATCCACGAGTCTACAAAGCTTGTAGTCGGCGTCATTGAGGTCGACTGGAGTTGCGGGACAAGGCAATGAGCTAGTGATGTAGCCATCAAATCCATTGGCTGCAAAGGCTTGGTAGATCTGTAATCTCCAAATAGGGTAGTTATCGATTGTGAGAGGAGTGTGGACAATGGATTTGAGATTAGACATCAGGAATTTTAAGGCGGGAGGGATAACTATGGCCGCCATGGTTGAAGATAGAGTGGACGTCGTTCCGGACTGGGTTGAAGTGTTCTGCTACGTCATTGTTGCCGGCGAGAAGCTGAGATCCCAGTTTTACTGCTTTGATACCATGAAAGAGTACTTGCAAGGTTAGGAAGAAGAAAGCATAGATAGTGCGGAAACAGAGAAGATGAAGCCAGAGGAATGAACTATATTTTCATGACAATGCTTGTATTACATCATGTGTAATATATAGAGCATCGGCAGAGGTGGTTTGTTAGAATGCCAGAGACCGTTAGGATACGGCTGCGTAGAGCAGAGTGCCGGCGGCAGGTGCAGGGTGCCAGGCGTTTGTGTTCATGATCACGATGGTCTAGTGTGACGCGGGAGCACGATAAGATACGTTAACATTATATTCAGGCTTTGTTTAGGACAGCTTTCTTATTTCTCTTTAAAGCAGTTTTTTAATACAAAATTTTATTTTTATTTTTTAAAATTGTACTAAAAAAATGCTTTACAAATTAATATAAAAGTTGTCTCAAATGAAGCCTATATTGAAAAATATACTGATGGATTGAGCATGTACAACAGAGAACGAAACATGCACAAATAACATATAGTATCCACCATAGTTTGAAATCACATTCGGAAGATGAAAATAAGGTTAAGATAATCAACTCTTCAAGAGTCAGAGGGTTGGGATGTCAACTTAGAATAGCCAAGTCATTTTACAATTCCAGGGTTTTGCTTTTCCAAATATGGGCCAATTCTAATAAACAAGGATCCAATTCTTGAAAATTACCCATACAACCTATTGTTAAGTCGTGGATTTTATATAAAACTCTCCCGGCTCCTACTAGATTTGCGCAAGCACACTATGTGAAGTTTTCTAACCATTAATGGCACCGTACAGATCAGTCTATTAATGCACGATGCATACGATCTTTATCAGTTCCTTTCTCAATACTGCATTTACTTCTCACCTTGTTTGCTTGCCATTTCTCAACCCCATGGAAACCTTTCTTGTACAATCACCAGCAAAGCTGACCATGTCCAAGAAGCTTAGTACAGAAACTAAGAACATTCTTTTCAGTGTTTCTATTCAGGAGTGCTCACAGAATGCAAGTTGAATTGAACACCGAAGATCATGATGAAGATGATGAGCTTGGCATCTCCATTTCTCAGTGTTGCCTGTCAATGTTTCGTACGTGGCTCCCTCTGTTATGCCGCGCCAGCAATGGCATTGACACGCCAATCCTTAGCAGCGGCGAGCGAGCTGAGATGGTGAGAGTGCTCGATGAAATGATAAAGAAGCTAAGCTTGGAGCAGCAAGAAGAGGTTCTTTCCCTCTGGCTACACCATTTCACTGCATGCCCAGATTCTGACTGGCCCAACCTTGAATCCTCCTACACTAGATGGTACGCCCAGTCTCGAACGCTATTACTGCAATAATCTTCTTCAGGCATACATTAGTTTTCAGTCTTATTATAGGGTGCTAGTTGTTCCTGCAAGATTATAGATAATTGTATTTTATGAACGAACAATAAATGCTGTCAATATTCTTCACTGTGTAAAGTAGTATCCACCCATATGGAGAATGGAATTAGTAGTTTGTTAATTTGTATCTTATTTTGTTATACGGACGCATTGTAGTTCCAGTGTAAGTCATTTATCTTTGAATGATATTTGTAGATTATTATTTTTATTCAGTATGCATGAATGATCTTTTATTTGCATTGGATTTGTGCTTAATCTGTTCTTGGGCTTTATATAACTCGAACATGTACCATGTATTTGGATTTTATCAAGAGTCGAGCACTCCAAATGCTTTATAGCTATCAAAGGCTGAGATTCTTAAATAATTTGCCAATTTCTTGATCCATGTTGGAAATAAGTATTGAAATTCAGTCATTTTTATCATAGAATCCAACTATTGTGCCCCAAAGCAGCTCATGGCATCCCTCTGATAGGAAACACTTGTAGATCTCAAGTATTTCCTATCAATCTTCGGAAAACAACGAGGATTCTTCACAAAAGTCCGCACAAAACCATGAAAACCGTAGATAATTTGTATTATTTGATGAAAGGAAAACAAAAAAAAATAGCAAGATACAATTGATCCTCAATTCGAGAGGAGGATCGATCTCACCCAAATCTCTAGACGCCGCTAGAGCCCAACGAAAAACCTAAGAGATCTCAAATTTCAGCCAAATTCAAGATGCCCTAACCCTAGGAAAACAAATTATTTAATGCATACAAATCAAAAGGAAATCCCTAAATAGTCCCTACATTCAAATTTTCCTCCCAAATCCTTAAAAAATCCTTCCTAAAATGACTCCCGTGGACCTGCGGCTCGCACGCCGTCCACAAAAGTCGGAGTTTTTCTCCGTTGTTTCGCATGTCTCGCGTCTGGGCTGGTCCTGCATGGATCGGCTGGACCGGTCCATTGGACCGGTCTAACAATACTCCCTCCCGAAGATCCACATTGTCCTCAAGGTGGAGATATGCTCGTGTTTCGGTGGAGGTGGCCATCCTTGAGGTAGTAGAAAATCCTTACCAAATTGTTGAAGTAGGGGTTGCCCTGAAAGAGAAACATCCCATTCCTCCTTCGTCATGATCACATCCAGCTTTTGTAGTCCCACCCGATGCTTCCCCCACCTCTCGTAGGCTCCTACCATGGTCTTACGTGATACCATGGCTGTGGATAGCCCTGCATCTCTCCTTATAACCACCTTTCTCAGATCCACCATTAATTCCATCGTGAGTGCTCCCCAATTGTCCTTGGTTTCCCCCAAGGTTTGCAACCATTTCATTCCCAGGATGACATAAGTACTTCCTAACTCTAGTGGGAGAAAATCCTCCCTTACCTGAATCCCCTGGATGGTCAACAACACTCCTCTACAGATCCCCTGGCCTTTCTCCACCTTCCCTGTACCCATCATCACCCTATAACAACCGGTGTCCACCAATTTTACTCCCAGTTGATTGACAACCTGAGTGGAAATGAAATTATAGGTATCCCCACTGTCAATCAAGACAACCACCTCCATGCCTGCTATCTCCCCCCATCAAAGCCTTCGTTGTTGCTCGAATCTTTACCTTCAACCCTTTCATGAAATTTTCCTTCAATATTGTATCTGAGAGTCGCTCCACCCTGCTCCCGGTAATCTTCTACTGATCCCTCCTGTGTCAGAGCAAAGAACTGCTCATAGAAGTCTCCTCCCCGATCGGTTTGGAAATGCTCCATTATGCAGTCTTTGAATTCCATCCAGTTCCTGATCGGCCTCCTCTAGTCTCTCCACTGAAACCACGACAGAGCTTTTCCTTCCAAGCACAATCCGGCTGCGGCCAGCTTCTCCTCCTCCGTTAGCCCATTGACGGCGAAATATCGCTCCACCTTGTAAATCCACCCATATGTATCTTCTCCTTCTTATTTGGGCATCTTCAACTTCCTCACCTTCTGGTCGCCCCCATTACCCTGGAATCTTCCATAGTTTCCCCTCTCCCAAGTGCTAGGTGCACCTCATGTTTCCCAATCTTCCCTTGCTCTGTCATAGCCCAAACCTCCTTCGAAATCCCTCCTTCTGTCTTCAAAATCAGTACCTCGACAACCATAGTATCCCTCCTAGCGTTCCCCGTATCCACCCCCTCTTTCATCCCTTTGGATAAGCTCCAGATGGGGTCTTTTTATTTCTCCTTCCATGATTTCCACCTCATCTTCCTCCCTACGAATTTCCGAATTCGTACTTTTTCCTTCCCCTCCTTTTGCCACGGACGCTGCCGTTTGGTTTTGAATCTCTAACATCTTCTTCATCATGTCTCGGAGATCGGCGACTTGTCCTTCCATTAGGGGTGTCAATTCGGGTCAACCCGTCGGGTTCGGGTCGAACCCGACCCGACCCGTATATAAACGGGTCAACCCGAACCCGACCCTTTTGTGCAAACGGGTCAGACATTCCAACCCGGACCCGACCCGAGCGGGTTACGGGTTGACCCGACACGACCCGCGACCCGGTTTAGTCACATGCGCGGCAGCGGCGGCAGCGGGGCAGGCGCGGCAGCGGCGGCAGCGCGGCAGCGGCAACGGCGCGGGCGAGGCAGGGCTGGGGCAGCGGCAGCGCGGGTGAGGCAGGGCAGCGGCAGCGGCGGCACTGCGGCAGCGCGGCAACGGCGCGGCACGCGGGCGTCGCGGGGCAGCTGGGCAGCGCGGGGCGCGCGGGACAGGCGGGCAGCGTGGGCTGGGGCAGCGGGCAGCCGGCGGGAGCAGCGGGAAATTCAAATTTTTTTAAATTAAACGGGTTTTCGGGTTGACCCGGCAACCCGCCGGGTCAACCCGACCCGACCCGTTTTATCAAACAGGTTGAATCTGCAAACCCGGACCCGACCCGTTTATAAACGGGTTGGGTCCAACCCGGATTTTCCGGGTCGGGTCCGGGTCGGGTTGTCGTGTCGGGTCAAATATTGACACCCCTACCTTCCATGGAGAAAATACTTTCCTCCACCGTTGTTTTGATGTGATTCTTCTCCCCTTCAAGCCTTTCTTCCAGAGCATCCACCTTTTTTGCCGCCATCGCAATCCGGAGTTAGTAAAATCACAAATTATGGATTTGAAACTCCAAAAATAGCAATCCCCCTTTCTTCCGGGCAAATATTCACCGTTGAAATTTGCCGAAATCAGCCCTCCACCGGTCCGACGACTTGCTCTGATACCAATTTGATAGAAAACACTTGTAGATCTCAAGTATTTCCTATCAATCTTCAGAAAACAGCGAGGATTCTTCACAAAGGTCTGCAAAAACCATGAAAACCGTAGATAATTTGTATTATTTGATAGAAGGAAAACAAAAAAAATAGCAAGATACAATTGATCCTCAATTCGAGAGGAGGATCGATCTCTCCCAAATCTCTAGACGCCGTTAGAGCCCAAAGAAAAACCTAATTATAAGAGATCTCAAATTTCAACCAAATTCAAGATGCCCTAATCCTAGGAAAACAAAGTATTTAATGCATACAAATCAAAAGGAAATCCCTAAAGAGTCCCTACATTCAAATTTCCCTCCCAAGTCCCTTAAAAATCCTTCTTAAAATGACTCCCGTGGACCTGCAGCTCGCACGGCGTCTGCAACAGGCGGAATTTTTCTCCGTTGTTTCGCGTGTCTCGCGTCTGGGCCGGTCCCATGTGGACCGGCTGGACCAGTCTAACTCCCTCATTGTTGTTGGTCTGCTAATCTTTTTTCTCTCTTATATATATACACGCGCGCGCGAAGAATTTACCACTGAATGATTCAAAAGCTAATAGATTGGTTCCAGGGAAGAATCAGTCAAAGCTGAAGACAGTAAATGCAGGATCTAGTCGTCATATGAACATAATCATCTTCAAAGCCTTCCCTGGCGGAATCTAGTTAACAGTAGATATTTATGTGCCCACTGATTTTTTTGAAGTGGAATGCGATGCATCTAATGTGGGTATTTACGTCATCCGGAGTCAAGGTGGACATCCTATTGCCTTTTTCAATGAAAAACTGAATGACGGACGTCAAAAACACTCCATCTACGATAACGAATTTTATGCAATTGTCCAAGCATTACATCATCGGAACTATTACTTATTAGCCAACAAGCTCGCCTTATTTTTTTTATCACGAAGCTCTTCGTCTTCTCAGCAACCGAAGAAATTAAAGAGCAGGCATATTACTTGGGTTGAATCCTTAGCAGCATTCCATTTTGTTCTCAAGCAGAAAGCAGGGCAATGTGACCAAATTGCAAAAGATCTGAGCCAGCGACACCTCCTATCCAGGTTTTGAAATCCAAGTAATTGGTTTTGATTTTTAAGAATATCCGGAGCAAATGCCAATCTGGCCCATCACATTTATTCCACATAAAAGAATGACATCTATTCTTTAATAGTAGACTTTGTATTTCTCAGTGTTCAACTCGATTAGCTTTAATAGTTGAATGTCATAAGGTGGGTTGGTGGGCCAGTTTGTTGGAGACAAAACATAAAGAAAATTTTCATTGGCCATTGCTCAAAATAGAAATTGATAGGTACATTAAGAGATGTCGCATTTGTAGAATGGCAAAAACACAGAACAAATGCAGGACTATACCTTCCTCTACTAGTGCCCGGCGCCCCATGGATTTATGTCAACCTTGATTTTGTTCTCCGAGTGCTGAACCCAGCAGAATAAAGATTCGATCATGGTAGTGGTTAATCAAGTTTCTAAGATGGCACACTTTTTGTCATGTACCAAAACTCTTTATGCTACTCATGTTGACGAGCTTTATTTTCGAGAAATCATTCACCTACATGGTATTCCAAAAACTATTACTTCTAATTGGGATGTCAAGTTTTTAAGCCATTTTTTGAAAACTCTGTGGAAAAAAATTAGGTACTCAACCTCAATATAGTTCAGTAGCTCACCCCCAAAATGATAGGCAGACCGAAGCTGCTAACTGGAGCTTAGGAAATTTACTGTGTTGTTTTATGGGGTAAGAACATTCGCCAATGGAATTTAATTTTAGCTCAAATTGAATTTGCATTCAATCGATCACCTAACCAGTCCACACGATGAAGTCCATTCTAAATAGTCAATGGCAGCAATCCCATTACTCTTCTTGATGTGGTGCCCCATCATACAACCAACCACATTCAGTTTTGTGGGTGAACATCGTATTGCAAAAATTTAACATTTACATGAGGAAGTTTGAGAGACTATTATCAAACAAGAAAACATATATCAAAAATGGGCCAACAAATCGAGGAAGCAAGTACTATTCAAAGAAGGTGATCTTGTGTGGATTCGACCAAGGAGCGAGAAATTTGCCCTGGGGCCTTGGGGGAAACTCAAACCTTGGGCGGATGGACCTTTTAAAGTCATCAGAAAAATCAATGACAATGCCTATCAAATCGATCTTCCTCGTGATTAAAATGTATTTGCTATCTTTAATGTTGTTGATTTAACTCATTATAACCCTAAAGCTTCTCCTACCTTCAGAGAATGATGCTGGAGTAATTGTCCAGTTGAATTATGGAGTTCCAATTAATGAAATTTATATTCAAAGAGATAATTTTTTCTTGCTATCATCTCAAAGCAATCATATGCTCCAAATAATCCTAGCTACATATATCAAAGAGAAAAATATGAGAGATCCCTTGTGCTTTCAAGAAGATTAAGGTTTCGTTTGAGACGATTTTTATATTATTTTCTAAAATAACTTTTAAATATTAAAATTTATTAAATTAAAATTTTTTGTATTAAAAAATTATTTTAAAAATAATAAAAAAAATTCTTCCAAATGAAACTTAAAAGAGAACATCCTCAGGTAGCCCCTCAAACTCCAACCACAAACACAAAATTAGGAATGCTAAAAAAAAATTAAGATCAGTACTTAGCACATTTTCCTAGAAAGTTATAGATCCAAAGATAGGCATGCATCCCCAAGCACAATTTTTTATGACTTCTTTTTTTTTTTTTTGGACATTTAGGCCAATTAAGACAAACTCACACACACCACACATACACAGACTCGAACCCAGGACCTCTTAATTGAAGCATAAGCTCTCAACCAATAGGCCAAGGTTAGCCATTTTATGACCTTCATATAATATGTGATTCTTGAGAATAATTTGTACAAATCAAGGTGAGGTTTCTTGTGATCTGGTCCATCCAATCATCATTATTTCCTAATTAGGAATATTTTGGGAATCAAATATCCCATGCTATGCAACTTGAATCCGGCACAAAGCCTGATATACAAAATGTTCAGCTAAACTAAATTTATATTTATGGTATATATCTATCTATAAAGTATATATAAAGGAAAAATATGAGGAGAGAGAAAATAAATTTTGAACGGTTCATTAGAAAGCTTCATTTTGAAAAAATATTTTTTTTATACATTTAAATTTCAAATTTAGAAAGGTAAGAGGAAACATCTCATCGAAGAATTTTAAATTTTGAATTAAATGTTCTCCCACTCTTTTTAAAATTTTAAATTTTTAAAATCTAAAGAATATGATAGAACATATTATTATAAAATGGAGCTAAGGAATAATGTTCACTCAAATGTGTAAACTTATAACATATTTGTTGAACCACTTTAATGAAAAATTTGGCTATCTATATCTCATAATACATGTAATTTTACAAAGATTTCGCTGTTTATTTTCTTGGAGAAATATACTGATAAAGTTCTTTTAAGATGAAAGCAAATTCAGCTCTTAAATTCACAGACTACTTGTTGAAGTTTGTTGCACTTCTTTCAAAATTACTTCAAATTTAAGAATCATTGTTTTTTCAAAACCACCCAACGAAAAATCTCAAATAAATACTCAAAACATTCATAATCTTAATATCTATAACATTTAAATAGTTATGCGATAAAAGTTTTATCAATACAAAATTATCCTCATTTTCAGTAACAGAAATACAAATTTAATCGGAAAAAAAAAATCAAAACATCAAATTATTAAAATAAGAAATATGATAATGATTTTTTGCGATGAGATGAGTAAATCTCCAACATAATTGATGGACTAAGTAAAATCTCTTCAAGGCCTTCAAATTATAATTTTTTTTCTCTCCCATCTATTTTCTCTCTAATTCATTTCCAAAAGTTCTCTGTTAGCCGAATTTAGAAAGAGAACGGCTTATTTAATAATACAGTAAGTGGTTAAGATATTTTGAATATAATAATAATATAATTAAATAATTGAATCAAATTTTTTGTATAAAATTCATATAACTTCTTTTGGGACATAAAAAGTTATAGAAAAATATTTATAAAATAGCTCATTTTATTTAAAAAAATTATAATAAAAACAGTTTGCAAAACGGATATCTAACGGTTTCAAAACCCTCAATTGTAATGACATGTATCAATTTCTTAAGAATTTGAATCAGTGTCCAAAAAATATAAAAAGAATATATGTATTAATTAAAGCACTATAATATTTATGTTATGACAAAAAATATAAAAGATTAAATAAAATTATCATTTTTACCTTTTTTTTATATTGTGGATTAATTATATGTTGATGAAGTATATGAAAAAAATTAAAATATGAATGACTCAAATGCTCGACTAAAATATTACTCTACAATATCAATTAATTATTGCAAGGATGTCATTATGAAGCTAAAAATATAACTTATCAACCTACAAATGAAGGTGTTTCTTATTAAATCGTATGTTGTAGCTAATGCAAAGGAGTTAACTATGCCTTTACTATAATGAAATGCGAGAAAGTCTACTTCTAAGGTCATTTGCATGCAAAGGAGAGTAAGTGTTGGTTTGTGCTAGATGATTAGCTAGGGAATGCGTTAATGGGGTCGGGGCACGTGAAGGAAAATAGGGGGTGTCAATTTCGGGTCACGGGTCGGGTTCGGGTCGAACCCGGAACTAACCCGGGTTCAAACGGGTCGACCCTAACCTGATCCGGTTAGGTAAACGGGTCAGAAATGCGAACCCGGACCTGACCCGACGGGTTGCCGGGTTGACCCGACCCGACCCGGGAAAGGCAAAAGGCGTGGTCGAGCGAGTGCGGGCGGCGTGGTTGCGCGCGGAGCGAGCGGCGTGGTCGCGCGTGGAGCGGACGCGGGGTCGCGCGTGGTCGAGAGGGGTCGCGCGCGTGGTCGGGCGGGGTCGCGGAGCAGCAGCGAGCCAGCGAGGTCGGGTCGCGCGGGGTCGCATCGCGGGGAGACTGGGCGAGTGTGTGGGGCCTGGTCGCGCGCGTGGTCGCGTGACAACAGCGGCAGCGGGGCATGTCCGCGTGGTTAGGTTAAAACGTGTCGGCGGGTTGACCCGGCAACCCATTGGGTCAACCCGAACCCGACCCGTTTTCAAACGGGTCAATTTCTGGAACCCGAACCCGACCAGTTTTGAAATCGGGTCGGGTCCGGTCGGATTCTCGTGTCGTGTCAAATATTGACAGCCCTAAAGGAAAAGAGGAGTTTGTGTGTGAAGGTCCTTTCACACGTGAGCACGCTAGGTAAAGGCATCATGGAATTGGCATTGTGTGAAGGAGAAGAAAGGATTTGTCACGATATCTAGCTAGGCATAGGCATTGACAGGTTTAACGCAAGTGAAGAAGGGCTTGCTACGTGCAAGCTTGTTTTAGGGCTTATCGGGTGCTAAAAGATAGGGCAAAGTTGCCCGTTTAACGTATTACTGTGTCCATCAAGTTCTTAAAATTATAACCTTGGTGTTGAAGGACTTCAAGTTTGATGAGTAGCTTTTATCACAGTATCTAGTTTTTCATTCTTTCAAATCCCAATCATCAAGACTGAAACAAAGTCTAAATTTAAGCACCTGCTGCTTAAATTACTACACAACATAATAAACAAAATTCTGCATTCAAAAGTAAGATCATGACCATAGAAACCACAGCCATTAAACTTAATAATAGAAGAAGAGTATTACAAACAAATTTTACATGTTTGAGCAAATGCGAATGAGAAATAAAACTTTACTTAAAAAAAACAATCAGGCCTTATTCATTCTATATTCTTGATCTTTAATATTTCATTTGGTCCATTGTGTTGTTGTACTCGCATGGGTGTGGGAAGAAAAACTAAAGGCCTACTCTATATACTCTTTTGACCTCTGCATTTACAAATTACATGTTCCTATGAAGACCTTGTGGCTCCACAGGAGAAAGAGGCCATTACTGCCTAAGGAGAATACTTCTCTTATTCCAAATTTTATGATTTCTTGCATTTTTTAAGCAAGAACTGCGATTTTTCTGTGGAATATTGAATTTACTTACTGTATCTGTTTCCTGAAGAAGGGCTTCTGACAAAGAAGAAGTCTCTCGTCTTTGTTAGCTTCCATCTCTATCATACGCGCTTCCCATTTCAACTGTGTGCTTATTGATCTCAGTGCTTCAACAAGTGGCGTTTTATCATGAATTATAACCCAACCCTGCATAAGAAAAAAGGGAGTCATATTCTTATACAGACATGACATCAAAAGTTCTTACTTTGATGAATTATTTTTTTTATTAAGATTTTATTTGGGACGGTTTTCTTACTGCTTCTTAAAGTAGTTTTTTAATAAAAAATTAAATTTTTTATATTAAAAAGCTGCTTTAAAAAGCAATAAAAAGCCGTCCCAAACAAAGCCTAAATCTCTTTTACATATTTAGTTATTGACTAGCTTGTGTTCCTAACTTTGCTCAAATTAGCATAACTCGAATCCTTGTTGTGAAGAATAAATTGAAACTGCTCGTTGACTTTGAGTAGTTTGAATTTGTTATTGGTTTCTTTACATTTATTCAACTATTTCAATATCATTTGAGCCTTTTATTTACTGTTTTACATTTAAAGAAATTAATTTGCTGATATATTTAGTGATTTCTATTCTACAAATCCTAAGTTGCCTTATATGGTTTATATATATCTTATCATTCTAATTGTTATATGATTTATATATATCATATCATTCTAATTGCATGAGAAAAATTGTAATCCTAAACAATCCTGCATCACTATATAACAAAATGAAACAATCCAGTTAATTCAACATCTTTCAAAACATATTTTCTAGCTTCAAGCAATCAAATGAACCCTAATAAAGAAATGGAAAACTGTTAGGCCAGCCCAAGAGGGGCCGGTTGTTCCTATTGAACCGGTCCCTAGTGGACCGGTTTTCTACTACAGCCGCCGGCCCAGGGAAGGGAGAGAGAAGGGGCCGGGTGCTCCCATGAAGCCCATGCCTCGATTAAAAATTACTTTGGAGGGAAATATTTGAATTATGGGCTGTTTAGGGATTTCGTATTTCTCCTTTAACTTTAATTAGTTGCTAAGGCTAGAATTAGGGTTTCATCTTGAATTTGAATCTGAAAATTGAGATCTTCATTGTGCTTGGGCTCTAGTCGCTTGGCTAGGTATTTGAAGAGTCGTTTCTTCCTCTCGAATTGAAGAAACTTGTATCGTTTGCTGTTTTCTTCGTTTGCTAGTGGAATGCATCGTTTTTCTCTCAGATTTCTACAGTTTTTCTCAAGTTGCTGCTTCCCTATTGCTGTTTGCCTTCAGAAAACAGCAGATTTTCTGTTGCACGTGACTATTTCCTATCAAAAACCTTCACCAATGAACTGGAATATGGAAACTATTAACTCTAATTGGCTGCTTATTCAATCGTAAATATATATATAGTTGGAAGCTTGAACCGTGAAACTAACTTTTGAAGCAGATACACCGGCATGGTTCTCCAAAAGTTAAATTTAAGAAGCATTTAAAGAAATAACGGTGAATGATATTTTAGTTAATGATAGCTCAAAGAAGCATAAATATCATTAATCTAACAAGAATAGTCTAGTCAAAATGTCAGTTCAGAATCACATAAGTATTTTTCTCGTGGGTAAATTTCTGAATAATGTGAAATGGCAATATGGTAATAATTTGATCAATAGTATGCACTAGAATCCATAACAAAAGAATGAAATATTAAATGGGAAAATCAATTTACCTCTGGCCTTAGGATGCGATCTATCTCTGTGAATATGTCAAGGATGGAACACCTGTGATGCTGATGATTTGATAGCAATCCTTCAGCATGAACCATATCATAAGTTCTTGGATAGGTTGGAAATGCTTCGCACCTAGTCAAAGTAGATGAGAGGTACATTAATTATTTCAATATTGATTTTTATAGCTTTATTAACAAGTTTTAAGTGATCATGAAAGTCTCCAGAAGGAATTTGAAATAGAATCATTATTGCTGAGTAAAATTTGTAGTCTTCCCAATAAATAATACATCATAGAGACATGAATACCTTAAATTACATGATTTGATCAAGATGGATCTACATCCACGGATGAGGAGGCACATAGCAAAGGAAAATGGCAGAATGCAATTTGAGAAGAGTTATTAAATGTATGTCTTCGAACAAAATTAGGTGGTGTAGAGAATATCTCATCAAACTTGAAGTTGTCTTTCGCAAGAGAAATTAAAAGAGAGAAGAAAACTCCTCTCTCACCAATCTCAAAGAATGAGAAAAGAAGAAATCATTTTCTTAGAGATATCCTCAAAATGAGAAAAATCAAAAAAAGCCGTCGAACCTCTAATTTGATGGCTCCCATGGATCTTTGCTTGATCGCAAATGAAAAAGTTTAGATATTTTTTGTTGAAATCGACAGAAACCCATTGATTTATATATATTTTTTGGTTCAATTATGTAAATTGGACTAGGGCTCAGGATATATAATTATAAGTTTGCCCATATGTTATTTTAAATAACTTAACGAGTCCTGCTTAGATCAAGTTTGTTATATCAATGAAGAATAAAGTGGAAAATCAAATCAGATCAAATCACCAAAGCTTCCTCAACCAAAACCCCTAAAAACATCAACACCGACATAAATCAATCAAATTTATGCGTTGCCTGAAATCGAGAATTGAGCTACCTTGTTAAGCATGTCATTAAGAATGTCCATTATACAGATATTATAAACTAAAACCGCATCATCTTCAACTTTCTCTATGATAAGTAGTATTAAATATTAATATACTTTGATCTCTCTTGATGCTTATGGTCTCTGGCAAAGTGAACAGTACTCTAACTATCATTGTAAACCACAAAGTTATTCCGATGCAAACACAAACTTCAATTAGGCCTCTCAATCAAATAAATTCTTTCATAGATTCAAACAGTATCATATGCATGGCATTTGTAGTAGACAAAGCAACTGTAGGCAAAAGATAAGACTGAACAAGCTTATTTGTGCAAGCTTGTATTTATCTCTATGAGGATAGCTGGATAGGCTCATTTAGGCCCAAACAATTGTAGAGTAATCAGGTTCACTAGGAAGGAAAAAATAAAAACCAATGTCATATGTTGACAATTGAACAAAGGTTTAAGTTGAAATACTTATCAAAAAATAATCGAGAATGCTAAGGGAAGATTAGATAGGGGTGTCGGACGATATTGGGCTCGAACATTATTGAACAAAATAAAGGTATACCTTTAAGAGTAGATATTTGATTAAATAATGTTGATGTAATAAATATATGGAAGAAAAATATAAGAAGCATAAAAAGTTTTACACTCTTTCTATTTCAAACAGTTTATGTACAACAACATCAAACCTTTATCCCACTGTGGGGTCGGCTACATGAATCTTTTTTTTTTCATTGTGTCATATTAAGAGTCAAATTCTCATTTAAATATAATAAAAAAATATCATTTCTAAAATTTTGTAACCAAGTATTTTTATATCTACCTCTACCTATCTTAAAATAGGCCAAATCTAATACATCTACTCTCCTAATCAGGTCATCGGAAGACCGATGTTCTATGTGACCAAACCATCTAAGGGGACTCTATCTAAGCTTATCTTCCACTGGAGCTCTCCAACCTTTTCACGTATATGCTTGTTTCGCATTTTGTCTCTAAGAGTAAAGTCATTCATCCACCTGAGCATCTTCATCCCTGTAACACTTAATTTTATGCTTCTCTTTTAATGACCAACATTCTGTACCATAAAGCATTGCAGGCCTCAACACCATCTTATAGAATTTTCATTAAGTTTGAGAGATATTTTTCTATCACACAACAAGCCCAATGCATTCTTACACTTTAACCATCCAACTTGAATTCTACTAATAATATCCCCATCTATTTCACCATCACTTTGGACAATAGACCCAAGATATCTAAAACATGTACTCTTATTAATGACTTAATTGTATTTGACACGACACGAGAACCCGACCCGGACCCGACCCGATTTCAAAACGGGTCGGGTTCGGGTTCCAGAAATTGACCCGTTTGAAAAATGGGTCGGGTTCGGGTTGACCTGGCGGGTTGCCGGGTCAACCCGCGAACCCGGTTTAGCCTAACCCCCGGCAGCGTGACCCCGCGTGAGTCGGCATGACCCCGCTGCTAGCCTGCTACCCGCGACCCAGCCCCGTGCGACGCACCAGCCTCGCGACGCTCCGCGTGCGACGAACCCGCGCCCCGCCCCGCGACCAGCTGCGACCGCTCCGCGTGCGACGAACCCGCGCCCCGCTGCGACTGCTCCGCTGCGACGACCCCGCGCCCCCGCCCCGCGACCAGCTTTCCCGGGTCGGGTCGTGTCAACCCGGCAACCCGCCGAGTCGGGTCCGGGTTGGCATTTCCGACCCGTTTACCTAACCGGGTCGGGTTAGGGTCGACCCGTTTGAACCCGGGTCAGTTCCGGGTTCGACCCGAACCCGACCCGTGACCCGAAATTGACACCCCTAGTCACAATCCCCCCACTAGATCTATTACTACTAAAAGTCAAATGGTTTATGTATTCAATGTAAATAATATATTTGAATAAAATGATTCATAAAAATCAAAGATAAACAAGTTAACTGACAAAAACACAAAAAATGCTCAAACAGACGGCTTTGAAAAGCATAAAATGCTTTACAATTATTTCTGTTTCAAAAGATGTATGCATTCCAGGTAAAGAACATATTCGAATAAAATGAATCCCAAAAAAATCAAGGATAAAAAATTATAACAACAACAATACAAAAAAGTTCAAAAATATGCCTTTGACAACGACGGTGCATACCAATCATGTTGGACACCAATAAATCCTCGATCAAAGATAAGAGGAAGGTAGTTCTGGCTAGTAACCGGTACTACATTCATCACCCACACAGATTTTCCAGTTTCCAGTAGAGCAGCATTGAAGCCACCGAATCGAGCATTCATGTCCAATACATTCCTGAGCATATTAAAAGGTGGAGTGGGATCCTCATCTCCGGGCCTCTTAGGATGATCTGAAAATATAAGAGGTGAAAGAAGAGACCAATAATTACGAACTACAGAATTCCAGTTTAAGGAATCCTCTGTAAAGTCCTCCAAATGCACACCTGAGGACCAAAAAAAATCATAAATAGTTGTAATACAAGATGAGTTTCAAATGTGGAATATTAGTTCAATTAGTGGATCATTAAGTATACCATGAATGTTAAGTTCAGCTGAGTTTAGTTTAGCTTGCATGGGCCATGGTGTTCGGTTTTCAATTGGGATCCACCTCTGGCTTCTTAATCCTCCAATGCAAGGATTAAGTGGTTGATAATAGGGAGATTCAATATCATGACTCTTGCCACAGAATGGAGGACCAGCTTTCCTACAACAGAAACCAAAACTGCATCAACAGAATATTATGATTGCTCAAAAAATTAGTCAAAAAAGCATACCATAATCCAAGAAGTTAAAGTTTTAGGCTTCATACCGAGAACTGTAACATTTCTTTTTGCTGGTCTTTTTCCAAATGATTGTTTCATCTTGCTGTGAAAGCATTTCCCAACAGAGATTCTCAGCGAAATTACGGATATGCGTCCATTTTTTCAGATTATCCTTATCACGAAGAGATCTATGTGTGTTTGTGAGTGATGTCCAAACGAAATATCCTCCAGGCCTCAAGAGTCTGTCAACTTCCACCAGGGGGATACCATCTGCATGAAGATTTCATTATTGGTTCAGACTCTAATCAATTGAGCATAAAGGAAACCCCTTCTGATAAGAAAAGATCAAATTGAAAGTGAGGATATGAATTTTTCATGTACCATTTGATTTCCAACATAAAAGATGAAATTTTAGCGAGTAACAAATTGAGAGGAACCATATCTTACAGGTTCAAATTAATTGAAACTATATGCTGATACTAAATAGGCTTTGAACCTACATTCACTAGTTTCCATGCCAACTTACCAAAATCATCCATAACAAAATAGGATTCACTAATTCCAATGCATTCTAAAATATTACATTAATAAAAACATCAACACTTCTTTCTGAACTATGTATATCCAAGAAATGATTTCCAGTTAGAAGTCAATGAAGGTGACGCATATCTATCGATAGAATTTGATCTTCTTTTTGGTGCAATTTAAATTAAAATCTAATAAAGATAAAAGGATGATAGAAAAGTGCATTATCAGGCAACAATGATACACCGACACTCCGCTTAAAGAGAGTATGCAGTGTCGGACACGGACACGCATCCGACACTACATGAACAAGTGTCCGACACGGCATTGGAGTGTCGTAATTTTAAAAATTAAAATTAAAACCGGACACGCGTGCCCGATTATTAAATAATAAAATCGTTCGATTTGTTCTATTTAGCCTTTTCCGCGAACGAGAAGCCCTATTTTTCCAATTCACGAAAGAAATCTTCGTCTTCTATCAAAGAAAACCCCACATTATATGACAGGTGATAACAAGATGTGGGATGTTGCTGGAGATGAGTTCAAGTGCCTTGATGATATGAGATTATTGGAGGCAATGATATTCAATGATGATGATATTGAATGCCAAAGACCAACCTCTGAATCTAATTCTATCATTCCCTCTATTGAGTAGTTGGACATTCATGTTGTACTAAATGATTTTTTGTTTATATTTTTGTGATTGTACTAGACATTTTATACTAAACATCTTTATGTTATAAGCTAAACAAGTTATCATGAAATTGATTTATTATTATTTGTCATTTTTAATATAATGTCACATTAATTTCAATATATTATATTAAAAAATTATTATGCCGTGTCCACGCCGCACCCGTGTCCTATATTTTTTAAAAATGTCGTGTACCATGTCCATGTCGTGTCGTGTCCGTGTTGCCGTATCCGTGTCGGTGCATCATAGTCAGGCAATAAAGAAAAGTATAAATGTAAATCATATGGCAGATAGTATTGACTAAACATAAAAGTGATATAATTTGAGTTTATTGTTAGGAGTTTAGAATGTAAGAGGCTTGAATTCACCCCAATAAGCTACTAAATAAGATGGAAAAACATGACCTCATGTTGAGCCTACATTAGTAGATCAACACCCATCAATCCAAAATCTTAAGTCGCTAGTTAAGGGCCGCTAGTATTTTATGAATTTAACCCTTAATTCACTCATACCGTGGAGCTATTCTCAACTCTCATATGCATCACAACAATTCTAGCATAGAATTGCACAACCTTTATCTAGGAGAATGTGTTTCATAATATTTATAACTTGCAAGAAGCTTGAGTTTTTTCTTAGAACAAAATGTGGACGACACTAACATTTTAACCATCCCATATACTGACCAAAGTTCTTTCTCTCAATATTGAAGATCACCAACGCTACAACATAAAATAACATAGCTACAATTGTTGGCATGGCTGTTTGGATCTACAAAATATATAATAAACAATAACATAGAAAATAGTAAGATAAAATAATACAAACCATTCTTTTCCCAGTCAATCCCACATCTTGCACAATGTACCATATCAAAGGAAAGACATGGATATGGCAATTGTTTTGAGAAAAATGAACCAATCATAGCAGGCAAGCCTCTTTCAAGTGTAAGTTGAACTTGACTTCCAGAGGCTTCATAGTTTGCAATGCACATGGTAAGAAGGTGTTTCGAAAAAAGATGTGCCCCAAAGCTACCAAAGCCGCAGCCTATATCTAAAACAGTTCTGATCTGCAATACAACATAGAAAGTTAATATTTTCATTAGAGTAGATGATGCCATTATAGCAATGTTGAAATGCCATTACATTAAAATAAAAACATAAAAAACACCCATAAGCTCAATATCAACACAAAATAAAAGAACTGGAAAATTTTAGAAACTGTTAGAAGTGGAAACCACTCATAAGCAAAAAACATAAATCACAAAATTTACATGTTTTGACAAAAAAAATAATGTTCGTGACCGCATAATAAACAAATTTCCACTAGTTCAAAGATAAGTACAATGAATACAAAGTTTCCTATAGATATTTACTTTATCTTTCTTCCTTTCCTTACCTAGAATTCTCTCTTCTTCTCTTACTATCATCTCTCCTTATCAAACTCCAAAAATATTTAAATATTGATGCAACCAAATAAAAGATTGCAAAGAATCAAATCTTCCTTTCTTAGAACATAAATATAAACGCAAGATTACAATTTAAAAGACACTTTTTATAGATAAACACTAAACATGACACATCGAGCAACTACTTCCTTCAACTTACAAAATTTAAAAAAAAAAAGATACAGCTGAGGCGGGAACCATGGATAAAGAAGAAGAGATAGAAAACCGAGACGAAATAATAGAGAGGAAGGAAAAAGGAGACTAGCTCGCAAGCTAGAACAAACCCGCAGGTTTTATATTCCAAAAAACATCACATACTCATGCTTCTAAAACTACCACAAACAGCCCCATTTATAGGGGGAAAAAAGGAAAAAATAATAATTAATACATGTAGTTAATGCAAATCCCAAACAGCTAACAGGAACACCTAGGAAACTGCAGGAAATAGGGACCAAAGGGGTAGCCACCAAGGGGAAATCAAAGCATCATTTCAGCTACCAAGGGTGGGAAAAACGAAGCATCTCATGACTGTCAAGGGGGAAATCGAAAGGGCAACTACTAGGAGGGAAAAACTGAAGCATCAAGGGGAAAAACGAATCATCAAAATAGCATTTAATAAGCAGGGAAACGGAAATCTGTTAGGGAAACCAACAGCCCACCTTTTGGAAATTAAAATCAGCATGGGAAATACCAATAGGCCGGCTCTACCTATATCAATTCTCCCTTGGTGGAGAAATCTCATCTATTGATAAGATAGTTTCTTAATTCTACCATGAGCAGATTGCGTCTTATCTAAATCCTATATTAAAGTTGTGTACTTACTTTGGATCTTCTCTTTTTCACGCTTAAACTCGGCTTGAAGTTGACGCTTCCTATTTTCATATTTTTCTGCACATAAATACATTTTCTCTTGAATTTGTAAAGCTTGTTCTGAAGTGGATCGGTAGAACATCCTTGTGGCGAACCCCAACTGGTTGTTAGAATTTTCTCTTCAGGAATAGTTGGTTGACTTTCATCAACTACAGATTTTATTTCATCTTGAGATTTCTTGACATCAAGACTTGAAACTTCGGCTTGTAGATGATTTCCCTTTTTTTTAAAAGAAAAAGAAAGGAAGACTCACAAAAACAATCTAAAGCTCTGATGTCAAATTGATACAACCAAAATTAAAGATTGCAAAGAATTAGATCTTCCTTTCTTAAAACATAAATATAAACGCAATATCACAACTTAAAAGACACTTTTTATAGATGAACACTAAACATGACACATCAACGTGACTACAACCTTTAACTTACAAATTTTTTTAGAAGAAAGATACAGATGAGGCGGGAACCATGGATAGAGAAAAAGAGATAGAAGACCGAGATGAAAATATAGAAGGGAAGAGAAAAGGAGGCTAGCTCGCAAGCTATAACAAACCCGCAAGTTTTACATTCCAAAAATCATCACATACTCATGCTTCTAAAACTGTCACAAACAGCCTTATTTATAAGGAAAAAAAAGAAAAAAAATAATTAATACATGTAGTTAATGCACCTCTCAAACAGCCAATAGGAACACCTAAAAAACTACAGCAAATAGGGATCAAAGGGACAGCTGCCAAGGGGAAACCGAAGCATCATTTTAGCTACCAAGGGTGGGAAAAACGAAGCATCTCATGGCTGTCAAGGGGGAAATCGAAAGGGCAGCTACCAGGAGGGGAAAATCGAAGCATCAAGGGAAAAAATAAAGCATCAATATAGCATTTAATAAACAAGAAAACCGAAATCAGTTAGAGAAACTAACAGCCCACCTTTTGAGAATTAAAATCGGCAAGGAGAAAACCAATAGGTCGGCACTGCCTACATCAAATATTATATTTATATATAATAGATATAATACTCATTAATGCTCTATGATTTTCCTTTAATGCATGCAATAAACAATAAACTACCACAAGTCCATGGCATAAGATTCTTTGACTATCTCATTGGCCAATTTTCGTGCCTCCTTACTAGAAACCACCCTCATAACTGCCTCTAATGAACACCTATTACAAATCTTTCTAACCAATCTTAGCACACCATGGCCGGCAAACAAAAAACTTCATCGTCGATCTCTAGCCAACCTCATTTTTGGAGTTGTTCCTAGTGGCCCTTAGGGCTAGAGTCAATTTACCTCTGGAATAGTAGATTAACTTGTATCTTGGTTGTTGTGATGATATCAATAAAATTAGCCCATAATCTCATTCTTTCTCGCTGATTTATGTTGCTTTTTTCTCTTCATTATTGCTGTTTTTTGGCTATTTAGAGATCAGATTGCTATCATTAAAATATTATTTGCCAAAAAAATTAGGCTCCACATCACAATACTCACATTATTATAAATAGAAAAATAAATTCAAATTCTAAAAATAATAACAAACAACAATATAAATTTCTTACCTGTAAGATAGTTTCATGGAACAGATTACATAGCATCATTTAAGTAGCCCTATTGCCACCCAATGTGAACACTTCTTTTTTACAAATATCATAGTATAGAATGTTGGCCAAAGAAACGAGATGGGATATAGATCACTAAGATAAATAACCATAGAAATAAGTATCTGGAGATTGATAAGAAAGGGGATGCTTTGAAAACAGTTAATTGCAGAAGGGGAGCATGATTTATAATTTTACCAAATCAGAAGGATCTGGTAAATTCTTCATACTATCCTAATCTTTTTACCATCAAGTTTTCACTAGAATCACTGTGAGGAAACCTTTATGGAAATTCAAGTGAACAAGAATTTATCCAATAATGTCATTTCATGTTAATTACAATCAAACCAAACAATAAAAACATAAGTATTAGTGTAGCCTGAATTTATTTTCTTCGCTTTAACTCAAACCAAACATAGATTAATGGTTAGGCCAAATGTTCCAGGTAGAAGATAAAATTAGCACATCATATCATTGCCACATGCTAGCTTTAAATTTTATATCATTGCCCATCTTTGAAGTAAATTTTCAAGAATCGACTTTTAAGTGACAATTTTCAAAAAAGTTTGTCATCGAGAGAATGCGAATAAAAACATTTAAAAAAAAGAGAGAAAAGAAATACCTTTGAATAAACTAAAAGACACAAATCCACGAACTATGTTAAAAAAAACAGCTACTTATTAGTTCAGCAATAAGCAGTCTCTACATCAAACAGTGCTCTCCCCCATCTTTTTATATTCTAAACCTCTTTACAGTCAACCATGATGGAGTCACTTAAAAAATTTTTTTGAAAGTGATATATTCACCTGAAGTTCTAATACGCAATACCAATCCCCCACCCCGCCACCCCCTTTACTTTTCAGTGTCAAATTTCCCTTTCACCCACCCGATTGGAATCACATCAAAGATGAAAAATAAATAATTTATTAGTTCAAAAGGAAGAGGCCTACCCTAGCTTCATTGAAATTTGACTCATTTCTCAGCCCAATCATCTCAGCTATCTGATGTGAATAGTCTTCCACTCCATCAACCATTAAAGAGTCAGAGTGAAAAGATATATGATCTTCCTCCACCATCATCCTACAAAAAAAATTCAAATAAAAGTAAAATTTAAACAAAATCAGAAGCTTAATTTCTGATGCATAAATCTTTATGAAATTAGAAAAGCTAATCAAACCTCTTTGTCAAACTCCCTGATGAGAACTCCTGCCCTGTAATCTTCACGTTCTCCTTCCATATGAAGTCTCTTCCTGTCGGCCATCTTAATGGAATCCTATAATTTCTTGGTGGCAAAACCAAACAACTTTGCCCCTTTTCAAATCCATGAAGACACTTCCTCTCATACTCAATCTGACCATCTGCTTCTGCTGAATCTGAACTCCCTGAAAAATTATAATAACATGGCACATAATTCTCATACTCAGGAGGGCAGAATTCAATCTCTCTGAGCTTGCCAACTCCATTGGCGAGCTCTTCCACAAGGGAGAGATCTGCAACGAGCTGCTCCTGTAGCCGCCTATAACCTCTATAGATGTTAACTTGCGAGGCACTGGAGATATATGCTATCCAGTAGAGTGAGCCCGAAATCGCAACGAAAACAATTAGGGCAAGACCAAGCTTGAGCAAGCTAAGCGTCAAGCTTTGCCGATTTCTGCTTGCTCCAAAAGAGCTTGGAAGCTCATGCCCTAATCCATTCTTAGAGAAATTTTTCTGTTGGGAGAACTTATCAAATGAGTCTCCACCCTCGGTGAGCCTTCCATTGCCGCCGGAGAGCCCCCGGTAAAGTGGCCTTGACATTGTTAGCCAAAAAACCCCAATGTGAAATCAGCAAAGATCTAATTCAAGAAGTCCTAAAGCAAAAAAGTTATAAAAGTTAGAGAACCCGACGCAGTTCCTTCACAAATTGCTCGAACGAGGGAACGAAGAAAAGGGGTTAGGATAAGAGAAAAAGTAGATTGAAAAAAACCGTGTTTGCCAGCCATCAAAGCTCATAAAAACGATGCTAGAGAAGGAAATAAAAAAGGGAACTTTTCAAAAGGAGGATTTTGCCACTTCAGAAACAGTTCAGAAAGTGGCAGAATATTGCATCTAGCATCGTACTGGTAATAATTCGATAATTTATGATTCAATGGAGCCCATTCTTACCACCGGAGAACTCGGAAGGAAGAAGAGAATGCAGAAAACAAACTAGAAATTCAAAATAATTCTGATGATAAGAACTGTGCTCAAAGAAGGAAGGGATGAAGAACGAAAAAAAATCCAACTTTACCGGATCAAATGAAAGAAGCTCTCTCCATTAAAATCATGTTCTCATTTTCGATTTGTAGATAGATTAGAAAAGATCCAATGCCTTTAGTTCTTTCTTACTCCTTCCTCGCTCCAGCAAAGCACAGAGAAGAATTAACAGTATTTGACCGCGTCACGACTCACGAGTCTCTCCGCCTGTTCTAAATTCCTATGGAATCTGCGGAGCTGTAATATACTATATATACGGGAAAATTGTTTCAGAGCATTTTTTTTTTTTTTTAGTGTGGGGAGCCTGGGCGCCGCGGGGGGAGGTACGGCAGAGCAAATTATGAAATTACTAATAATGTAAGTTAGGATATTTAAACTGATAGCGCACAAAATATTTATATTTATATATTTAACATCTAAATTTTGTTATTTATATATAACACTCAAAATATTAAAATTAACACCTCCGATTAAATTCCCATCAACCCATAGGCCAATCCCATTGATCTTTATCCTCCTTCACATCCCATAAACCTATTGCCTCTATCACTTAACACATCACCGATCTCATTGCATCCCATTAGGAGCATCAAAATTCATTTGATTTGAATCCAATTAATCTGAAGCCAGCCCTGAACATCATCAAAAAATTATCTTGATAAGGCATGAATCTCAAGGCAAAATCAAGTTGGAAACTTCCAAAATTAAAATTGGGGTCATCCGAACTCCGATTTCAGCAAATTTATAGTCGAACTGAATGTCTCGGAAATACTAACCCAACGACACCAAATTCGACTCAATCCGAGCCCAAATGGGTCCAAATTCGACTCAATACAAAATATACTAAATGTTTTCATAGGGTTTTTGGCTAACCAAAGCTCCATGCGTCGTGGGAAGGTGGCACTCAATTTCCTAGTAAGGGTAATATTTCTTGCAATAGACATTAAATTGGGAATGATTTATAAGCCATTTTCCAATAATTAAGATTATATAATTATTATAATTCTGACAAATTTTAAAAAGGAGCATATAAAAATTCTAAATTATAAGAAATAGCGTTGTTAAAAAAAATTAAAAAGAACCAATTCACTAAATGAAATGACGTATTATACATATGTGAAAATAAGCTAAAAGATTTGACTATTTTCGCACAAAATAAAGATCTCAAAAAAATTTTGACCTATTCGGCTCACCTCCATGGAGGAGAGAGAGACGAAGAAAAAAAGGTAAGGGGAGAGAGACCGAAGGGAGAGCTGGATTTGAGAAATTTTAATATAAACATAAATTAAATATAAGTAAAATTATAATATAATTTATAATTATAATTATTTTTATTTTATTAATTTTTTATTAAAATTTATATTTCATTTATCTTAAAATAAATATAATAGTTATAATTATTTGTTTTAACTAAAATTTAATAGTTATAAGAATTTAGAATTAAAATATATTTAAGTATAATTATTTATTTTAACAAAAAAAATTTGTATAAATTAATATTTTTATTTAATTTTATCTATGTATACTAATATAATTATTATAGATGGGGATATTATTAGCAGAATTCAAGTTGGATGGTTGAAGTGGAGGAATGCATCGGGCTTGTTATGTGATAGAAATGTACTCCTCAAACTTAAGGGAAAATTCTATAAGATGGTAGTGAGGCCTGCAATGCTTTATGGTGCCGAATGTTGGCCATTAAAAGAGAAGCATAGTACTATGTTAAGTGTGGCAAAGATGAGGATACTCAGGTGGATGAGTGGCTTTACCCTTAGAGATAGGATATGAAATGAGCATATACGTGAAAAGGTTGGAGTAGCTCTAGTAGAAGATAAGATTAGAGAGAGTCTCCTTAGATGGTTTGGTCACATAAAACGGCAGCCTTCCGATGACACGGTTAGGAGAGTAGAGGTATTAGATTTGACTTATGTTAAGAAATGTAGGGGTAGACCTATAAAGACTTGGTTAGAAAATATTAGGAATGACCTTTCTTTATTAGATTTAAACGAGAATTTGACTTTTAATAGGACACAATGGAGAAAAAGGATTCATGTAGCCGACCCCACGTAGTGGGATAAAGGCTTGATGTTGTTGTTGTTGTATACTAATATAATTATTATAAATATTAATTAAATTTTGTAAATATTTAAAAATATAATAAATATTATTAAAAAAGAATGTAAATAATTTATAAATCTTATAATAGTAAATATTATAATTATAAATATTACAATATTTATAATAAATTATAATAAATGAAGGTAATATAAATTTTAATCTAATATATATAATAACTCTAATTTGCTTCTATAGTTCTTTATAAAATATTTAATAACTAAATTATAAATTATTTAAATTAAAAATTTATAGATAATTATTTAAAAGTATAATAAATTTATGTAAATTTATTAGATAAAAATATTAGTTTATACAAATAATTTTAGTTAAAATAAATAATTATAACTATTATATTTATTTTAAGAGAAATGAAATATAAATTGTAATTAAAATTAATAAAAATAAAGTTAATTAAATTTTATAATATTCATCATATTAATAAATTAAAATTAATTAAAATTTATAAGAAATTTAATTCAAAATTATAAATTATATCATAACTTTACTTATATTTGATTTTATTATATTTATATTAAAATTAATTAAAATTTATATTATCCTCTCTTTCACCCCACCTCTCTCTCTTCCCGCCTCTCTCTCTCTTCCACTGTCTTTAGTTATTCTATGTGGAATCCGAATGCATTCTGAGGCGAATTGGGGCACGCCACATCATTAGATGCACTGGGCCCTGGTGATGTGGCGCACCCCAATTCGCCTCCTAACACATTCGGATTCCGCACAGAATAATTTTCCCGATCTTTATCTTTCCCCCACCTCTCTCCCTCTCCCAAAATTAGGTGGCCGTGGGGCAGCTCGACTATTTTTTTGTCAATATCTTCCTATGTATAATATGAATATTAATTACTTATATATTGAATTATTTTTTGTCAATATCCTCATAAAGCATTGATTTTTTTCTTAAGAAGTTGAATTATTTTTATGATTTTAATGTGCCGCCATTGTGAATGTTCATATTAACATATTTTTTTATTATATTATTTTTAAATTATAGCAAACTTTTTTAATATTCAGTATTGAAATTACAAATTTAAGAGTAATTTAAAAAAAATTAATACAAGTATGTTCAATTTTCAATTTATATTTTAAAAAATAATTTTAAATATATTTATTTTTGTATAAAATTTCATTGAATGCTCATTGTCATTTAACAAATGCTTAACTGTTTTTATTTGACCATTGCACGATCATCATTATCAAATCATTATTTTGTTGGATTACTATATCCTGACCTCTGTCATTATACCACCATTGCACGATAATAATGATCTAAACACTTTAGCAAACTATGATCATTCTATCATCATTGCTTGACAAACATTCACTTAACACCATCGAAGACTACAATCCTCCAACTCATTCAACTACAATCCTTCAATCACCATGCTCAACTATACAATCCCCCGACCTTCATCACTCAACTTTGATGCTCATACCATTGTCGCTTGACTATGATTCTCCCACCTCCATTGCCCTACTACGGTTCTCCGACCACCATTATCTGATTATGGCTCTTTGATTATTATTGTCCAACTATGATTCTCCTATGACCATCACATTGCAATGATCCTCCAATGACCATCGCATGACCATGGTCCTCCAATTGACTATGATCATTCGATCAACTTCAGCTAACTAATGTTCTCTAACCACCATAAACTAACGAAGGTTTTTTGTCCTCCATCGCCCAACTATGATCCTCCAATTACAACTAAACTATTATGGTCTTCCCTTCAACCAACATTGCCCAAATAGGTTCTTTTGACCATCCTTGTCCGGCAATAGCATTCCAATCATTGTCATATAATAATGTTCATTTGATCATTATTACCCAACTATTGTACTTCAATTGCCATTATCTAGACTATGGTCCTCTGACCACTATCACCCAAGTAGAGTCATCTAATATTCATCACCTAACTACTATCCTTCAATCATGATTGATTGATTATAATCTTCCCACCACCATCACTTAATTATGATCACCGGAACATTGCTTCTTCGCTATATTAATGCCCACTAACATCATAAGTTGTTATCGCTCATAGTATCAATGCACATCATCACCTATTAAACCAATACACACAGTCGACACCAAGTTTAACTCCATATATTAGCATCAATATTTATGCTAGGCTTCTTAGTTTATAATCTCCCTTCCTTAATGAGGGCAAATAAATTAAGGGGAAGGATGAGCTTTTACAATCCTTATTTAGATAATGAATTATTTCATCAAGATCATACTCCATGATTTCTTTATTTTTTAAATTTTTGTGCAAAAACTCTTATCCTTTTTTGTTAACATCATTTATTTTTACATGTACAAGTTAGATTTTATGCAAAGCTAAGATAAAAAATTCTAATAAAAAAAGTTCATACTAATATCATAAACTTTCTAACACTTAATAATTTATATCATATTTTACTTCTCATTCTTTTTAAATTCTAATTATTTTATATTCCACAAGGCCTTTAAGTGGCCACCTCTTCTCACACACCACCACTCCATCAAAAGGGTCCTCAAAGGGACTATTTATATACAGGATTCTATATGATTTTGCAAAGATAATATGTGCATATGCATGATCTCATAAATCACATAATATGTGCATATGCATGATCTCATAAATCACTCAATTGATTAGATGATATTTTGATCTCATAAAACAAATGAAATCAAATGCTCAATCAAATTTTGATAATGTTGAGGAGATCACTTAGGCTTCGTTTGAGACACCTCTTGTCATTATTTTTTTTTTAATTTTTTTTAAATAGTAAGAAAATTACCTCAAACAAAACTTTAGTATAGCTAGATTTCGTTTGGGACGGCTTTCTTACAGCTTCTTAAAGCAGCTTTCTAGTACAAAAGTGTTAAATTTTTGTACTTAAAAGCTGCTTTAAGAAGCAACAAAAAAAGCGCCATGGAAGCCTTAGAGGAAGTCTAAAATAAAAAGAATTTTGACTATACTAAGTTTAACCAATCCTATTACCATTACTCCCCTGAGGGCGTTCATGTAAAAACTTTGTGTCCTTTACTTAATTTACTATTAGTATCAAAATAAATTTAAAGAAAAAGGTGCAACCGAGATAAGTTGTCACTCTGTGGATTTTCTTCCATGTTACACACAAAGATAGAAAATATATTGTAAGAAAAATATTTTTGTCGCGTGTCGGAATATTCATGAAGAGATATAGAGTTTAACCTTCTAGTTCTATATGAAGTTTGCCGAAATTAGAATTCCAAATTTTATTTTAGAAAGTTTTCAATTTAAGTATTATTCGAGATTTGTGCTTAAAACTCAATTCTATTTGCAATTTCATTCATATTTAAAAATAATTAAATTTCTAGAAAAAAAGGAACCCTTGGCTTCCATGAGTATGGACTGAAATTTCATTTTGTTTATTGAATGTGTAATGTAAAAATTCCTATTTTAACCAGGAATTGACAATTTTCGAATGGATGATTTAGTTCAATTTTAACAGATTTAAAAAAAAAAAGAAAAAAAAAAGAATTTAATGTAATATACCATAATCGAGCAAATCATTTATCTCTATGAGATAAGCAACTATTTCATTCATATGCCTATTTTACATATTCTTAATATATTAATATATTATTGTCATTTAATAAATATTCATAATCATTGTGATTGTTTGATTTGAAGTATAGAGATTTTGCAAATATTGATGTTTAGCTTGAGATAAAAAAAATGCATAGCAAAATTTTCAAGCATCTTAAATTCATCATCTAGTTTAATTTTAGTGCACTTGAAAACAATTAGATTTGACCGAGTTCCAAATGCACTATGATTTATTTGTCATTGCCACCCTAGCCACCACCTGCTACTACCATTGTCGCCCACCAACCACCTCCACTACTCACCGTCTGTCGCCATTTGCCATTGACAACTTCAAGCCAAATAAAAACTATAATTACTTACATTTATTTTATAATCATTCAAACAAATCTAAAATATTTCAAATATGTTACATTCTTTTTATGCAATACTTTGATTTTACGTTCATTTGCTAGCAAACCAAAAAACTCCTCTCCTTTCTTATTCATTTCTTATTCATCAAAGTATAAATGTTTATTTAATATATATATATATATATGTATATGTATATATATATATATATATATGTATATGTATATATATATATGTATATGTATATATATATATGTATATGTATATATATATATATGTATATGTATATATATATATGTATATGTATATATATATATATGTATATGTATATATATATATGTATATATATATATGTATATACAGGGGCGGATCCAGCTTCTTTTTTAAGGGTGGGCAGAAAAAAAAAATTTTGGTAGTAGATGGGCAAACATGATTAGGTTTGATAAAATTAGGGCAAAAAATTTTTTTGAGAGGGGGCAAAATACCCAAAATACTCAAAATATTTCAAAAAATACCTCTAAAATTTAAAAAAAAAAATTTTTGAGGGTGGGCATTTGCCCCCCCCCTCACTACCATGGGGATCCGCCCATGTGTATATATATATATACATATATATGTATATGTATATATATATGAAAATTTGCGGCAATGGAGAGAAAGAATTTAGCGTCTTAATTTTGTACGGAGATCCAACACAGACGGATAAGATAGAGGGGTGTAGAATTCAGAAGATATACTTGAATTTTTACATGGAAACTCCTAGAAAGGGAGAAAAACACTACCCCATTTGAAATGATTCTTCTAATGTTGGTGGTTTGTTACAAATAATGCCCTTCCTTGGAGGAGGGTCTTGGCTCAATGAAACAAATACACATTGCATAGAGCACATTACATAGTTGGAGAATGACATGATAATTATTTTCAAGATAGTGTTGTCTTGTTTGTTTGGTTGGTAAGGTCATAGTCGGATGATGATGGTCAAAAGAATTGTAGTTGGCAAGCGATAGAGGTTGGAAAGATCATATTCATACGATAATGATTGGAGGGATCATAGTCGGAGGGCAACGGAGGTCCAAAAAATCGTAGTTGGTTGACTGTAGTAAGAGGGATCGTAGTCAGATGACGGTGGTCTGGCATATTGTAGTCAGGCGACAGTGGCCGACAGAACCGTAGTTGATGGGTGACAATGGAGGAAGGCTACTCAATTGCTGCCAGATGGAGGTCTGACGGTGATGGTTGAATGATGATGGTTAGAAGGACCATAGTTGGGTAATGGTGGTTGGAGGGATTGTAGGCGAGCAACAATGATTAAAGGGATCATAGTTGGCAAGCGGCGAAGGATGGGAGAACCATAGTTGGGTGATGGTGGTTGGAGGGATCGTAGTAGGGCGACGATGACACGACCCATACTTATTTCATTGATTATGGAGAGTTTATCGAACATTTAAGTACCTTAGTGATGTCAGAACTCATAATTGAGCGATCACGGGCTAAAATTAGAGTTCATATGATCCCAATTTTAATTTCAAAAATTTCTAATTTAAATAATGGCATGATTATACATATATAAAGTTGCCTCCATTAAAATTATAACCAGTTTTCAACTCATATATTATGACATGCTTGGTTACTCCACTCCTCCAACTAGGCGAATTATTGCATCCGGTCACCTGACATCCGGACAACCAATCCAGATGCGCCACATCACCAAAATACATCGGGACCCGATGTATTTTGCTGATGTGACGTATATGGATTGGAATCCGGACATTGGACGCAATAATTTGCCCTCCAACTAACCTTTTACATTGTCATGATCGGCAGGGCATTTAGCAGAAATGGTGAATGGGGCCCACCATATCATCTTCAATGCCATTAACCAAAAGCCGAGGCTTGATTGGGGTGTCGTTGTCCCTATAGCCGGAATTTAATGCGCCATATAAGGGGTGACGTGCACTTACTTTGTTCAGGTTAGCTTATCTAAGCTCAATATATATATATAATATATATATATATATAATTTTGATTTAATTTAAATAAAAGTGAATGATTTAGAATTGATTTTACAGTAAATTTAATTTAATTTATTCCATATGTTAAGTTTAGATAATAATAACATAAAACATTTTAAAAAATATTTTAATCTAAATAAACTCAACAAATTATTGAATTTATTTTGAGAGGATTAATATTGATAATTTTATTATAAAGTATTAATTTTTAATTTAAATTTGTTTTGATAGAAATTATATGATAATGCAACTGCAAATCTAATAAAATTGGCATTCAACTCATAATTTATTAGTCATTATTAACCACGTGACACCTTCTATTAAAAATAAAAGATATTTAGCGTGATATATTTTATAATTATAAAATTGATATATACAAATTTATTATTTTCTTTTTTAATATTTTTTGGGGAATTATTTTTTAATATCAACTAAAAAATAAATTAGACTTTTGAGTCAATTAAAATCAAAACTCACACACACATTACATAGATAAATTTGATAAGACAAAACTTTATAAATTATTATATATATATAGCAGACTAGAATATTTTCAGCGCTAAAGTAAAAGAGTTTTTCATCTTAGCTTTGCACGGATAGCAAGCACACAAACAGAAAACTTCATGTATTTTATTTTTTTGATATGCTTTGATATATTGCCACCGGATAGAGCAACTACATTAAAGGAATTCTATTTTTTATATAATAGCCTTCTAAGCTTTTTTAGATAAGAACTTTCTAAAGCTTTTGCTTTTTGAGATTTTTAGAATAATTGTACCTTTTTTTATTTTTAACATTCTAAGGTTTTTGGTGTTCTTGTGCCTTTTGAGAATTTTAACCTTTTAAGATCATTAGATGTTCATGCGTCTTTCAGGTATTTAACCTTCTAAGGTCTTTGGTATTCCTAAGCCTTTTGAGATTTTTAACATTCTAAAGTCTTTGATGTCTATATTAATTTTGATGTTTTTAACATTCTAAGATCTTTGATGCCCTTGTGACTTTTGAGGTTTTTTTTTATCTTTTAAGATTTTTTTTATCTTTTAATTGTCCGACGATAGCTGGTTAGGGACGAGAGTCTTGAGATTGGAGACCACAAATTTGAGCGACGGGGAGATCGGCGAGATCTCCGTTGAGGTGCTGGAGAGTTGTTCGGCGACCGAAGGAGAGGCAGAGAGAGACGTCGTCATATCGAGAGCGAAGGAAGGAAAAAGAGGCTCTGATACCATGTAGAAACTAAGAATCAAGATTCCTCACCGTGCACTCATCGGAGGAAAGGAAGATGAACAGTAACAGAGACAGAAAATGAAATATTATTATTATTCTGAGTCATAGCTACATGTGTGAATATATAGATGCATAAAGCGAGTAAATAGGTACACGTGTCAGCGGCTAACTGGACGAAACGTAAGCAGCTATATAATTACAATGATTAGCATATAAACTATATAATTAACTGCTCTAATAAGATCTTTGAATGAGTGATGACCCTCTCAACCGCTTGCTCTTATGGAGTCTTTTTAGTTAGGACCATGTCCACCACTAGCTTTCCTTTGAGGTTACCTCGCGGTCAAGGCTTTTTGGGGTTATGAGCGGAGACCTTGTCTACTGTTATCATACACATTTCTCATATATAAGCTGATACGCTTATACAACCGTAATCATAACACCAAGTGGTCTAGAAGCCGCACCACGTTCTGCAGCAGCCACAGAGCATTATGCCCTGCCATTGCAACGGCCTGCCTCCTCTGCTCTATGACAACCTTTATACCTTTACTACAATATATATATGTGTACAAGAGAAATACTGTAGTAAGATGAATACATGAAATGAAGCTGCTTCCTAGTCATCTTCAATCTTTCTCTGTTTCTCTGTTTTTCTAACCTTGCTTGCAGGTATCTTCATGGTATCAGAGCCGAAAGGCTTCAACGCCGTCACAGCTTTCTGCGGCTTCCACTTTCGTCGCAAACTATTCTGAAGGACTAACAACATGGCTGAGAGTCAGATCTCATCGTCACCTCAGGCGATCTCATCAACACCTCAGGCGGCCTCGGCCATTCCTGCCGCAATCGACTTCATCATCCCAGCACCTTTAAAGTTCATAATCTCAAACATCAAGCACATTGTGAACATTCAACTCAACAGCGATAATCACTCCATTTGGAAGCTCCAAGTACTCAAGATTTTCTCTGCGAATGGCTTTAAAGGCTTCCTCACCGGCACTGAGATATGCCCTCCTAAACTCATCTCTTCCAACTCTGGATCTGGCGAAATCATTCCCAACCCAAAATATCAGATATGGCAGTTAACTGACCAGAACTTGGCAGCAGCATTGTATTCCACCATTTCACCGAGTATTTTGCCCTATGTCCTTACGCTGCAAACTACCCATGAGATCTGGGAAACTTTAGAGAAGCGACTCCAGCCAACAAACCGTTCCAGAGTCATTCAACTCAAAAACGAGTTGTATCGTATAGAGATGAAAGAGATGACGGTTAATCAATATCTTGCTCAAATAAAGACTCTCGTGGATAATATCGCTGCATCAGGATCCAAAGTGGATCCAGAGGACATCATACTTCATACTCTGAATGGGTTGCCGACTGCCTACAACGCTTTCAAAACAGCCATTCGCACACGTCCCTCAAATATTCCCTTGGATGAGCTCTATTCACTGCTTCTGAGTGAAGAAATCAACATACAGAATGATCGCTCTAGGGAATCATCAATGCCGTCGGACAATACAGCTCTGGTAGCTGTTAAAAATCTCAATGTCAACAAATACTCCTCCAACGATCAACCAAGACCCTCTCGCGGTAGATCCAACGGAAGATTTCCGTCTCCAAGATCCTCCTCCAACACGGGACGTCCTCCGCGTAACAGCAACAGGGACTCAATTGCAAATGCTGGACCTCGAATCACCTGCCAAATATGCAATAAACCTGGACATATCGCTCCGCAATGCTGGCATCGAACGAATCTTCAATACACTCCTACTACTCCATCCACTCAACGCAGCTTCTTCACGACACAGCAAAATACATCTCCATCGGACTGGTATTTGGATTCTGGAGCCACCTCTCACCTTACATCTGACCCACTTCAACTCCAGCACCCTCAATCATATGCCGGGAGTGACAATATCTCCATCGCCAATGGCTCTACTCTACCAATTCACTCAACTGGACAGGGAATTCTTCCCCTACCAAACACATCCCGTAAGGTTCTTCTACAGAATCTTTTGCATGTACCATCTCTTACTCATAACTTATTATCCATTCATAAACTCACAACAGACAACAATTGCTCCATCTTATTTGACAAATCTGGCTTTCTCATTCTTGACCACCAGAACAACCAACCTATCTTTAGAGGCCGCAGCGAAGACGGACTCTACTCCATACCCGTCGGCTCACATTCTGCTCTCCACATCTCTCGGACATCTACATCCACATGGCATGCACGTTTAGGACATCCACACTTACAGCTGCTTCAACATTTAGTTAGGAAAATACCTACCTTATGTATTTCAAATTCCAAGTCTTTTATTTGCAACTCTTGTAATGTGGCCAAAAGCCACAAACTATCATTTCCAGTTAATGAAAAAAAAGTTTCTACACCCTTCTCACTTGTTCATTCAGATGTCTGGGGACCAGCCCCTATCTCATCTTCCAATGGTTATTTTTATTATGTCGTATTTGTTGACGATCACACACGATTTTCCTGGATATATCCTATGCGCTCGAAGTCTGAGACATTCCTTAAATTTCAACACTTCTTAAAACTCATACAAACTCAATTTAATACAACCATTAAAATGCTACAATCCGATGGAGGAGGTGAATATCAATCCACTCAATTCAAACAATTGCTCTCCAATCAGGGAATTCAACATCGTATGAGCTGTCCTTACACACCTGAACAAAATGGAATCGCCGAAAGAAAACATCGTCATCTTATCGAAACAACAAGAACACTCCTTCATGCTGCCAAACTACCACTTCATTTTTGGGTAGAGGCCCTTCTCACGGCCAACTATCTCATCAATAGACTTCCATCCAAAATTATGCACATTAACAGTCCATACAAACTTCTGCACACTCATGAACCCACATATGCCCATCTCAAGACCTTCGGCTGCTTGTGCTATCCATGGCTTCGCCCACTAACCACCTCCAAGCTTCATCCACGCTCTGCAAAATGCATTTTCGTTGGATACTCCACCTCACAAAAAGGCTATCGATGCTTTAACCTTCAAACTCATCAAATTCATATCTCCAGACACGTCATCTTCCATGAAAACATATTCCCCTACAATGACATCACCATACATACAACCACCACATCCCAGCCCTCGCCTCCATCCCAGCTCACTCTTCTACCCGTCTCTACCATGACTCCCACTCCCAACAATACTCCTAACAAACCAATTTCCCTGCACCAACAATGTTCTCCAATCTCTGTCTCTCCAGCCAAAACCCAATCACATTCTCAATCACTTCCTACCTCCCATCCTAGCCCAGCAAACGACATTTCATCTATCCACCCAACCACAACAGCTCCCTTACCTCATCACCCCATGCTCACACGCCTTAAAACAGGCAATCTCAAACCAAAACTTCAGTTTGATTTACTAGCCCTTCCTCAGTCCATTTCTACACCCACATGCTTCAGTCAAGCCATTAAATCCCATCCGTGGAGACTTGCTATGTCGGAAGAATTCAACGCCCTTCAAAAACAAGGCACATGGTCCCTTGTTCCCCCACCCGCTAATCGCAATGTTCTCGGCAGTAAATAGATGTTCCGTACTAAACTTAACCCTGATGGCACTCTCAATCGCCACAAAGCACGCCTTGTGGCACAAGGCTTTAAGCAAGAATTCGACATCGATTATAAAGAAACGTTTAGTCCAGTGGCCAAAATGCCAACCATCCGCATCATGCTCACCATTGCACTTAATCGACATTGGCCGGTTCTTCAACTAGATGTTTCCAATGCCTTTCTTCATGGTCATCTCCAAGAGGAAGTTTATATGCACCAACCTCAAGGTTTCATAGATGAAAACCATCCAGATTATGTGTGCAAATTACACAAAACAATCTACGGGCTCAAGCAAGCCCCTCGACAGTGGTTCACTACGTTCACTGCATTTCTGCAAACCAATGGTTTCATCTTCAGCAAGTTGGATCCATCCTTGCTGATCTATGATCACGGCAATATCCAACTCTACATTCTACTATATGTAGATGATATACTGATAACTGGCAGTCATCAAAACAGCATTTCCACCTTAATTCGTAAGCTGCAAACTGCCTTTTCTCTCAAAGAGCTTGGACCAATCTCCTTTTTCCTCGGTATTCAAGTGCTCCACACCAAATCAGGCTATTTTTTAAGCCAAGCACAGTACGCTCAAGATGTTCTTCAGGCAGCCAACCTACTCAACTGCAAACCATCACAAACTCCGATTGCTATGAAACCACCTACAACTGTCACAAGCTTCCTTGATGCAGATCCTATCCAATATCGGAGGTTAGCAGGCTGTCTTCAATATTTGACAATCACTAGACCAGATATAGCGTTTGCCACTAATATGATTTGCCAAAAAATGCATCAACCAAGTGGTCAAGATTTCAATGCCCTTAAAAGGCTTCTCCGTTACATCCAGGGAACACAACAATTTGGTCTCCCGATTACCAGGGGACCTCTTCACCTGCGATCATTCTCTGATTCCGACTGGGCGTCCAACCCCTTAGATAGGAAATCCATTTCGGGTTTCTGCTCTTTTCTCGGCAACTCATTAGTCTCTTGGTGTGTGAAGAAACAACTTACAGTGGCAAAGTCGTCAACAGAAGCAGAATATAGATCCTTGGCATCGGCAACCTCAGACATTATCTGGCTCCAAAGGCTTCTCGCAGACTTTCATATTACCCTCACAGCTCCTACATCCCTCTCCTGCGACAGCTCCTCTGCACTGGCCCTTGCCAATAATCCAGTATTCCATGCCAGGACTAAGCACATTGAAATAGATTATCATTTCATTCGGGAACGAATTCTATCTAAGGAAATAGACGTTCAGCACATCAACTCTGTCGATCAACCTGCTGATATACTAACGAAACCACTGTCGCTTGCTCGTTTTCGATTGCTTAGAGACAAACTCACGATTCAACCACCCGAATCCTAAGTTTGCGGGGGCCTGTTATCATACACATTTCTCATATATATAAGCTGATACGCTTATACAACCGTAATCATAACACCAAGTGGTCTAGAAGCCGCACCACGTTCTGCAGCAGCCACAGAGCATTATGCCCTGCCATTGCAACGGCCTGCCTCCTCTGCTCTATGACAACCTTTATACCTTTACTACAATATATACATGTGTACAAGAGAAATACTGTAGTAAGATGAATACATGAAATGAAGCTGCTTCCTAGTCATCTTCAATCTTTCTCTGTTTCTCTGTTTTTCTAACCTTGCTTGCAGGTATCTTCATCTACCACTTACCATCATGGGATCTTTTTAGTGAGAACATTATCCACTACTAATTTTCCTACAAGGCTACCTCATGGCCAAATTTCATGGGGTTGTTATTATATACAACATTATTTATATAAAGTTTCATTAATAAAACTTGCCTAAAAGATACATAATTTGAAAATTCTAAAGAGTTTGAATTCTTTGAATTCGCGGTCAAGGCGAATGTGAGAATAATTTCGGCCAGAAGAGAGTAGAATCACGTACGAGCTTGACCTTAGTAGAAGAAAATACTTGGCATAGGAGCACATCTGAAGCCGGTTAGATATATATAATAATTCTATAATGATCAACATGCTCGTAAGGGTCAGAAGATACAATGTAAGAGTTTATGATGGGTATTTCAAACTCATTTAAATGGGGCGTTTAATGATTGCTTCAGCTAGTGCTAAAGACTCCTAAAAGTCTCGATGGTGAAGAGGTTATATTCCACCTCCTAAGGTGAACTCATCTCAGACCAATTATCGTAGTTCATTGTGTAGAGTGTTATGGGGGATTTCAACAATATGTAGGTGGACAAATCCTCAATGGATATTAGAGAAGCGCGAGTTGGCCAACCAATGAGAGAGGAATGAGTAGAGCTTGTTGTGTCAATGATGTTGAAGTATTGATGTGAGCGAAATGAATTAATCCTTAATGAAGGGAGAGGAATCCCTACATATGGATTTGGAACTGATTTGGACTCAAATTGGATTGAATTTGCTGCTGTTAGGTTCGTCTCCTTGAGATACTCAATTCTACTATAAGTTTGTTAAAATCAGAGTTCATATGAGTCCGAATTTAATTTTTAAAAGAGTCTAATTTAAATTTACTTTGAGATTCGTGTTTGAAGAAGCACTATCCTTTTGATTTTATTAATATAATTGAATTAATTTCAGTGGAGTTTTCTTCAAGGTAGAGCAAGGTGCGTGCCCTCGATAACCTCATTACTTATCCGCGCAGGTAAGCTTACGGGAGAGTGATGGTATTCTATTTAAAGCCCACCAGTCACCCCCACTCAACCAGTAACGCCGACGCGTACCGTGTCGGTGGATGATATAATCACCGAATTCTTCCAAAAGAAAATAAACCGACCCGACAGAAGCACGCGGAACGGATCCGGTTTCGGATACGGCGGCGGATGACATGGCCATTATCCAGCCCTTAAAAATTCTCTCAGCTGCTTCTAAAAGATCATCACCGTCCATTTTTTCTACGTATGTATCTCGTCGTTTTCTTCCCATTCGGAATTTAGGATCCGGCGTTTTTTTTTTTATTTTATTTGGGGAAAAAATTGGAGCTTTACAGCTGTAGTACAATGTGAGAGGGTGTGGGCCCACAAAGGTCATCTATCGGACGATCGACAAGCACTATTTCAAAAAATGTATACATTTTTTTAATTTGGTCCATCAAAATTCGGCCGATTTTTTTTAGTAAAATAAATTCAATTTGAAAAATTATTAATTATGTGCGCTCCGACGTTTCTCCTGTGACTATAAAGTTTTTTTAATTTTAGTTTAACTCACTTTTTTTTTTTTTTGGAAATATGAGGCTCATCTAATGTTTATTAATTATATATAGATCATAAGAGTCAAGCTAATTATTTGTATGGTACAAAAAATTAACTAAATTTGATTAGTGAAAACTAAACAAAGGTGTAAAAGGTATTAGAATTGATGCATCACAAAAAATTGTCTTGATCGAGCACAAATCTTGAGGCATATTTTTGTTGGCAAATTTTAAATTAAATGCAGTATCATTCAGACTCCAATTTCAACAAACTTATAGTTAAATTAAATGTCTTAGGCTGACAAACCCAGTGGCACCAAAATCAGGTCAATCCGAGCTCGAATGGAGTCAAATCAAGGTCTTAGCGTATATTTGGAAGCTCCAAAGTATTAATTGGATAACAATGTATATTTGGAAGCTCCAACGTATTAATTGGATAAACAATTGAAATCCAAATATAGTATTATTATAGTCGAATCGAGCAACTCGACGAGATGAATACAACAAGCGAAAGATCACTTATTTCTGACATCATTAAGGCACTTAAATACTTGATAAATACTATATGATTGTGATAATAAGTATGAGTTGTCTCATGGAACGTTTTGAATTTGCTCCCCGAATTTTCTCCATATTTACAGAATATGTTAATATCAAAATCTATAAATAAGCACATTCTTTCCACATGAAGAGGGGGCTTGGATCATTGGATGCTTGGACTTGGGCTAGAGATCAACAGAGTTATAAGGTTTGAAGAATCATTGATCTCCACCCAGACACCACTGCCGACGAACCCTCACTGCCCGACCACCGTTGTTGAACCTCCACCAGATAATCGTTGTCAGACCTTTATCCAATCACCATGACAACTGTTGCTCGATAACGGTCCTTTCGACCATTGTCGTATGTGAACTATAATCTCTCCGACCACTGTTGCCAACCGACTATGATCCCTCTAACTATCGTCGCTCGCTGACTACATTCCCTCCGACTATCGTCGTCCAACCACATTCCATCCTACCTCAGACGACTAAAATCCTACCAATCAAACGAATATGCCAACATTCTCTTGAGAATATCTCTCATATCATTGGATTCTTTTAATCACAACTATATAATTTGTTATATATTTTTTATATTGAGCCAATGCATTCCTCCAATAAATGGCATCATTTGTAATCAACAACAAAACTAATTGATTCACTTCAACTGGGCAAGGCCGCATGATTTTTCTCTTTTTTCAAGATTTTCACATAAAAATTAGGTCTCTCATAACTCTTGCATCCTTCTCTCATCTGTCTATGTGTCCGATATTCATACAAAGTTAGAATCCTAAATTCTATATCTCTCTGCAGCCACCATTGTTCGAGGACGCAACAAGAATAAAAAGTCAAATCAATTGAATTTTAATATATACATCATCGAAGACTATAATCCGAGTTCCGATAAACATTAGATTTTCAAATAGATAGCTACAATAGATGTAAGAGTATAAGCACTGCAACTTTAAAACTTCGGAAGAACTCACATCAATTGTTATTAGACGAAAACTAACCTTAAAAAATCAAGCTGTGGCACACCATATTGCTCTAGCTTGCACTTTGAGCTGATCAGCTAACTTAAATGGATAATATTTTAACTTAGAAAAAAATAGATTTAGGCTTTGTTTGATCGGCTTTCATACTGCTTCTTAAAGCAGCTTTTTGATACAAAAATTTTGATTTTTTACTAAGAAATTGTTTTATGAAGAAATACGAAAGCCATCACAGCCTTTGACGGAATTTTTACTACTTTCTAAAGTAATTTTTTAGTACAAAATTTTTTAGGATAACTTTCTTAATGCTTTCAAAATAGCTATTTAGTTAAAATTTTCTTAGCTTAGAAATTTTTGTACTAAAAAATTATTTTAAAAAATAATAAAAAAATTATCCCAAATGAAGCAAAATTATTTCTAGCTTAAGGCAAGATTGAGTCGTTGATTTTTTTATGTAGAATTATGAATACTTATTGAAATAGATTAGTGTCATAGCTCATTTTGATCTATTGGTTAGAAATTTTGTCTATAAATTAAGAGATTTTAGATATGAATCTTAGGAATATGATGAGCGTAAGAATTTGTCTAAATTGACTTAAATGCTAAAAAAACAAAAATAGCTCTTATGGGTCAATAATCAAATCACAATCATCACAGCCTGTTAAGTTGGATTTGACTCCGATAGTTAACGTCAACTGAATGCAAATGCAGGGTCCCACACCTCATTAGGAATTGAAATTTCAGAAGTTTTTTTAAAAAGAAATATTAATATTAATTTAATTAGATAATAATATAAAATTAAAATAGTTTTAGAAGGAATAAATTGACCACTTGTTTTTTTTTTGTTTTTTGTTTTGCTTTGACAAATGTTTTTTTTTTTACTAAAATTATATTTGAGGTTCTCACAATTTTGTGTTATATATTAAAATAATATTAATAAAAAATTTAATTTATTTATTTATTTTAAAATTTTAAGTTATTTCTACTTATAAAATAAAATAAAAACTAATTATACAATTTCTTACATTTAAGGATTTACTATTTTTTTTTTACGTTCGTGATTTTATTTTTAATAGACATTTACACTTTTTTTATTAACGGACTTATTTTTAATAACTTTCTTTAAATAATTTTCATCAGATTTGTAATTATTATCAATTCAATTTTTTTAATAATATAAGAAATTGCTCCTATTATGTTGAAATGGATGGGATTTATCTTTTGAGTCTAATGTTTTTTTTTTTAATCTTTTTTTTTTGTATTTAATTTTAGGTGTGGTTTAAAATCATAATTTTGTTGTAAATAAATGACTTATTAATTTTCAAACTTAAATGTTGGAATATGTCCAGCAATAGTAGATTGAATGAAAATATTGAACATATTGATAAATTGAGAATAAATTCTAAAAATATGAGAAATTTTTTATGTAAAATAATTCAAAAAGGGGAAAAAATCATATAGTCTAACTCAATTGAAATTATTTTACTTGTATGTGTCATATATTATAAAAAATCTCCTTCCTCATAATCTAAGAAGATATTAATACAATATAAGAGGCAACCTTCTAATAATGATGGAACACCTCAAGATATTAATACAATATATAAGAGGCAATCCTTAAAAATTTCTAATGATGATCGAACATTAAAAATTTCTCTTTAACATGTCTCAGGTAATGACCAATGAGTTATGTCAGAGCATAAGCAATAAAAGGTGGTCGACTTGGTTGCTCTCCTTGTAGGAATAGAGTCCGAGAGACTAGGAAGAGTTTCATATCAACAACTAGAGGACATATAATGTCAATCTTTAGTAGGCATTAGGTGATGATTGATAATGATTGTCAAAGGTCAAGTGTTATTAGGTAATCTAACTTAATCATTTTTTTTATAATAGGAGACACCAAATTGCTAAGAAGGCTTGTGTATAATGTCACCCTTTATTAGGTGTTAGATCATAGTGAACAAAAGATGTCATATGTTGGATAGCATTGGGAGATCTGACTCAATAGTTTTTTTTTAATAGGATTGGAGACTGGACAATTGAGAAGGCTTAAGTCAATTGATGATAGTTAGCAAACGTCAAGCATGGATATTTTGTAATGATTATGACCATGATTAATGAGAAATGTTGAAGGTAAAGAGATGTTATGTTGTTTTAACCATTTTATTAGATATTATATTGAATAACCAAAAAGCTTACTCTAGTCATTAGTGGGAGATTTATTTTAAGCGTTAATATTTGATATGCATAAAAGTGTGATCAATGAGAAATGATAGATGTTGGATGATAACTCAATCATTCTTTTTTTTAGTAGGTGGGTGTAAAATTACAAAGATTGTATAGGACATCAATTGTTGATAATGTTAGACATTGTACTATTGTGGGCATCAAATAATAAATGATGGTTTGCAAGGAACATCATAGGTTGAGAGTTGTTAGTTAATCTAACTCAGTTGTTCTTCTTGTAAAAGGGGAGATCATACAACTAAGAAATATTATATTAGATGTTGGTGGCTGATAGACATCATACATATTTTTATGGTGTGTGTTGTGTAACGATCAATGTAGAATGTGAAAGGTTTGGTGGCATTAAGCTATCTAATTCTACTTTTGTTCTTATAAAAAGGGCAATATGATAATCATAAAAACTTTTATCAGATGGATGACATACTTCACTATTGTCATATGTTAAGTGACAATTGATGAGGTATATCAAGACGTAGGACAATGTCAAATGGTTATCTCAATTATTGTTCTTAAAGAAGAGGATATCAAATAACCAAGAAGTCTTACACATGATAATAATGACTTATAGATGTCAGATGACACTATTTGGATAAGTGTTGGATAATGATCGATAAAGAACATTAAATGTTCAACAAAATTGGATAATTTGATTTGATCATTCTTCTTATATGAGGATAGATAAAATAATTGAGAAGACTTGCAACATCAATATTGATTGATGATCAATGTCTAGCTTTAGCAACATCAGCAATTGATGATTAGTTTTAAGTAGTGGCAACAATGAGTGTTGATGTTGATTCAGGGATGGAATGTAGTAGTGGTTATATTGAGTGTTGGTTTGGTCGACAATCATTGTTATAAGGTGGTAGACATAACTTTCGGGATTTTATAACTTAGAGAATTCTCTCCATTAAAATTCATCCCAATGTTTAGAGATATGACCTATTCATATTCTTGGAGAGAGCATCCTGATCATTTTTTTCTTGAACCAAGACACTTCATAAGATGATTTGAATTATCCACCTAATAATATGATATAATTTGAATATCTTGATGTCTTAATCACTTCTAAATTTAGTGATCATAGGTTTGTTGGATACATTTCATCAAAAACACTCATTTTCACTATAAGAGTATCAACTTTGGAGGACATTTGCTCTCGTATGCTTCGTTTGGAATAGCTTTCTTATTATTTTCTAAAGCAGCTTCTTAATAAAAAAATTTCATGTACTAGAAATTTTTTTATTATGAAGCTGCTTTAAAAAGTTGTAAGAAAATTGTGCCAGACTTCAACTTCGTTTGAGATGACTTTTTTATTGCTTCTTAAAATTATTTTGTACTAAAAGTTAAAGTCATCCCAAAACGAAGTCTTCATTGACTTGTACAAGTTTTCAAATATGTTTTATGAGTAGGGGTGTCAATTCGGGTCAACGGGTCGGGTTCCGGGTACACTATTCGGGTCAACCCGAACCCGACCCGTTTTTAAAAACAGGTCAGATTTCCAGACCCGAACCGACACGAATGACCCGAAGTTGACCTAAAATTGCTATTTTTTTCGGGTCAAAATTGGGTCAATCTTCGATTTTTGAGTCAAAATGGGGTGAAAAAAGGGTCAATCTCAGGTTTCCGGTTCAAATAGGAGTTTCGTGTCAATTTCGGGCTATTTTCGAGTCAATTTCGGGTTGCTGGGCAACCCGAATCAGACCCGATTTTTAAAACGGGTTGATTTGTTGAACCCGAACCCAACCCGTTTTGGGTTGAACCTAACCCGGATTTTTTCGGGTTGAGTTCAGATCATATTTCGGGTTGTGTCAAAAATTGACACCACTATTTTTGAGTGCTTATATGCCCCTTCACACATGGGAATTTTTATTGCGTCCTCCCACCTGACGTAGAGATGCATCCTCCCAACGCCAAAAAATTCAGTTTTTGCTCGATAATGCTAGATATTATTTGGTAATAACGAGGAATATCATCATGTGAAGACCAATACCAAGTTATACCGAGCTATACCGAGCAATACCGAGCAATACCGAGCACATACCGAGTTTTCTCTAGGAATAACTATGTATTTTTTTGTATTGCTCGGTATTGCTCGGTATAGCTCGATATAGCTCGGTATTGGTCTTCACATGATGATATTCCTCGTTATTGTTTGGTATTGCTCGATATTTGCTTGGCATTTCTCATTTTTTAGCGTGATTTTAGCTCTGGGAGGACGCATCTTTACGTCAGGTGGGAGGACGCAATAAAAATTCCACACATGGACCAAATTTTCAGCGTTTTATATCAAATATCCATTGACTTGTTAAAAAAAAACGCGCCTTCGTTGATCGTGATTCTGACCTAATAGGGCCCAGGTCTTTGAGTGCGACTAACGGCAACTTGCCCCTCATTATGCTTTTGCCTAACTGGTTGACCGATTGTCTGAAATGGTTTCACATTATTTCAACTTGACCTTTTACATATAATATTTTTTGGTATTTGTGTAAAAACCAAATTGTTCTATCACTTCCTCGTTGAATATTTCATCAGTTGTATTATGCCCGTAAGATTACTAATGTCTTGAGCTATAATAGTTTTGTTTTTATATTTTTTTGCGCTTTGTAAACAATTCATAAATGTTTATATTTCTTTATGCTTAATTAAGTTTGATTTTATGCTTTTTAATATACATAATTGGACAAATATTTTTATTATTTCCTTATTCATGAAATATAATCGACAGACTAAATTATTCTTACAATCAAGGGCAAAATCATAAATAGCTGAGGATGGGCAATTGCCCAATCTGAAATTTTTTTTTTCTTAGATGAATAAACATTTTAGCAATTTTACTCATCTTCAAAAAATAAAGTTGCCTATTTTCTAAGAAAAATAAAATTATGCATTTCACAATCCTATTTTGCTCATCCTCAAAGGTAGGGGTGTCAATATTTGACACGACACGAAAACCCGACCCGAAAAATCCGGGTTGAACCCGACCCGATTTCAAAATTGGTGGGGTTCGGGTTGAAGAAATTGACCTGTTTCAAAAACGGGTCGGGTTCGGGTTGACCCGACGGGTTGCCGGGTCAACCCGCGAACCCGTTTAATTCAAATAAATTCGAATCCCGCCTCTGCCCGCTGCCCGCCCGTGCTGCCCGCTTGCCCGCGCCAGCGCCCGCGCCAGTGCCCGTGCACCCGTGCCAGCGCCCGCGCCCGCGCTGCTGCCCATGCTCGCGTCGGCCTCGCTCACCTCTTCCCCCGCCATCCGCCCCCGCCGTCCGCCTGCCACCATTCTGGCGCCGGCAGAACCCAAACCGGGTCGGGTCGGGTCAACCCGGCAACCCGCCGGGTCGGGTTCGGGTTCAGATTTCCGACTCGTTTGTCCACCCGGGTCGGGTTAGGGTCGACCTGTTTGAACCCGGGTCAGTTCCGGGTTCGACCCGAACCCGACCCGTGACTCGAAATTGACACCCCTACTCAAAGGAGAGGCTGGTTTTGCACCATAGTTTTTTTTTTTTTTGATGAAAATCCATCAAGGGAACTATGTGTTAAAAAAAATAGAAAAATACACGACCTTAAAGAACATTCAACTCTCTAAAAATACAACTATTGAAAAAAAACCTGCGAGTTGATGATTCTACTTATTACACTGAAAAATAAAGAAAATAAAACATAAAAATCAAGCAAAGGAAAATAAAGAAGCTAAAAAAGCAGCAGGATGATCATCAGTCCCAGACCATAAGCCAAATGATCCGTTCAGCAAACCTGCAAGAAAGCCACTAAAGACAACTTGCAAAAAGAAAGGAAGAAACAACCCAATACCAACAAACCAACATCCCAACAGTCACCAAATAAAACAACACCAGCAGGGAAAAATCACAAGACGACACCCACACAACCACCATGAGAGGAGAAAATAACCAACACGACCTAGAAAAACGAGTAGATCCCACCCAACCATACCCAACATGAAGGACAACCAATAACCTGAAGAAATGACAGAGGAGGACCAACAACAACAAACAGAGAAGATCACACACCCAAAACGGCCCAGCCTCCAAACGAAGCAACATCAAATAGAATAGCAAAAATGACAAAACAAGACTAATAACACTCGATAGAAAAACCAAAATATCAAATTACTTCTTCTTAGATTTTCTCTCATGCCTTTTTGTCACCACCACGAGAAAAGGATTATGAACGATATGCCCAACAATCAAATTATACATCTCTTTAAAGTCATCGATGGGGTCACCCAAGTATTCCCCAACACCCCCGCATGGAGAGGAAACAGACCCATCATGCCAATCAGAATGAACAACACAAACGTTGTTCGAATTTAATGCTAATCGAGCTAACAAAGCTTCATTAGATATAAGAGAAATAGGAATATCGATAAATGGCTCATTTTCATCATCAAAGTTAATGGGCGACATAAACGATTCAGCCAAAGCGGTATCGCCAGAAAGTGAAACCAACCCACAAGAAGAATCAACTAAATCAACCTGTTAACGTTACAAACACCCACATTAGCATCATCGATCTAAATTATCAAGACTAACAATAGAAGCCTTCTCAACATAAATAGGGAAACATCAAGCCGAAGATCTGAAACATGAGTTAACGTGGTATATAAGGCAGTATTTAGGGATACTGTGAACATTCAAGAAGATAGCTATTGATGAAATTCTCTTTCAACTTTCAAATGCCTTTATCGTTTCGCAAATAACATATTTTTCGCATTCACGTGATTATCTACTGTAAAAGACCAATGTGAGTTCCTTCAGAGGTCAACATTCAGATTTTTTGTTGCTTGTATTAATGTAGCCATCGATCTATGATTATAATTGTCGTGTCCTGGAATATTCGCAATAGTAGAGAAATATAAAATTTAACGTCTTAATTTTATACGAAAATCTGACATGCAATCAAATAAGAGAGAAGGTGTAACATTTATGAGACACTAAGATTTTTACGTAGAAAACCCTTGAAAAGGGGAAAAATCACCGGGCCTAGCCCAGTTTGAATGAATCCACTATTATTTGCAGTCAATTATAAATAAGGCTCTTTCTTAAGGGAAGGTCTTGACTTGATGTACATTATATGAAGTACATGGTGGGAAACTGAGAATACAATTTAAAGAGTCATTGTTGATATGTTCGTTTGGTTGGAAGGGTCGTAGTTGATGGGCGACGTAAGTCGAAAAGACCGTAGTCGGTGGGCGACGGAGGTCGGTAAGATCGTTGTCTGATGACGGAGGTTAGAAGGAAGGTGTCAGGTAGAAATCTGGTGACAAGCGGAGGTTCGACATTGGGTAGAAGTCTTACGTCAGTCGGCGGCCAGGGAGAACTTCAGTTTTAGATAGTATTCGGGTAACACTCCATAGTCACATGGAGATCAGATAGAATTTCGATGTCACTTGGAAATCGAGCGGAGTTTCGGCGTCACTTGAAAGTTGGGTGGAACTCCGGCGTCACTTGAAAGTTGAACGGAACTCCGACGTCACTTAAAAGTTGTGCGGGTCTCCGACGTCACTTGAAAGTAAGGCGCAACTCCAACGTCTCTTGAAAGTCAGACGGAACTCTGTCAGTGATCGAGGAGGAGTTTCTTCCCTCCTCTTCTTCTCTTCTATTATTCTTCTCCTTCCTTCTTGCTTCTTCCTTGGGTCCCATCTTAAGAGAAATGATGGGCTATTTATAGTTTGTTGAGGATGGCATGACCCGTAAATAGGGGGAGGATCAAGGGCAAATGCAGAGTGGTTTGAATGGACGGCCGATATTCAATCCCTTGATCGTGGATCGTTCGCCAGACATTTGAAGATCTTAATGATATCGGAATTTGGCAATCTTGGGCTCGTTAGATTCATCTCGTCGACCTGCTCGATTTGACTATAAGCATGTCATGTTTTGAAACCTTTTGGTAATCCAAATTGTGGTTTCAACCTTCCAACAACGCTTCGGGTCTTCGATTCAGACCCATTTGGGCTCAAATTGAGTTGAATTTGGTGTCGTTAGTTTCATATTTCTTAGACAATCAGTTCGATTGTAAGTTTGTTAAAATCGGAGTTCATATGATCCTAGATTTAATTTTTGAAGTTTCCAACTTGTTTTTTGCCTTGAGATTAGTGCCCGATCAACATAATTTTTTGTATGATATTTCAATAATGAAATGAGATAATAAAAGAATCCTAGATTTGGAATCGAACAATATTTAAATATCATATTCAATATAGTCTTTGTTAAAATAAAGATCATACATCTATTTCGATTTGCAAATGCTTCGAAAATTTTCGTCAAAATTTATTATTCTTATAGTGACACATGTTACTTAATAAGCTAAATATTGTTAATCAAATTAGGTGGACACCCTACTAACACAAAATATTTGTAAATTTTTTATCACAAAGATAGAATCAATATGTAATACTCCACTTTATAAGCTAAAACAATACCGAATTATTAATCATCAGTTGTTTTACATAGTCTCACAATTTTTGTGGTCAATCTCATTAAAAAAAATAAATTATATTAAACACTTTACATATAGTTAAAAATAGTTCTAATTAGAGTCTAATGATGATTTGGTAGACTATTTTTATCAAGAAATAATGGATTAGTTAGATAAGCACATATAAAGATGGGGGCCACCTTTTAAATAAAAGTTCTAAACAACTTACGTCAATGTCGAGTATGAGTGAGATTAACACTAACAATCACAAACTAATCCCCTTTTTAATTTTGGTGCTTTCCACCAAACAGATTGCTTTTCAATCTCCACAGTATTTTTGATTGAAAAGGAGATCCATCATTAATGTCAAGTTGTATTTCTTATCACCACTTTTTTAATATTATATGACACATGCATTTTAAAATTTGAATAATATTTTTGACTAATTCGTCCTTTATTCATATTTATACTAAAAGAAATTAATTAAGATATTTATAGTTAATAAGTATCCACAAATTTTATTTGATTGGCACAAATATTGATGCATTATTGATAGAAAAAAAATTTTGAATGAAATTTAGAATCATTGGAATTTTGATTCTAGCAAACTTATAGCATATGTAATTTAAATATAAATGAGTACAAATCAAGTACTTCAAATACAGTTTAAAATTTCACGACATTGATCGAAGATTTGGACGTTCTCCGAAATCTTGTATGCTTATAGGCAAATTAAGTAGTTTGATGAGATGAATCTAATGATCCTAATATCAATCAATTTTAAGGTCGCTAATGTAGTTTAATGCTGAATGAATTATCAAATTAAAAGATTTAATATAAGTTGTTCGATGGAATGTTTTAAATTTTGATCAAATTTATCAAAATGTTATTTTCACATTATAAATAGACTACAACTCTTCACATAAAGGTCAATGAGACTTTGAGTTTAAAGAGAGCTTGTAGATTTGAAGAGCTTGAGAGTTTTGCCCAACTAACCATTGTTGTCATCTAATTGTTGTTTTCAGACCATTATTGCTCAATAGTCTCCATTTGATCATGGTCGGCCGGTTGTCATGGTCGATGGACTAACTGTCATTGAATTAATTGTTACTGTTTGATTGCTTGACCATCATGACCTAATTGTCATAGTCCAACTACAATCGACTAGCCATTGCTTGATTAACATTATTCAACCGCCATCATTATCTCTCTAATACATCCCCCACAATCTCTACTATAACTATAGGAGACCATATAATGTAGTAGGAGATGTCACAAAGTTGGCCAGAGAGTGGAGGTGTTTGAAGTCATGGATTAAAGGAAAAATAAGAATACCTAAAACTCTAATCATATTATATTCCAAGTTTTACTATTGTTTATAATTATTCGTAAAATCCTCAAAATAAAACTGGATAAATATGATCACTAACCCTTTCGTCAAATGTTCTTACCCCCTCATTCAAATCAAGTCCTAGGAAACATCGAGCGGCCAATGAATCAATATCATTTATGTAGCTTCCAAGCCACGAATATATACAAAAGATTGAACTCCTCGAACACTCTGAAAGCCTGAAATATAATAACTTAGTATCATATAAAAACAGATGATCAAATGACAGACATATTTAAAAATGCGCAAAGCTGAAGCTTTTCAGCACTTGAGAAAGATTCATGGAGCTTTGATATATGGAGGAGAAAATTTAAACTTGTTCTAAAACTTTGATGGGCTCGCTGGAAAGATTTAAAGATAGAAGCTTAGAGGTCTCATTGAAGGTCTCACTATACAGATATAAAGGTAAAAATTTATAAGTTTCATTGAAAATAGTAGAAAGAGTTAGTTAAGTATTAAGAAATGAAAATCATTAGTAAATACATGTTGTATGATGAGTTTGTGGAATGAAAAAAATCTGAGAGAACTATATTAATACAAAACCTGCAGCCAATGTTCTCTGTTTCTCCCTTTACCTGCTTTGTCTTCTCAATTATATTTTTCTCCTCACTGTTATCAGTAAACTCACCGTTATCAGTCAACTAGCTATCTTATTCTAACATTATCGGAGAGCAAGAATTCTTTCTGAATGGTTATGGAAGAATCTCTAAAGGCTAACATTTCTAAGTTTAGGTTTTGTTTGGCCCACTTTTTAGTCATTGTTTTTTTGATATTTTTAAGACATTTTAGTCTTAGAAAATTGCCGTAGAAAACAATAAGAAAGCTTTCCAAATTGAAGCCTAAGGGCCGTTAAGATGACTGCAGCTTTTTATAAATGTTGCTTATAAAGTTGTTATGGAGAAAGTAATTTTTTTGAAAGCCGCTACAGAAAGCAGCTTCCTAATACAAAAAATTCCTGCAAGCAGATAAAAATAAGTGGTCAAATAGAAATTATGGTTGCAGTATGAAAAGTGAAGCAACAAGAAAGCTGTCCCAAATTAAGGGTGCGTTTGGGACGGCTTTTTTATTGCTTTCTAAAACGGAGTTTTAGTACAAATTTTTTTATTTTTGTACTAAAACTCCGTTTTAGAAAGCAATAAAAAAGCCGTCCCAAACGAAGCCTAAGACTTCGTTTGTGACAACTTTCTCATTGCTTTCTAAAATGGTTTTTTACTAAAAAAAATTCTAATTTAAGAAATTTTTTAACTAAAACATTCTTTTAGAAAGCATTAAGAAAATTGTCCCAAATGAATCTTAAGTCTTAATCCTAGCATTATAATAATCTAAACATGTTAAAAATAATGAAAGAATCTCCATGAAATCAAGCATCTTATTGGGTATGGTATAATCTTTAACGTTAGAGTTATCAAAATAGTTAAAATTTAGAGGGGACATTCCCTTAATTTATCAAAAGCCAATCTTCATGAAATCCAAAAAGAACTAAACGCATCTCGATTAAACAAAACTGTAAAATCGTAAGTGCTAACTGCTCACTATTATCAAATTAAAAGTCATTAGAAGAAGTTAATAATTCTTAATTTTCTTTAGCATATATGCACAATGATAAAGTTTTAAGTTCAGAAAAAATAGTTAAAAAGATTAGAGAGTTATGAGGGGCAATTCACTTATTTTGATAATTGATATATCATCAAAATTTATCTTGATCGAGCACGAATCTTGAAGCAAAATTAAGTTGGAAACTTCAAAAAATAAATCAGAGACCATTTGAAGTCCGATTTCAGCAAAATTATAATCGAACTAAACGTCTCGGAAATATGAATCCAACGACAACAAATTCGACTCAATCTGAGCCCAAATGGGTCCAAATCAAAGACCCGAAGCGCATTTGGAAGGTTCGAACCACAATTTGGATTACCAAACAGTTTACAAATGTGACATGATTATAGTCGAATCGAGCGGCTCGACGAGAAAAATCCAACGAGCCCAAGATCACGGAATTCCGACATCATAAGATCTTCAAATGTCTGACGAAAGATCCATGATCAATGGAATCAACATCGATTGTTCATCCATACCACTCCCTATTTACCCTTAATTTTCCTCCTATTTACAGGCCATGCCACTCCAGGAAATCTATAAATAGAGACTCCCTTCCTCTTGAAAAGGGGGCTTCAAGCAAGAGAGCAAGAGAGATATCGAAGATCGCTCTTGCCTCCTTGCTCCTCTTGAACTACCGCCCGAACTTCCGCCAGACCAACACCGAAGGCCTAGAATTCCGCCGGACCACCACCTGACGCCCGAACTTCTGCCGGACCACCACCTGACGTCCGGATTCCACCAGACAACCACATGAAGCCCGAAATTCCGTCGGACCACCACCTGACGCCCGAACTTCCACCGGACCACCACCTGAGGCTCGGACTTCCGCTGGACCACCACCTGAGTCCCGAAATTCTGTCAAACCATCTCTTGACGCCCGGACTTCTGCCGGGTCACCACCTGAGGCCTAGAGTTCTATTAGAGTATCGCCCTACTACAACGATCTTTTGGACCCCGATCTCTAGCCAACTACAGTCTTTTGGACCCCTGTTTCTTGCCGACTATGGTCCTTCCGACCTACATCGCCAGACAACGATCTTTCTGACCTCGGTCTCCTGCATACTACGATCTTTCCGACCTACGTCATCGGACATGTCAATGTTAACTATTGTAACTCCCACCATGTAATACGCTCTATATGATGTACATTTGTGACATCAAGCCAAGGCCTTCTCTCTAAGAAGGGCCACATTTATAATCGACTGCAAATACTTCAAACTGGGTCAGGCTCGATGGTTTTTCCACCTTTCCAGGGGTTTCCAAGTAAAAACTATGGTGTCTCTTATAAATGTTACACACTCTCTTTTATCTGCTTGTGTGCTAGATCTTCGTACAATGCTAAGACGTTAAATTTTAAATTTCTCTACCACCACAAATACTCCAGTACGCAACAATAATAAACATTTTTAATGAATTTTGTAGATAAAATGATACTAAATTACGAGAGAAATATTTTGATATCAGTTTTTAAATATAAAAGAGGTTTTTAAGTCTATGATAATCATAGAAAAATAAAATTTTTAAGTAATCTGATAAATTTATAGAATCAATTTAATTTAAAATAAAATTTTTATCATAACATATTTTTTTAATTAAGATATTAATTAAAAACATAAAGAGCATAGAAATAATTACAACAATATATAACATCATCAAGCCTTCATGCCACGATATGGGGTCGACTACGTAAATCTTTTTTCTTCTTTGTGTCATGTAATATCTCAATATATAATTTTCAGTTTTAGTAGTCTTGAAGATCAATTTATAAAATCATAATTCATTAAGACAACTTTACAATGTAGAATCTGAATCTGATCTTTGGGAAATAGAAAAAAAAAAAGAATATAGCTAAATTGAGCATTTATAAACAAGAATATTAAGATGTATAATGCATTTGTGATAAAATTAGAAAGAATAAATTACAATGTCATATATTGGAGATAAAGGTTTTATTTGTGATAATTTTTTTACTGCTTTCTAAAGCAGTTTTTTAATGCAAAATTTTCAAAGTTCAAAAAATTTTTGTACTAAAAAACTACTTTAGACTTCATTTGGGATTACCTTTTTACTGCTTCTTAAAGCAAGTTTCTAATACAAAATTTAAATTTTTATACTAAAATATTGTTTTAAAAAATAGTAAAGAAGCTATCCCAAACAAAATTTTAGAAAGCAATAAGAAAGTCATTCCAAACAAAACTAAAATAGCCTATAAGTTATTTGAATATTATAATGAATGGAAAAGTAGACTGAAATATTTTAAAAATATACAAAAAATGGAAAAAAAAAAATAGAAAATGCATCAATTACAGTAACAGATATAATTTGTTTCAAAGAATAAAAAAGATAGACCAAATGTTATATGAATAAATGTTCAAAATATTTTGTATATAATAGATTTAAAATCTTATATAAAGCTTAACTTGAAGGAATGTAAGATATGCGTTCATAAGGCAATATTAAATATTTATGTGAAGGTATGGCTGCAGCTACTGATGTTGAGGTGACGAAATAATGAAGTAAATTAAGCCATGATGAATCCAGTTATTCAAAAAAACAAAGGAACCTCAGCTCATTGAGATGATGCAGCGACTGTGATTAGCCAATGTAACAAACTTTGTATAAAGTAGACATGTTCAGAATGTTTTAGGCTTCGATTGGGATGTCTTTCTTATGATTTTTAGTATAAAAATTTAAGCTATTTTATAAAGCAGTAAGAAAGCTATTTCAAATGAAATCTTAGGCTTACACAGCTCACCTTGACTTGTTGGTTGAGAGCTTATGCTTCCAACTAAGAGGTCTTGGGTTCGAGTCTTTGTGTATGCGTTGTGTGTGTGAGTTTGCCTTAAATGGCCTAAATGTCCCAAAAAAGAAAAAAAAAAATCTTAGGCTTCGTTTGGGACGGCTTTCTTATTGTTTCTTAAAGCAGCTTTTTGTACTGAAAAGCTGCTTTAAGAAGAAGTAGGAAAGCCATCCCAAACAAAGCCTTAGTATTAGGCATCGTGTGTGGAACAACTTTTTTGCTATTTTCTAATTCAAATTATTTTTAAAATCAACAAAAAAAAAATAGTGGCCACAAACTATACCAAATGAAGCCTGTATCCAACTTATGTTTGACACGAGCAATGCAGAAAAATTCCTGTTTAAAGAACTATAATATCAAATTTAGTAAGTTAATTACAGGTGATTATTAAAATGCATAAACAAAAATTTACCATATGATACGTTACTCATCTTGATCTGCAAGTTAAGCACTTTGGTAGAAGTTAATAGGATGATGAAGAAGATGATATTTTTTTCTCATTTAAAATTTAATCTCATTTAGGGCTGCAAACGAACCGAGTCGAGCCGAGTATATGAGTGTTCATCATGGGCGGATCCCCATGGAAGTGAGGGGGGGCAAATGCCCACCCTCAAATTTTTTTTTTTTTTTTAATTTTAGAGGGTATTTTTTGAAATATTTTGAGTATTTTGGGTATTTTGCCCCCTCTCAAAAATTTTTTTTGCCCTAATTTTATCTAACCTAATCATTTTTGCCCATCTACTACCAAAATTTTTTTTCCTGTCCACCCTAAAAAAGGAAGCTGGATCCGCCCCTGGTGTTCATGTTTGTGTTTGTTTATTATTAGCTTGTTCAAGTTCAGTTCGTGTTTGATTCGAGCTTTATTATTTGTGTTCATGTTTGATTCATTTAAATTAATGGTGTTCAAGTTTTGTTCATGTTCGGTTCGTGTTCGATTCGTTTAGTGCTTATCGAGCTTTAAACAAATAAGTCTTAACAAGCTCTATTCGTGAACATACTTAGCGAATTTTTTTAAATTATCAAACAAGTATGTTCATGAACAAATCTAACGAGTATTCTTAAGCTATCAAATGAACGAGATCTAACAATGTAATATAATAAATTAGCAATGGTAAGGAAATTAAAACTTCAACATATATTATAATATTTTATTATTTTAAAATTTATTAATTAAAATAATTATATCATTATATTATAATAAATTAAAATATTTATATTATATATATATTTATGAATTTTATAATTAAATATTAATCAAGTTTTTGTCGAGCTTATTCATGAGTTATGAATTGAACACGAATTGAGCTTAATGTCGAGCACGTTCATGAACTTCAAATGATGTTGTTCGTGAACATAAATGAACCGAACACATTAGTGTTCAAGCTTGTTTATTTAAGGATCGAGTATTACAAATGATAATCAAGTTTGTTGGTTTAATTAGTTAAATGATCACAAACGAACTTTAATCAAATCATACAATGAGTAGCTCATCGAACTCATCGAACGTTTGGTTTGCTTGCAGCCCTAATCTCATTTAAAATTTAACCGTCATGCGAGTAAATAGTAAATTTTGATTATAAGGATTTAAGATGTTGTCCATAGGAATCCCTCAAGAAAATAACTAATCGGATTTTAGAGAGGAAGACATTGGACAAACCACTTGGGTGAACATTTTTTCCTTGCCAAAATAATATTGAATTTAGTTCAACAAAAGTAGACTATATGACCAAAATGTGACAAATAGATATCAAAATTTCATCTCAAGCCTAGGGATAAAACATCTAAACCACTTGAGGACAGTTACTGCACTCGATCAACTTCAATGCCCGAAGGTATGAAATTAAAAGGACCTATTTGCATTTTTCTCACCAAACCAAGTGAAAGAATAAGGCTATGTTAGGGACGGCTTTCTTACTACTAGGCTGCGTTAGGAATGGCTTGTTTAATGCTTCTTAAAATAATTTTTTAGTTAAAAAATCAAAATTTTATACTAGAAAGTTGTTTTAAGAAACAGTAAGAAAGCCGTCCCAAACGAAGTATAAGTATTGGAGAGAACGAGAAATTCTTACCTGTAGAGTCCGGATGCATGATGTAGCTTGCGTCCAGACTCCAATTAAAAAATGTCATATTTTTTGTACATAGCTTGTGTATAATCTTATATACGGTGTGTGTATAATACACACAACAAATATATAGACGACTTAGCCCTTTTCAATTGAAGTCCGGATGACTTTGGACTTGCACGTAATAATTTCTCTGTATTTGGAGAGTAATATAGGATGGAGTATGATATTATACATCTTCCAGCAAGAATACTCAAACACAAAACTAGTTATCTCTTCCTGATCAATTCATATAAAAAATGTTCTCATTACATTAAAAATTAGAACAAAGTGTGCTCTCTCAATGTGAATAGCAATACATTAGCCCCTACAGGGTAAATATCTAAGCAATAAAGAGAAGTCTATCTCTTACACCCATTAATATACAAGGCAAGTCATCTGAACAATATTATTACAGGAAAGAGCTCTAGGGTCAGCCAATTTTACCTAAGTTCGCAGGAACAATTGATGCCACTAGCTGTTTCAGTCCTCTAATTGAATTCAACCGACTGAAAAAAAATTTGGAGAACTCTTATTCCCACAGACCTCTTGAAGAAATGAATTGTGAAAATGCAAATCTAACACAAATAATTTTGCAGAGCTAAGAATGATGGGTTCCATTGATTAGTCCTATCTTAGTTTTGCTGGAACTTTTAGAAGCCTTTATCCGTGATATAAGAGCTTCTCCTTGACTGCCCAATCCGTTTCTCCCAACCAGTTTTGTGCCAAAGCTACGGTACATTAGATTCAATCGCTGCTCATCTCCATCTATCCCAGCAAGCTCTAAAACTTGTTTTTTTGAAATCAGGCCATAGAGAAAAAGCAAACCTGATCCCTGCTTTCTCTCACCAATTCCCACACGTACCAATGAAATGGAATCAGAATTCCCTGGAGTTGGATCATGAAGAGCTGAAAAACTACCAAAAGATAGGTCAGAAGACTTGAACAAATTATCCAAATCCATGGCTTCCTCCACATTGGCTTTATCCACCACCTGCAGCTTGGATTTCGCAGCTGCCGTAGATATGTTAGCTGCCTCTCTGAAGCCACTGAGGAGAGCTCCATGCATTGTAGCAGGATATCTCCTGTTTGTTGCCTCTCCAGCAAAGAACACCCTGCCATTGCCTATGCTCTCTGCCAAAATATCATAATCATCACCAGAAGATCCAACAGCCACATAAGAATATGATCCATATGTGAACTTATCAGCTCCCCAACGAGTGCAAACAACCTGTAATGGATCAGGAACCTGAATTCCCTTGGGAGCGAATATACCTCGAAGAATACTGAGAGCTCTTTCGACTGGTTCAGTTGGAGGAGCTTTCTCAAAAGTAATGGCTGATTCACCTGCAACAAGAGCAACTAGAAGAGGTCCGCCGGAGACCGAAGAATAGCTATAGAAGAGAAAAAATTCTCCTCTTTGACAGGAATCTCCTGTCAAATGCCCGAAGGTGTCGATTGAGCCACCCCAAAAATCATAGGGAAACAACATTGCCACTTTATTCAGTAACCCGAAGCCTAATCTATCAATGGCTTCCTGTTTCTGTGGTGGAAGAGGGGGCACAAACTCAATAACCCCCTTTTTAAGAACTCCTAATGATACAGTGCAGAGGGCCATATCACCACGAAAGGTCTGCCCATCAGCATAAACTATGACTCCATCACAACCATATTGAATTCTGTTCACAGTTTTGCCGTAAAATATTGGAATGCCCTCTGCGAGAGAACGTATAAAGTGGCCATTGCCACCAGGAATGAAGCAGTGATCACCGCCCATCTCATAAGGGTCATCCTGGTCCCAGAAGGCCAAGGAAAGGTCAGAGAGAAGAGCAGCATTGGCATATTCAAGGTTGGCAAGATGCCAATTCAGAAGCATTCGCTCCTCCGGCGGCTCAGCAACGCCGTAAACCCGGCGGAAGGCCTCAAGGGCTTCACCTAGAGAGACATCAACAGACTTCAATTCATCCATGATAGCCTGCCGGAGCTTGCAGACCTTCTCAAGAAGTTGATTGAATGCAACCTCGATTCTAGAATCGACCGCGCGATCAACAGGCCGACCGTCTGGGAGGTAAAGCGGGCACTTATCGCGGACCTTGTGAAGTGGGAGGCCAAGTTGGCGCGCGAGCACACCGAGGGGATTTCCGTTGATGCCAGTGAGGACACTACCCCCCAGGTCGGCGGCGGCGACGACACCAGCGCCATGCATCTTTCTGGTGAGGACACGACCACCGGGGCGGAGACGGCCCTCGAGAACGATAACCTTGAAACCTAGCGAGATTAGGTGGCGGGCAGCACCGAGGCCGGCGAAACCGGCACCAACGATAATTACGGAGGGAAATGAAGCGGAAGAAGGCAGAGGAGGAGGATTGCGGACAATACCAAAATTAATGTAAGAGTATCGGCGGAGGAAAGAGTGTGCGGCAGTGACGAGCTGGTGGTGTTCGGAGCGGATTGCGGCGGCGGCTGCTTCTTCGGAGAGCCAGACGGAGGGATTCGTTCGCCAGCGAGCTACGATGTGGTTTCGGACGATGATATAGTTAGCCTGGGATGCACCTCCAATGATTGGGATGACGTTAGACTCGATCTCCTCCTCAATTAGAGAATCAACCGGAAAACCGACGGAGATCGCTATTTGAGCCTCGACGTCAAGGTCGCGGGCAAGGCGGGAGGACGAGGACGAGGGGATACGTCGGGAACGGGAGGAGGAGGAAGCGGAGGGGAGATCGTCGTCGGCGATCTGCTCTTGGAAAAGGTCGTCCATGTTCTTCTCGTTGTAAACGACGCCGCCGCTTGAACGGGAGGAATGTTGCCGAAGGGCGTGGGAAGGAACCATCCCTGGGAACAACTTCTTGCGGCGACGGCGCTTCAGCAACGGTGATTTTGGAGGTTCACCGGCGGCGTTAGGTAGAGGGCTAGGTTGTGAAGGGTCTCCAGTGAGGGTAGGATCGGAGTCATTTTCCATGGATGTTCGCCGGTGGGACCTCAGACGCTGCGCCCAAATTCGATGAAGCGGCGAAGAAAGGTTTTTGGGTGATTTAGGCTTAATCCTTTGATAAATAAGAGGCAGTTTTTTAAAGTAGAATTGGACATGAATTTATGTTAATTTAATTTGTAAAAAAAGAAATTTATTTATTATTTAATATAGTATATAACATTTGATTTTGTAACATCTATCTTTTTACATTATTTCTGAGTCATAGTAATGATAACCAATTATAAATCTTAATTGATGCCCAATATATAAGTTATTACTTAGACCAATTTTATCTTCCAAACCAATTTGAGCATCTTAGGCTCATATTATATCTCATTAAGTATTCGAAGCCAACCACCTGAACACATCAGTATGCTTGTGCATGCGAATCATTTAGCTAACGACTATCATATTGGCGTCCAAACATGACCACACATCCCTTTTCCCAGAATTTTTGCACAGAATTGATTAGCCAATCAAACCTCTTAGTTGATAACTCGATGGCTCCTTGGTATCATCTTTGTCGTTGTACCTCAATGCGCCTCAACATTCTCCCTTCAACTCATCATACAATTGTTCATTGGATGGTGCCAAAACCCTGGTTGATGTCTCAAACTTTCTTGCGAACATCTTTAGCTCCTAGTTGACACTTTACCTTTCATCCCCATTCTCTAAAAAAATCACTCATTGGTCAACCAATCACAAGCTACCCCTTAATACCTTATAAATGAACCCTAGGATGGTTGAATTATTTATTTAATTTAGTTTTAGTATTGACAAAATTGGTTGCATATACGATTTCAAATATATCCCAATTTGACTGTGTTTATCTCCACAATAATGACCCCCTGCTCCACCACTACTTGTTTAGCGCCTTAATGCCCCTCAACTCTTTGGTTGATGAGCCTAGTTGATTGCATTCGATTAGTTTTTGACCACCTTTAACAATTCAACGTCAAACATTGAGCTCGTCGAAGCACATTTTACCATGTTTTAACCTATAGGTGAAACTTGTACTCAATACCACTCAGTGTTGAAGGACATAAAATACCACATGTTACTCTTAGGTGGTTGCAATAGTCTTTGGAGTAGCCATTGGGAAACCCACAATCCCCTTATAAAATCCCATAGGCTATGACTATGTATAAGACTCAATTCAAAATGGTTGAAATTTAACTTATATAAAGGAGTATGCCTCCTATACCCTTCCTCCATCCTCTGCTTTTTAGGTTATTCTTGATGGGTGAGGTAGAATTTTCCTATATAACATACTATTTTTCTTATATACCTCACCCTCCATATTATATCATAGACATAGCTTATAAAAATGAATAACATAAAAACTTGATATTTAGATTTCTTCTTCTCCATCTATTATAGTTGATGACACAAAATGGTGTGCTTAATGACACTTTAAACTTTATTTGAAACTATATTGTGTCTTCAATCTATTTATAATTGCATATTATCCCAAGAAAATCTATTGCACTTCAAATTTTGCACTTTTTGTTTTCTAGATAGCTCCCAATCTGTCAGCCATATCTTTATCATTTGTATCCATATTTAATATTTGAGTACTTGATTTTCATCAGCCTGATCACATCTTCAAATTTGTAGAAGAATTTTTTTATTAAGTTCGACCATGTTTGTATATATATATGTCAACTTGTAGTGGACATAGGTACTAAGATCAAACCTTAGAATAAAGACGTGATGATTCTTATGCATACTTTTTAGAGAAAATAGAAGAGCTCATTATAATACACCAACAAACATATAATAAAATATAAAGATAGTTTGAGGTGTTAGAACAAAAGGTTGGTATATCAACACCACTCCAAATAGGATTGATCTAATTCTTGAACAACAAACTAAGGAATAAGAGGTTCATCCCATTGATCCCTTTCCTCTTCCTCCCCTCCTACCGCCTATCCAATTCTCATGTGGCCCCAATATCATCTTTATTGTTTAAATCATTTGAATAACTTTAATGATTATCATAAGAAGAATGGTATATTCCTTATTCCACCTTATTGTGTGGGATAACAACTAGGATGAGATTGTTATGCCCTTGTGAATACTATCCTTGACATTATGAGGGGCCTTTATCTAATATGGGTCAATATTATGTTGTTCGACAATATATATCGAGAACCTGATAATGATATCATTCAGAGAGTCAAAAATGATCTTGTCATAACCTAACTTAATAGAACATATCCTATCGTGTTGAGTTGGGATAGGTAAATCCCAAGACCTAATTTTAAAAATATTTTAGATTCTCTTCCAATATACATTTAAAACAAAAATAGAATAAAGAACTACTAAAACATCAAGAGTATTGAAGATAAACTACTCCATAAAATCTCTTTCATTTCATCAAAATCTATATAAAGGATCTACAATACAATATATAGTTAAATTATAGAGAACATAGCAAAATAAAATCAAAGCTAGTCATGATGGCAAAAAAAATCAAAATAAAGAAATACTTGTATAGACTTAAATCAATTCTTGAATTGCTAATCAATAGACTCCTTCCCTTTTCTATATCTTAAAAATGGAATGCAATACTATGGTGAGTTACAATAGTTCAGAAGAAGACAAACATTGATCTAAATTTCTAAATTATTTCTTTCATTAAATATTTTTATAATATTTAACATCATTATAACAAACCACTATGCTGAGAAAATTAGTAAGAGCATAATAGTTATCTAAAGATTCAAATAATAATATTGAGCAGTTAATTAAATTGAAATTCATATTACATAATAGTTAATATCATAGATTTCTCTAATATGAGATGGAAGTTCATAGGATTTTAGTAATTCAAGACTCTCAATATAATTTTCTCCTCTTTTAGACAAAATCTTGAGGGATTCTAGCCCCTTATGACTCTAAATAGGCATATTTTCAAATTTAGATTATCGATCATAAATAGAATCTTAAAGGAATATTGCCCCTTAGTCCCAACAGGATATTTTTTTCATATCAAAACTATTCAATATCACATAATTCAATCTCATAAATACATTTATGAAAAATCCAACATTCGGAACAACCATTTATTGCTTCATTGGATGAAAGGAATATTGCCCCTTTATGTTTATATTTGAAGAGCAACAATATAATTTTGCTTGTATGAAATTAACTGGTCATGTCCAGACATATTGTATTAACCTTATATGAAAAATCCAACATTCAGAACAATCATTTATTGGTTCACTAGATGAAATGAAAGAGATTGAAAAACAAAGTTATAAGCCCTTGAGTTTTCATAACCATTTAATGGATGAGATGACCATACTCCGACGATGATCAATCGAATATTTAATATGCTTTGATAAGCTTATGACTCATTGTAATGTGAGAGAGGATCATCTCAATACAAACTTTAAATTTTGACATGGCTTATGAATTGATATCCATCATGAAATATTAACTTTAGATATTTCTTTTCTTGGGGATGTATTTCAAATTGCCATCCATCCATCCAGTAGTTCCAAACAACATCTAATGTGTTGCATCTCATTAGCTCTTAAACGGCCCAAAGATCTTGACAGAAAGGCTCCACCTAGAATATCTAGTTCTTCAGCCTCTAGTGTTACTTATTTTACAAGTGAAAAGACTAGCTATTATGCAATACTTTCCATAAAGGGAACTTTCACTTAGATTTGGAGGATGTTGATCACCTAAATGAAAATATAGATGACCTGATTACAATAGACCCATGCTAAGATGCTAGTGATGTTGAAGAAGCATTGGATGGGTCTCACTTAGTTGATATGAATTGTGTATTGACAACCCATAAGCAAATATATATGAACAGAAGTGTGTGTCAAACTTTCACACTTCTTTTAAGAGTGGAAAAAAAACTTATAAACTGACTAATGATAGTGGTAGCTACATGAAAGTTATAGATGCCTTCACTTTGATTAGGATGAAGCTCGCTTCATAGCCTCATCCACAACATTATAAGATCATTTAGGTATATGAAACCTCTATCTTGAAATGCTTCTAGAGTTAGTATTGATGGAATCCTTGAGCATGAAGGGCATCCAATGGATTTCTTTAATAAAAATTTAAATGATGCGCAATATTACTCCACGTATAATCGAGAGTTTAATGTTATCATTCAAATTTAGCTTTATTGGATGTAACATATACTCTCATTAGAATTTGAATTCTAATCCAACTATGAAGCTTATAACTATGGCTCTTAGTCTTTTCTCCAAGCAAACTATACAGTGCCAGAATGCTCGAGTACACATTGCTGGACTACTTAGGTACATAGCGCTCTCGGGTACACAACGCTGGGGTGTTGTGCAAAAAAAAAAAAAATTTCAGTGACAAAGTTCTCAAGCAAGGGAAAGACCACCGCAACTTGCCAACGAGCAAGACAAACTAAGTTGAGGTCCGTCAAAATAATACAACCCGATTGATCGACACATTCAAATTTCACATAGACTTAAAATAATTATAAAAGCTAAAACTACTTTAAAATAATTTTACATAAGCTAATTATTCATATATGATACTACTTTAAAATATATGATACTAAATTAAAATATAAGTTAATTAATTATTCATATATGATACTACTTTAAAATAATTTTACAAAAGCTAAAACTCTTTTTAACTAAATTTTAGTTAGAACTGAAGGAGAAAACCATGACAAATAACGAAGTACACGTTATTAAAAAAATAGATAATAATAAATTAACCCAATATTAACTAAATGCACGAGACCTATAGAAGCTTATATTTAGAGGAGCCAAATTAATAAACGTGAAAAAGAAGGACATTTCGCAAGTAAAATAATGAATATTGACTGTCAGCACTCCAATTGGAAAAGCTTAATGCAAGGAAAATTTTATAAAACTAAATAATTTTCTTCAGTTAAAAAGCATACATAAATATTAAATTATTCAAGTTTTTGTATCTTGATAGTAACTGAGACGCGCAAAATGCAACGCATGAAGACTTTGGCTTTTATATGTACAAATATTAATTTGTTGAACTAACAGTATTTCGCATAGTAGGTGTGAAATTATTATAGGGAATTTAATTTTATTGAAAGTTATTATAAATATATATAAATATATATATTTGTAGGGGTCTCATATATTTGATAGCTTTCACGTATTAGTAGAGGTCTCTTGAGACAATTTTTTCATTATTTTGTTTTTTATGTCAATTATATTTTTATTTGACTATTATTTTATTACTATTTTTTAGAAATTTTTATGATGAAAAGATGCTTATTATAATTAGAGTTACTCATATACGATGGCATTAAGAAATCAATTATTTGATTTTTTAAAAAGATAATATAGTTATAATATTTACTGCAGCTTTCAAGAAATTTTTTTTGCCATAATAACTTCACAATGACCTTACAACAGTCTCAAATAATCCATAGATTTGGTTGCAAAAACTAACTTTTTATCATAAAAATTTCCTGAAGAGAAGCAAAAAAGTAATGTTCGAAAGAAACTGTAATTGTGAGCTTAAAAAAAAAAGAAGCAATGAAAAAACGTTTTCCAAATATACCCTATGTTTCACTTTACTTGTTACATAACCGGGAATGTTGGGGATAAATTGGTTGAGCTAGAGGATGATTTTCATGAGTTGTATAATTTGAATGTGAGTCATATTGTTCATAAAATCTTTTCTCATGGTGGTGGAAAACGTGTGAAACATAAATCAAATAAGAAGCAATTTTTTATTTGCTTTGTCTTTCTGTTTTGGGCTTTTCTCTTTTCGTTTCTCTTATTTTTGTGCGTATGGAGTCTTTGGTTTTTGGTTCTCGGTCGGTGGCGTGGTTTGGGTGGTTAGTCCGCTTGGTTGTTGTATGTGTTGGTTCTTTCCTTTGCTCGTTTTTTTTTGTTTGCAAATCCATTCTATTGGTTGCTAGCGTGTTGGTTTGTCTTGCACTGCCAAAAAATGGTGCAATGTTTGTGGCACCTTTTGCTTCTTTCTTTTTTTTTTTTTCATCATCTACAGGTGGAGACATCTAGTTAGGTGTGTTGTCGTCCATGGATTTTGATGATTGCAGGTTCTGTTCTTGTGACGAGTTGCCCCTTTTGAGCCTCTTCTGGTTGTCTTTTATTTTTGATATATTGTATTATGTAGGACTACTAGATCGTAGGTTTTTCTTTAAAGATTATATTTTTAGAGAGCTTTATGGTTCTTTAAGGACCTGCAATTTTTATTTTAATGAACACGTAGGCCCTTTCATGAGTTTTCTCTAAAAAAAATGACAATTTAAATATATTACCATATATAAGAAATATTGCGTTATTCTTTTTTTTAAGCTTTCTTAACATAAAAATTACTTTAAAATTATACATAATTATATTGCATATATAATCTTTTTCATTGAAAATCATTTCTTTGAACCATTGTCTTTAATTACTTTATAAACAAGGATTACAATTGAAAACAATACACTCAGCTTTATTCTTATCCGATATATATAACCGATTATATCAAACGAAAATGCAATTTATTTAATTTGTAGGAATTGCAAGACAATTACTTTTGTTTTGCATGTTAACATTTACCACAACAATGTTTTTAAATAAGAAATTGTAATCAAATGAAGTAGAGAAATATATTTTTATAATAGAAGAGATCGAGTGTTGGTATATCACTGTCAACAAAATGATTTAAAGGTCAAAGTAATGGAGGTCCATCTCAAGGCCAAGGAGCAATGGCTGCAACAAAATGAGAATTTATTTATGATCAGGTGGGTGGCTTAGGTAGGATTCAGGATGTGCAGGAGAAGGTTGACAATGGCAAATGATGGCAGAGAAAAATTTTCGGTAAGAAATATTTTAATTAAAACTTAAATAAGGTAATAAAAATTTCAAAATTATTTTTTTAACCCAAAAGACCTCCATGTTAATCAAGAAAAGAATAGAAGTCCATAACATACATAGGGCTTGCTAATGCTCGCAAGAGCAATAAAACTGGAGGAAAGAGAATCCTAATGATCCGAAAAAACGAACAACATAACGAAGTGTAAATCAAAATACAAAAGAAGCATATGTAAAGATCCGGACTCATGAGGCCATGCACACCCACCCCCAAGCCAAGAGAGGGCCCTCCATTGGAGGCTGCAAACCATGAGCAACAAGCCACAAAGCCTAAACCACAAAATGGCCACCAAGGTTGCCAAAAAGCAAGGCCCAAGAGGTAGCACACCGAAGCCTCCTCATTATTGCCCGGAATAAACCACCAACCAACAGAAAACAATCGACAAAGTAGGCCGCAAGAAGTAGAAGAGGACACCATTGACAAAGAAGAAGAAACAACATCTAATTTGAATCCATATGGGAAATCTATTTTTTCTTCAATTTATGTTTTTTCTGCTTACTTTTTTTAAAAGGAAAACTAGCTTCAACAATTTGAAGAATATTGAAGTCAAAATTATCACTAGAGTCTAAAGCATTCTCTTCAAATCCCTCCCCCAACAATTGAGGAAAAGTCATCATTCAATCAGTCACCATGCACGACCTTCACATTACAAGTTAGGTGAGCTAACAAAGCATCATTAGAAAGAACTGGTATGGGAGCATCAACCATACACAAATTTTTCTCCATATGATCATCATTCTTAAGAACAGAAGCACTAGCACCCTCACAACAATTAAGAGTCAAAATCCCACCCGCAGATGGATCACATTCACGATCTCCAGGGTTCAGAGGAACATAATCATCAGAAAATTCAATTTCACCATCACTAACATCAACATTAGAATATGGGATATGATAGGACTAGTTACCAAATTTAATAAGCAAGGGTTAGGCTCACAAGCCTCAACAATCTCCTTATTAAAACCACCGAAAGGAGCATCACAAGCATCAACCCCATCCTCATTTACCACAAGAAGGTGCTGACGGCACAACAATAGACAATGACACCTCAATTCCATTTATAGCTTGCTTAGGATGATCAAGCACATCAACTGGCGCAACAAAAGCATCAGCTTGCGGAGCCACTGGAACAACGGGAGACCCACCATCAGAAATAACCAAAGCAGGCCCCACAAGGCCAACACCAATGAAGTGAACAACAACCTCAGCTGCCTCCACCCCATTACCCGTAAAATTGAGGACCTCATTAAATGACTTAACATGACATAAAGGATTAGAAGAAACATCACCAACATTTCTATCAACAACAACATTTTCCACAACACCAGTTTCATTCATAACAATGTTAAGAGAATTCACAGAAGTAGCATGAACGGGGACAGAGGACAGGGTTCGGCACTCACCCCTCACATGCCAAATAGCTTTACAGAGATCACAAAAGGGAGGGAAATCCTCCATCTGAACCCTCTAGATGTATCCCAACTTATCAGGACCAAGCCACACTTTATCTGGATAGTTATTAGTGATGTCCAGTTCAACCAAGACACGCGCAAGAGAGGGCCGAGAACCAACAAAGGTGGCGTTGTCATCTTTTAACGGGAGGCCAAACAACAAACTCAAAGCATGAAGAATTCGGGGAGCGAATAAATGAGTCCGTAAAATGGGGAAAGAAATCCAAATTGAAATAATAGGGGATTCAACATCGATATCAAGGGAAGGAGACCATTTGGTTAATTTCAAGTAGTAATTATAAACAAGGTAAGATCTGTGGCGGAATACCCTGCTATAATCCAAATCACTAATCAATTTAATCAGCACATGCGAGGAGTCAAGCAATGTTATAGATAAATCAATGGAGAGCTTAAGGTTGAAAAGAAACCTACAGATGGAATCCAAGCTAGGATGACGAGAAGGAAAAAATAAACTAATGAAAGCTAGAAGGGTGCCACCAGCAAAATAATCTCCTCCTCAGAAATTCACACATCTGGTAAACTGCAATAGGTAGTCGTTTTGATTACCAAAAAACAAACATCAAATGCAGAGCTAGATAAAGAATCCAAAATGAATGCAACTTCTCGAATCCATCCAAAAAATCAGGATCCAAGAACCGATTCGCCGCCTTTCAGGCCACGAAGGGATGAAGGGGACGAATCGGAAAACAAACGAAAAGACACAAAAAACCAAAAGGAAAGAAGGGCAAACTTCCCTTAATCCAGAGGGGCAGCATCGACGGAGCGTCACTAGGAGAAGCCCAAGCGGAGTGGAGCGGAGCGGAAGAAACCCTAGTTCCGCAAGGATTTTGCTCTATGGTTGTTTTGAAAAAAAAATTCAAAATTATTGAATATAAATTCTGAGTGATTCTCAAGGAGAGAATTTTTTGAAAAAAAATTGTATGCATGTGATCCTAAAGCAAAATGTATAGGATTATTATGCTAAGAAAATATTGATATTTTATAAAATTTATGACACTATCTAATTTTTATTATAAAATAATGAATGAATTTGAGCGTTTTTTATAATATAAAATATTATCTTTTGATTTTTATAAAATATCAACTTTTTGTCTTTTTCTTGATCATAATATTATAATGAAAATTTAAGAGAGTTTGAATTCTTTTTTCTCTTTTTTATTAGAGCCATACATATTTTTTGGCATCTATTTGAGACAGATATATATAATTTTTTATGAATGTAGTTGTAAAATTGTTGTAGAAAAAACAATTTTTTTAGAAGTAATAAAAAAACTGTGACTAAATAACAATTATGATTATAATATGAAAAGTAAAACAATATTGTCAAACATCTTGATTCAATTGTTGCTAATGTGTCTTCCCTATCTGCTTTCATTACTTTTTTTTTTTTAAGAGACCATTGCTCCTTTATTTTAAGTACTTGCGTCTCTACCTTTTAGAAGCAGTACTGAAGTTAGTTTTCTTCACTTGCAGTATAGCTGTCTTTTGGAAGAAGCTATAACTCCTTTGTAAGATACAACTAAATTTCACAGTATAATACGTATGATCTTCTTTTAGAGAGAAAGAAGCTCTTCCTCTAGAGCTTCTTAAGAGGGGGAGAGAAGGGAAGAGGGAGAGAGCTGAAAACCAAACAGATTTATTGCTTAATAGTTTTTTTCCTTTGTTACAAACTAAAGAGATTATTTATAAACTTATGATGGTAGCTCAGTAGCCTTACCAAAAATTCTAAGCATAATACTAAAGGTAGCACAAGAGGCTACTCAAAAATCTAATTAAAGAAAGTACAATGACGAATCTTGGACCAATCACAATAAACAATACCTTTGTCCATATCTATGTTGGCGTCGTCTTTAGGTTTAGCTCCTTTCTGCTTTAACAAATTTTGGCAATTTCTCTTGAAATGCCTTTCTTTATGACAGTAGAAACATTTTTTAATGTACTCGCGTCTCTCTTGCTATCAGGATTTTGTCAACACATTCTTCTTTATTCAAATTTCTATGCTTAAGTTGTTTGGATACCAACACAGACTTTACCTCTGTCATGATGAGTGTATGTTTTCTATATAGTAATGAATCCACCATATTAGGAGGATAATACATTGATCATCTACCTCAACTCTTACATCTACATTCTTAAGATCCAAAATAATTTTATTAAATTCATCGATGTGTTTTTTCAAATCTTTTCCTTCATCCATATGCAATGTATATAGAGATTTATGTAGATATAATGGGTTGGCCAACAATCTCTTCAAGTATAATGATTCCAAGTTCTCCCAGACTTCTATGGTTGAATCCTCTTCGGCTACTTCCCTCAATACTTCATCACCAAGCAATAAAAAATTCACACTATGAGTCTTCAATTGGGTTTACATAGCCCTTGTCACAACAACCATAATTTCTCTGGAGATTACCTTAGAGGTTCTTTGATGAATAAAGAGCCCTCATTTTGATTCTCCATAAGTCGAAATAGTTTTCACCAGTAAACTTATCGATTTCGAAATTTTTGCATCGACAAGATCAAGAACTTTTAGCAAGAATTTCGAGTGGTCTGACAAGTATGTAGATAGGAAAATACAAAAAGATACATATAAAATTAATACTCTGACAATCACTAGTCGAGTGGGTCCTTGAAATGACGAGTGTCAAGTATAGTTTCCGCCACATAATATTCAGAGGATGAAGAAGCCCCCAACAAGGCTTCAAGGAATTAGCGGAAAGATTGCCTTCCATCCAAAAAATCACGATCATCCAGCCGACTGAGAGCCATATGCGACAATACGACCACCAAAGGAAAAAAGAAACATATGAATAAGAAGAGGAAACCGTGATGAGAAGAAAACCCAAAACAATGAGTCCATAAGACAGGCCAAAGACGGGGTGGACAAGCGCTAAGAGATTGTTGGTATATCACTGTCAACAAAATGATATAAAGGTCAAAGTAATGGAGGTCCATCTCAAGGCCAAGGAGCAATGGCTGTAACAAAACGAGAATTTATGATCAGGTGGGTGGCTTAGGTAGGATTCAGGGTGTGCAGGAGAAGGTTGACAATTGGCTAAAGAAGTGGATGGCAATGATGGCAGAGAAAAAAAAAAACTTTGGTTAGAAATATTTTAATCATAATTTAAATAAGGTAAAAAAAAAAAATCTAAATTATTTAATTTGTTTTTGAATTTAAGGCAATATAAATTCTGAGTGATTCTCAACATGAGAATTTTTTTAAAAGAATTATATGAGATCCTAAAGCAAAATATATAGGATTATTGTGCTAAGAATATATTAAATTTTATAAAATTTATGATTTTATCTAATTTTTTTGTTAAAATAATGAATAAAAAAATTTGAGTGTTTTTTATAATATAAAATAATTATCTTCTTACTGTTATAAAAATATCAATTTTTTGTCTTTTTCTTGATCATAAAATGATCATGAAAATTGAAGAGAGTTTGAATTCTTTTTTCTCTATTTTATTATAGGCATATACTTTTCTAGCATCCATTTGAAAGGGATATATATAGTGTTTTATGAAAGTGATTTTAAAATTGCTTAGAAAAATAAGCTTTTTAAAAATAGAATTCTAGCACAAAATTTTTTTGAAAGTAATGAAAAAACAGTAGCTTTATGATTATGATATGAAACGTAAAACGATAAAAAAGTTGTATCAAATAAAATGTTAATATTGTCGAACGTCTTGATTCAGTTGTTGCTCATCCATAGTAATGTGTTCATCCCTATCTCCTTTCATTCATTTTTTTTTTTAAAAGAGACCATTGCTCATTTATTTTAAGTACTTGTCTTCTCTCCCTTTCAGAAGCAGCAATGCTTCTTCTTGAAGTTTTCTTCACTTGCAGTATTGTTGTTTTTTTGGAAGAAGTTATAACTCCTTTGTAAGATACAATTAAATTTCACAGCATAATATGTAGGATACTTTGAGAGAGAATAAAAGCTCTTCCTCTTGAGTTTCTTGAGATTGGGAGAGATGAGGAGAGGGAAAGAGCTGAAAACTGAACATATTTATTGCTAATAGTTTTTTTATTTATTACAAACTACAATGACTATTTATAAACTTTTAATGGTAGCACAATAGCCACACAAAAGAATTCTAAATAAGATATTAATGGTAGCACAAGAGGCTACTCAAGAACTTAACTAAAGAAAGTATAAAAACAAATCTTGGATCAATCACAACAAATTCCATCTTGGTCCAGATTTACAAAACATTTTAGTCACTCCATATGACTCCATCTGATGTCTCAACTACATTGTCGTCATCTTTGGGTTTAGCTCCTGTCAGTTTCAACAAATCTGGACAATTTCTCTTAAAATGCTCTTTTTTATGGCGGTAGAAACATTTTTTACTGTACTCGTGTCTTTCTCTTGTTATCAGAATTTTGCCAACACATTATTCTTTATCCTTATTTCTACGCTGAGTTGTTTGGATATCAACAGCGACTTTATCTTGGTCATGATCAGCGTCTGTTTTCCATATGGTAATGCATCCACTATATTTTTATATGACAAAAAAATTAAGAGAATAATACATTGATCTTCTTTCTCAACTCTTACATCTACATTTTTAAGATCAAGAATAATTTTTTTAAAATTATAAAGGTGTTTTTCCTAAGCAATAAAAAAATTACATATTAAAGATAACCATATTCATAAGTATAGTAGTCATATTAAAGATAATCATAAATTGGTCATAAAAAGGCATACTAATAACTATAATAATTATTATAAGAACTCTCGAGATAATTTTTCCTAAGCAATAAAAAATGAATACACATAAAATTGATCATCTTATTTTTTCTATTACGGCAATCAAATCAATCATGTCTATTATGCTTCTTGTCGAAGTAGTTATCCTATGGTTTTTTTTTGGTATGATGAGCAGTCGAGCTCAATCAATTACTATTCTCAAATCATTTTTCAACTACTGCACTATGGATTAGAGCGATATTTATTCCAAATTGGATGCAAATAGTATGAAGATTAGGGGTGTCAATTTTGGGTCACGGGTCGGGTTCGACCCGAACCCGAACTGACCCGGGTTCAAATGGGTCAACCCTAACCCGACACGGGTAGATAAACGGGTCAGAAATTTGAAACCGGACCTGACCCGACGGGTTGCCGGGTTGACCCGACACGGGAAGGAGACCAGCACCGCAAAGCAGACGGGTCACGGTCGAGAGCGAACGCAGGTGACGACGCGGATTCTGGCTGGCTGAGGCGGCGGGTAAGCGGGCGCGCGGCAGTGCGGGCGTGCGGGCGGCGGGTTCGACGCTAGCCGGGTGCGCGAACTCGCGGGCAGTGATTTAAAACAGGTTTCTGGGTTGACCTGGCAACCCGTCGGGTCAACCCGAACCAGACATATTTTTTCAAAGGGGTCGAATCTGCGAACCCGAACCCGACCCCAACCCAAATTTTTCGTGTCGAGTCCGGGTCGGATTTTCGTGCCGTGTCAAATATTGACAGCCCTAATAAAGATTAATATTGGCAATCCTCAGTGGGATTTTCCCACATAAAAAAAACATTAAATACGCTTAAATTATCATGAAATATTTTGAGCCATGTTAGCCAAAGGAATTATCAAGAAAAATTACAGAGACACGTTTTTGTTTGTTTGTTTTTTTTTTTTTACAAATGCAGCCCACATTGATTTAGTAATTGCGTGTTTGGGGTATAATTATAAAATTTTGAATTTGAGGCCTAAGAAACTGAAAAAGAAAAGTTTTTGCACATATGGCAGCAATTAAAACAACTTAAGCCTTTATAAAGTAAAGAAAGCTTTCAAACGATGTAAGCTGTCCAACTTGCTTTTGCTCGTCCAAATTTCGATGTAAATAATATAAAAATAGGTTTTTTATATATTATTTAATAAAAAAATTCTTGATAAGTGTTATATTTTTCAAAATTTCTTCATCAATAATTATAAAATTTCTTAAAAGAAAAGTAATAGCCATTCAAAAAAGTTCCTAATATTTACAAACTTCCCCACAGAATAAATAAAAAAAATATTTCAACGCATCATTTTCATAGTATCATAAATATATATGTCATTTGAGATAGCTTACTTACAATTTTGCTTTTCAGTTTGCGGTTACAATTTTTATTTGGTCATTTTTTTTATTAAAAAAAAAATTTATGTTAAGAAATTATTTTTTACAATAATTAAAAAAATATTAATTTTTATAATAATTTTATAAAATAATACAAAAGTTCTCTCAAACGAAGTCTATATAAGAGTACAAATTGAAAGAAAAAAATATATAAAACATAATACTTATACACAAAATAATAAAAAGATATAGATAACTGAATTATCTTTCCAATGAAAGCAAGTCCATTAAAAAACACTTTTTTTTTTTGAGAAAACCCCACGGAAGAGGCCTACGCGTTAATAACAAAAAAGGTACAAGTCCTTAAAGGTTCCAAAGCAATCTAAAATACAAAAATTGAATCAAAACCTATAAGCCTCAGAAACCAACTAATTATAAAAAGAAACCAAACTAAAAGAAAATAACATGAAGAAAAGTCACCGAAGTCACGCACGGCCAATCCCACAACCATATAGAGCAGCCCTTGCTGAAATAAAAGGGAGGCCAAAAAATGAAAAAAGAATGAGCAAGCATAATAACCATCTAGAAGACACCCACCACAACACCGAACCTCCATGAATCCAATCGGAGAACAAACCCCCAAAGCCGAACCCACACCCACCCAGCCAAACAGACTAAAATTACTTCTTCCTCTAATGCCACCTACCACGCTTACCACTACCATGAGAGAAGCATTTATGAATATTACAGCTTAAATTTAAACTATATAAGTCATGAAACTCCTCTGACGGTTCATCCAAATCCTCTCCAGCATCCTCGCAAGATGAAGAATCATACCCATCCCGCCAATCAGATTGATCCACACAGTTTTCAATCACATTAGAAGACATTTTTGACTTCAATTAATCAGAAGACATAAGCTCAATCGGCATGTTTACCAAAGGCACATTCTCCATCCCTCTCAATTTATTGTTCAAATCAACATCAGCAACATCAATATCATCACATTCCAAAGGCACCTCAGAAATCATAGCAGCCATAGAACCAGCAGTAATACAACCCATAGGATCAGAAGAAATACAAGTACAACCAAAATTCAAAATAGCAGCACATTCATTTCCAATATCAGAAAAAGGGGGACTAGAGCTGACATTAATCAAATAATTATCAGCTTCCAAAACCACTATATCACTCACCTGGATCACACAATTATTAGTCCCAGGCTCGATCGTAGGATCAGCCCTTACAACAGCCGACGATTCTTTCCCCACAATAGGAACCATATCAATTCTAGAGTGAGGAGACACCCTGCATTCCTCTCCATTAGCACCAAACGGATTACCAAATCCCCCCAAAATTACATCAGTGGAAAACTCATTAACAATAATAACATCTTCCACCATCAAACAATTAACATGCAAAGAAGGGATATAATTAGGAATAACATCATTAAGTCGATTATCTTCCATAACAACCACATTTTCACCTAAGATATTCTTATTTGAATCAGCAATAGCATTCCGAATAAAAGTCCCCTCAAACTTAAAAGGATTAGAATTATTAGACGGAACAATCGCAGAAGGGGCCAGTAGGGATGTGTCTATTAAAAAACTCATTCACTTGAAGCTTTAACAATTATTTTTCTATGGCCAGACATAATATAGTCCAAAGACAAAAAGTCACTTTAAAGGGTTTTTCTATAAAGAAGTTTTAGTAAGAAAATTTAAGAAGTATTAAACAACAATAGTGATAATCTATAAAAAAAATTCAACTAATTTTGACAAATACATAAGCATCAAGAACTTCTTTAAACATGAAAATCAATAAAATAGTTAGATTATGTTAGGATTGGTCACGTTTTAGCTTGAATTGTTCTGCAAGACATCACATCGGCGTACAATTTCTATACATATAGATGTATAGGGATGGCCCTTGTAATAAGCTCATTAAATAAAGGAATAAGAAATTACTATGATTCCTCTCCTTCCCTAATAATATGATTTCTTGGAATCATAAAACCATCTTCATTGCATCGTCACACTTTTTTGAAGTCCCCAAGAAAATTTTATGATATTTTATAACTAATTTTAGTACTTACAAAATTCAACGAAGCCTCAACATTCAATTTTGGGCTGAGAATTTTGAAGCCAATTTCTTCAATATTTTTTTGTTATAATTGACTCACCAACTTCATAAAAAGCTAGAATTATAATTTAGAAGACTTTACTTGATTTATAGCTTCGTGGAGATGTCTAAGTTGACATACAAGGAATGTTCACTAATTATAATTTTACATATATAGTAAAATTTTTCAAAGGTTCAATGTATTATTGGACGATACATATTTAGACATCATAAAATATGGGGCAAATGAATACATGATGAAAAAATTCTTCTGATCCGGCTTAAATTTTGATGAAATATTTTAGCTGAAAATTTTTGTAATTAAATTCAAGCATTTCTAAACTCTTATTTCATGAAAATTACAATTAAAATAAATGCCCATATGAGATGAGTTCTACATTCTAATCCATCAAAAGTAATTCAAAAAGAATTTAAAAGAGCCCAAATCATTAAAGAATTTGTGACATTAGTTAAAGAACTAAACTATTATTGAATCTTATATATTTATAAGCAAAACCAGCAACTTGATTCTCCCCCCCCCACCCCAAACCAAAAAAAAATCTAAAATTATTCCTCATTTTAAAATCTTAGTATTCAAAATTATTTTTCTTAAAAAGTTTAATTTATTCAAAATATTAATTATATTTTATAAACAAATAGGCTTTTAAAAATATTATTTTAATTAATTTATATATATTTTAAAATTTCACCCCCAAAAATTTTTTTTTTCTCCTTTCATTTCCAAAGCCATCAGCGCACGCAAATGAAGGCTAAGCAAGCATCACACAACTCTTCCTTCCCAACAAAGCAACGATAATAGCTAGCCTTCAGACTTCTATTTTGCTGAGGATGATGAGAAAAGGACCGTCGCATATAGGAAGCTCATAATCTGCATTATACATAATAGATCTTTCGACCAAATAATCCCAATAATGTTTTGGTGGCACGGTGTGGCGGACCCCATCAGATGATTCATATCTATCTGTCTGATCTCAATGGACACATGGGTCATTGGCCCCTCAACATATAACTGCATTTTAATATATAATCTCCTATTATTTAATTAATACCCATCCCTACTGGCCCCTTCTGCAAGCTAAGCTATGAACTGTTCTTCCTCTTTTTTTTTTTTTGGCTTATTTTAATGGAATATCACGTTGATTTCTCTGTTTATTAATGGCCAAGAGGGAGAGAGAGAGAGACAGAGAGAGCCACTATTTGTGTTTGAGAAGAGAAGAGGTTTTTTATAGAAGAGATCGAAGTCTTACCGTTAATTTGTCCTCTCTTCTCTTCTTCTTCTTCTTCTTCCTTTTCATCTAATGGAAGAGGAGGAGGAGGAGAGGCGGAGGGAGAGAAGTAGAGTGGATAAGCTTCTGTTCTTCGTCTTTGTTTGAGAGAGAGGGAAGAGATAGAGATAGAGAGAGAGAGAGTAGAGATAGAGAGAGAGAGATGGCGAGTGGAGGGAGTAGTCCGCAGTATTACAGGTCGAGGTTTGGGGACACGACTTTGACGAAGGTGTTTGTGGGAGGATTGGCGTGGGAGACGCCGACGGAGGAGCTTCGGCGATACTTTGAGCAGTTTGGAGAGATTTTGGAGGCGGTTATTATAACCGATAAGAATACTGGCAGATCAAAGGGCTACGGATTTGTATGTTATCATTTCTTCATATATATATATCTCTCTCTCCCCCTCTCTCTTTCTGTATTTCCTTCTCTTTCTCTGTTTCATCACTATGGAAGATCATTAAACGATTGGTTTCAAGGTTATTTAAGCGCTTAATGATCCATTCCCTCCTGGTTCATCTCATGGAATATGAAGCTAATCTCTTTCTCTCTCTTACAAACTTACATATAACCTTGAGGACCTATACATATCTTCACAATTTACAAATTCAGTCCTATTTTGAAGGTCTGGGCTATCCTCCTTCTCTCTCTTCATCTATGTAATACATAGAAAAAAAGCATGAAAGTATAGTGATAGAACATTTTTTTTGATAAAAATAACCTATTTATCAGATTGAATGATCTTCCTGCTTCATTAAAATTAAAACAACAGAGTTTTAATTATTCTTTAAAGATCTATTCATTTCATGAACTACTTGTATATTTTTGATCAGTTAGCAAATGCCAGCTCTCAATCTTTTATCTTCTATTACTTTACTTGTTCATCATCAGGAGAGGTTTATTGATTAATGAGCTGGCTGGGCCTACATAACTTGCATTGGGAAAATAAATAGATAGGGTTTCCACCGAAACAAGGGGCCGGCTTTTCCAGCCGTGCAAATACCAAATCATTAGAATTAGTCAGATTTATTATTATTATTATTATTATTTACTTGGTCTTAGTCATTTTTTTATTATTTTTTTATTTGAAATAATAAGCTTAAAATATTTGTATATTGTATAAATAATATTTTATTCCAAGTTGGGCTTATCCTTTTGGCAGGTGACATTTCGAGACCCCGAATCGGCGAGACGGTCCGTGGCGGATCCCAACCCGTTAATTGATGGGAGGCGGGCCAACTGTAACATTGCTGCAATGGGCCGGGCCCGACCTTCTCCTCCACGAGGTAACGTACCACTACAACTTTCAAGTTTATCCTATAACATAATTATTAGTTTATTAATTTTTTTTTATAAAATTAGCATTACGAAACTATAATTATTTTTATTCATATTTATATATTAATATTCATTATTTTATTAAAGTCTAATATTTATTTTTAATATTTCGGTATAATAAAGATAATTTATTTTTATTTTTTGGTTTATCTCTAATAGAAAATTACTACTTTAATTACCGTATATGTCCCGCGCATCATGAGCTATATAAAGGCGTTGATAAGATTAAGATAAGCATCTACCGACAGCTCACCGGATAAGGACCCCCACCATTTGGTAATTGTGGACCCGGTTTAGTCGGCTCGGTTCTTGACTCAATTCCAGCTCGGCCGGCTCAACCAATCCTTATTAGAATTCCGACTAATTACAGAAATAGCTTTTATTATTGCTATTTTTCTAATTTTAGAATAAGCAAAAAAAAAAACTTAATATATTGTAAATATAATTACACATATAATTTAATATAAAGTGTAGCTATATGATATTATTAATTTTTTTAGTCTTTTTTATTGCCCGATGGAGAGGTAAAAATATTTATTCTTTATGTTATTTTTTCTTTTTAATTTCTACTACTTTTTTTAAATATTTTTAATATATTTTTTTAGTAAATCATTAATAAAAGCTTAATTAACGTTGACAAAGTTTGGTAAAGGAAAAGGCCAATGGTTTATAACAACTTGCAACTGTTTTTGTCAGTTTTTAATGTGTGGGCGCTCATTTAAGTTTTTAGACAGAGTAAATGCTTATAAAGTCAGAAATCAAAGGAGAATTTGTCAGCCCCAGATAAGCATCAAGGGAAATTTGACTAGATGATAATCAATTATTTTTTATTTTAAAATAAATTTTAATTATTTAATATCCCAATTTTCCTAATAAAATTTTTATCTTGATAATAGTGACATAATATAATCATATTATTATTGAATTTTTGTCCAATTATTTTTAAGAATTTATATCATAATTGTTTGATAAATTTTATGTTAATTGTGGATTACCAAACATAATTATTTACTTTTAATAACAGGGTTAATTTCATAAATAATAATTAAATTCCAGCAAAAATATTATTAAAATAATAATTTATCCAAGTTGAACAGGCATCAATGACAATTATGAATTTACACAATTGTACTGTCATAACTGCATTTGACTACCAATCAAAATAATGGCTAATAAATGACTGGTTCAATAATTTATACAGGACGAGGCCCAGCAGCCGGGAACATTTATCAGGGCCCACCGCAAGCAGTGGGCCCACCATACACCAGAATGCCAGCTCAAATGCCGCCTCCTCCTCAAGTTTTCTACCCTTCGCCATATGGGTAAGTCCACTCGGAGAAATGTCTGAGTTATACTGGAGGGCCGACGATCAACCTGTCAAATGGGCCGACGATCAACCTGTCAAATGGGCCCATTGATTGGCCCCATTAAACGATATATCGATAGTTTGATGGTCCATTCCTCAAACTCTTGAATGCCGTGGTCCCTTTACTTCTTGCTATGATACACGTTGTCCCCCTCAGCTTGGGCTTGATTAGGACCCATAAACGTTTACATTGGGCTTAAGCCCATTTAGTTCCAACAGTATTTCATCATTTAGTTGGATATTTAGGCTTCCTTTGAGATTGCTTTTTCCTACTTTTTAAAACAATTTTTTAGTAAAAGAAGAAATAAGAAAGCTGTACCAAATAAAAGCTTCGTTTGGGACGGTTTTTTTACTGTTTTGTGAAGCAGCTTTTTAGCATAAAAATTAAAATTTTTATACTTAAAAATCTGCTTCAAAAAGCAGAAAAAAAGCCGTCTTAAACGAAGCCAAAGTATTAGTTGAATACAGTTAATAAATTGTAGCATTAATTTATTGGTCATTTACATAACTTTATATAGGCTTTGTTTGAGATAGCTTTCTTACTAATTTACTTTTCAGATCTAAATCATAATTTCTATTTTATCGTTAATTTTTTATTGCTTATAAAATAATTTTGTACTAAAAAAGTTGTATTCTACAACATATTTTTAAAAAGTTACTTTTTCTATATAAATTCTACAAAGCAGTAAGAAAGCTATCCCAAACGAAGCCGAAGCCACAGTCTGAACATTTTAAAAAATTTAATTTTTATCCATAGCTCAAAATTTTTGTTTTTATCAAAGTTATTTGTCTCTCTTGATGTTTTTCTAATTTTCTTTTGCAGGTATATGACCTATACCACTGAATATGGGTACCAACCCGTAAGTCTCTTTATAAATCGCATCATCAGAAATAAATAAAACTCTGAATATTTCTGGGCTAGTCTTATGCTTCGTTTGGGACAGCTTTCGTACAGCTTTTTAAAATAACTTTTTAGTAAAAAAATTTTAAATTCAATATATTTTTTTACTAAAAAGCTGTTTTAGAAAGCAAAAAAAAAGCTGTCCCACATGAAATCTTAATGGATATCATTAAAGTATTATCCCTCATACGATGGATATATATGACAGGGCATGTACAATCCTCAAATGGCATCACAGTATTATCAACAGATGATGTATGGTGCGACAGCAGCACCAAACATTGGCCATCAGCCATATAACTATCCGCAAATGAATTACATGATGCCATCACCCAGGACGAGCTTTCCTCCATCCATGATGCAACCTCAACAAGCTGCTGCTCATCGTCAACCGTATGGCCATAACGCCATGGGTATGCCTCACATGGACATGGATGGATCATTCTTCCCATCATCCGGATTTCCTCATGGCCTTCAGCTTCAGCTTCCACCGCATATCAGGCAATCACTCACAACTCCAGGTATGTAATTAATGGAATCTATTATCATTATTTGTATTTTATTTTCCTTTCTTATTAAGCTTAGTTCTTTCTAAAGATTAGGCTTTATGCAAATTTTTTTTTAATTTGAATTAAAAAAATTAATTTAAAACTTTACAAGTAAAGAAAATAATTTATCTTTGGATATTATGGATATTATAGTCCAACAAAATATTTTTTTTGGGACATTTACCCGAAATAAATATTATAATAGAGATATTAACGGAAATTAATAGGTAAATTTTATAGGTTAAAAAGTCAAATTTCTTATATATTAGTTTTCATTGTTTGTAAAGAATAAGAAACTGTTGTCCTTGTAAGAAACTTAAAATATTTATTCTTATTTTTATAAAAATATTTATTTATATATAAATAATCTTAAATTTTATTTTATAAATATATGCGGCTCAACATGGTCTGTTAGTTGGTAGCTTTGGCTATCAACCAATGGTCATGAATTCAAGTCTTGCGTATGTGATGTCTATATAAATTTTCATTAATTTACTTAAACGTATAAAAACAATAAATTAAAATCATTTAATAAATCCAAATACTAAAAATTCCCTCAATGCTTCATTAGAGAATTTTTTTTTTTTTGCATTTTTAAAAACATGTGTAACTTTCATTATTTTTTTTGCAAAATTATATTAAATTTGTGAAGAATATGATGGCATATTGCTCAATGTTATGCTCTACTTTGGTTTCGTTTGAGATAAATTTTTTTACAGCCTTTTAAAACAAAAAATTATTAAAAGTCACAAAAAAAATATCGATCAAAAGATGCCTCAAATGAAACCTTAATGATGATCTTCATTGATAAAAAGACTTTGACATTTTACCGTGTAATTTTTAAGAAATATTTAAAGACTTTTATATGAATATCTTTTTATCTTTTTAAAGAATAACTAAAGATCAAATAATAGACATATTAAAGAAAATACAATTAAAAATATCTTTTAACACACTTTTAAAAATTTTAAATTTTTTAAATCCCACATAAAAAAAATTTAATAATTTTTTTTACACTGATTATTAATGATGAGACTAAAAATATTTTTGACAATTTGACTATCATTAATGTTCTAGCTCTTAGTTATTCCTCTCCTTTTAACAAACATTATTTCTTTATTAATCTTTAACAAACATTATAAAATAATACAACCAGAAAAATCGTGAGGCACATTTGGTCACATAATGAAATCATATTAAATTTGGAATTAATACGTTCATAAACTATACCCATAAATATTAATTACATTAAAGATTAAAAGTTTTTATACATTGATTATCCATCCTTTTTAATTCACAGTATCATATTTAAATATTCAAAATTAATATTTTTATGTAGTATTTTTAAATACTAATATGTTTTTATATAATAACAGCTTAATCATCTATGAATTATAGAGAAATGAGATGATAATATGTATTAATAATTAAATTAACAAAATCAATGATTTGAAATTTCAGATTCTCAGGCTTCTTCTCAGCCATTATCGACAGATGGTGGGAACAATGAAAGCTCAGATGTTTAACAATGGCATTTTATCTCTGATCATTGAAGGAATAGTAAGGAGAAATATGTTGGAGATGACTAATTAGTCTGACTTGATGGAGAAGGTTGAGGAGGATGATGAAGAGAAGATTACCACAAAGTCTGGAATCAATTAATTAATTTCTGATGTGTTCTTTTCATTTCCTTCTCAATTTTATTCTTTTGTCATCATTTTCAGGATATTCCTTTTTTATCACTCATTTATTTATAAATAACATGTGAATAAAATGATTTTTCTTTCTATTTATTTCATTTTAATAAGTGTAGATTAAAATAATTGGTTTGGTGCTCAAGATGGTCATGAGTGGTTCAACTCTATTTAGTTTCATTTGGCTCTACATTTTTTGTCTAATTTAACAAGAGTAATTAGCAATATAAATTGTGTCAAGGAAAGCAAGAAAAAATATAAATTGAGCTATCAATAAAGATTGTCAATGGTCACAATAGATGGCAATATCATCAAAAAATGGAAGAGGTTTGTTGGCAGTGGTTGTTGGAGAAGATGTTATTGACAATAGAAGGGAATTGATCATTAGTTAGAGTGATGTGCTTAATCAATATGATTAAGATAAATAAATGAGGACATTAAATATGAAATATAGAGTCTTAGATTTGATATTGAAGTATAAGTGAAAATATTGGATAAGATAATGTCTTCATGGATTTAGGACTGTCAAAATCAGATCATGGGTCGGGTTTGGATTCAACTTGGAACTAACCTGATATTAGTTGACTCAATTCGAATCCGATCTACACGGGATAAGATATTTACAAGAGTGTAATAGCATGCGGATCAACTTAATCTAAAACTTGATCAATACATACCATTTTCAATTAACATTTATAATGTAATATCAAAATTTGTTTAGAATTTTTTCTTGTATATAATTTTTATATATATAAATTTCCCGCCCCCCACCCATGGAATCATGAACATTGAAAAAATTTTTGTTTCCAAAAAGATAATAATCTTATTCCATGAAAATAAAAGGAGTACATCAAGGGTTAAACCAGCAGAATGATCGGAAAAAGAAACCGGATACAAAAGAAGATAACAATGGGAAGCTCAATCGAGAAAGAAAGTAGGCACAAAAATCCACCTGGCTCAGTAAAGGCAAAGACTACCAATCACTCCAAATCCTGACACGGACCATCCACAGGAGTGAATGAGCAATAATCCACAAAAAAACCAACCAACCGCCAACATCGTTCAAAAGAACCACCACCAAAGGTTGCCAACTAGCCACAGATCCAGAGTGATGAGCCTGAGCCACATCATAGCCCAAACAAAACAGATAATCCGCAGGGCCAAAAAAAGAACTCATATATAAAAAGCTATAAAATTCCAACATAGGATAAGAAACTAAACACCAACACGGTAGCACTCCCAAAAAAAGCTATCTTTTAGATTTCTGCTTTCTATGGTTACCCACCCAAAAGTGATCATCTCGCAAAATACCATTGAGTACCCGCATCCACTTTCTCAACCTCAGAAGAAGAGTAGCATTCAAGCCAATCAGTTTACCATCTAATATTGTCCCTCGGTCTGTCACCCACATGGGCAGCTAAAGGATTAGTAGAAATTAAATTGATTGGGACCTCAATAAGCTGGCCATACCCCTAAACAGTAGGAGAAGAAACAGTAGGTGCCACTTCACAAGAAACCACAGTCAAATCCACCGGAATATGAGGAGAAACAACCTAGACTAAATCACTGGACAGCTCATGCCCAACTTCCCTATTAATCTCACATAAATCATTATTCTTCTCTTTCGAACCTTCCATAATTATAGAAGAAAGACAATTACTCATAGCATAAGGCATACCAAAATTTTTAGAATTCGAAACAACCCACAAAAATTCTGGAACAACACAAATCAAAGGGTCAACCACAGCAGGTGGAGAAGACACATGCCCATAAGGCAAAACCTCTACAGTAACGAGGGGAGGACAACTATGAAAATAATCCATGGGAATTGGCACATCCGCAGAATTGGGCAACTCAGCTAATTGATCCACAATGGAAACAACATTCACATCCCCACTCCCAATAGCAATATCAATAGGACTACAAGCATGAGCAACATCAGCAGTATCCCTACTACATGAAACATGCTCATTAGAAGCCTTAAAAAAAACAAAAGGTAAAGGTAAAACACCCTCCACAACCACAACATCATTAACCCGCCTGACAACAGCATTAGGGTCCGGCATTAATTCCAAAATGTTGGCGTCAGGAGAATTAACTAAAAAAATATCTCCACACCCAAAATCAGCAACCTCAACAGCCTCCCCCATATCAAAAACCTTAACATAATAAGAAGGCTTCTTAACAAGTACATTAAACGGGATAGCACTTTTAGTCCGACATTCCCTCCTAGCATGTCCTATAGACTGATCGTGAGCACAAAAAGGGGGGAACACTTTCATTTCAAAAAGTAGGATATAACTGAGCTTCTTAGGACCAATCCACACTTTGTCCAGATAATTTTTCGTGATATCAATCTGAACCAAAACTCTCGCAATAGAAGGTCTAGAGCCTAAAGAAGTGGCAGAGTCGACCTTAAGCGGATGACCAAAAATCAACCCTAACGCATGAAGAATCCTTGGATTAAAGAGATGAGGTCGAAGACCGGAGAAACAGATCCAAATAGGAATAACAGGGCATTCAACAATGATATCCAAAGAAGGAGACCATTTAGTTAATTTCATATAGCAGTTGTAAACTAGGTATGACTGATGGCTGAAAACCCGGCAACAATCTAGGTAATTCGAAAGTTTAACCAAGATATGCGTATAATCGAGCAGAGTAACTGAAAAATCAGTGATAAGCTTTAGATTGAAAATAAAAATTTCTTATAGAGTCTAGACTAGGCCATCGGGATAGAAAAAACTGACAAGCGAAAATTGGAAAGGAGCTGCAAGGGCCCGAATTTCTTCCTCAGAGAACTACAGAGAGGGCAGACCGCGAAAGAACGAAGACTTATGCTTCGGGAAACACACATTAGATGGAGAACCAGCTAAGGCTTCAGTGAAAGAATGTGAATAATTGGAACCATACAAAAAACTATGGTCCAAAAGCGCTTCGGCACCATTCCATCCACAAAGGGCTGGAGAATCAAAACGAAACAACATGAAAAGGTCCAAGAACGTAAGAGAAAGGGAAAGGAAAACTTTCCTAAGCGAAACTGTGGCGAACGCTGCCGGGGGACGCCCCTGAGGAAAGCCCTAAAGCAAAACGAGCGGGAGAGTTGCCTCAGAACGAGAGCATAAGCCTTAATAAGAACAGTGAAAAATTTCTATACTCTCTGTTATAATATTTAGGTTGTAGATTCTTAACCTGTTTTATTTTTGTTACAGTTTTATGATCAAAACAAGTGAAACATAAATTCTGTATAGTTTTTTTTTCTTTGCATGTAGTTAGGGCTGTCAATTTTTGACACGACACGAAAACCCGACCCGGATCCGACCCGGACCCGCCGGGTTGGACCCGACCCGATTTCAAAACGGGTCGGGTTCGGGTTCCAGAAATCGACCCGTTTCAAAAACGGGTCGGGTTCGGGTTGACCCGGCGGGTTGGCGGGTTGACCCGGCAACCCGTTTAATTCAAAAAAATTTGAAATCCCGCCCTCTGCCCGCTGCCCCTGCCCCCTGCCCGCTGCCCCGCTGCCCCGCTGCCCAGCTGCCACGCGCCGCTGCCCGCCCCGCTGCCCCCGCTGCCCGCCCCGCTGCGCGCTGCCACGCGTGACGCGTGCTGCCCCGCTGCCCCGCCGCGTGCCGCGCGCTGCCGCGTGCCGCGCGCTGCCGCGTGCCGCTCGCGCTGCCGCGCGCTGCCCCGCGCTGCCGCGCGCTACCGCCGGCCCGCCGTCGCCTGCTGCTGCCGTCGCCTGCTGCTGCGCGTCGCGGTGCCGGGTCGTGTCGGGTCAACCCGGCAACCCGCCGGGTCGGGTCCGGGTTCGGATTTTCGACCCGTTTCTCTACCCGGGTCGGGTTAGGGTTGACCCGTTTTCCACCCGGGTCAGTTCGGGTTCGACCCGAACCCGACCCGTGACCCGAAATTGTAGTTATAGCTTATTTTTGTGAGAATAGTAATTCGAAAACTCTCAAATCTAAGGTTTTATGTATTAAAAATACAAAATATTTTAAAAGGAGAAATACTAAATTGTGATGAAAGTTCATGTGCTATTATGACTTTCTTCATTTTAAAAAATAATGAACTAAACCTCTTTTTTTTTCTGTAAAAAAAAAAGGGCTCAAAATATTTAAACCGAAGCTTTTAATTAAAATAAGTCCCAAAATTAATAACTTTACTTTGAAACAAGCGAAATTTAAAATTTTTATAATTTTTCATATAATATATAACTTTAAAGTTGGCTAGAATATACTAATTTTTTTCAATATTTTATTTTTGTCCATTGATTTATTTATTTATTTATTTTTGGTTGAAGAAAACATTTAGGGTAAACATTGCAGATTCAAAAATTTATTTGTTTAGGCTATATTTGGTTTGAGAGAATCGAGAGAAAACAAAAGCAAATAGAAATGAAAATGTAAGATGGGTCGTCATGTGAATGAATTATTCTGTGGGAATACCGGACGGTTCTCCCCGTCTGGTTTGTCTTGTGAGGAGTAAAAACAGTCCATGCTGCACTTTTACTATTCACGAAGATAAAACCGAACGCTTCTTCACGTCCGATATCCGCACAAAATAATCTCTCAGAACAGGCAGTACGCTCAGGTCTTAGTAATATTTCATTTAATTTTTTAATAAACCTAGGCAAGTAATTATTAATGAAACATACACATTTATTTATTTAAGATAAATTTATTTACATTGGAATAAAAAATAGAATTATTTTATCTCCCCGTAGGCTGTGTTATTTTCTCTTTCATTATTGCTTTGTTCTACTTTAGAGTCTCTAATGCAGTTTTACAAGTGTTTCTATTTTATGAATTTGAGTGTCTAATGACAGAACTTTTATTCTATCCAGTGAACGTACGCAGAGGAAGATTCGGTTTTAGGTAAAAAAGTGCCTGTACCGAGTTTTTTTTCAGTGTACCGAGTTTTTTGAAAAAACTCGGTACATGCGCTTTTTTGCCTAAAACCGAACCTTCCTCTGCGTACGTTCACTAGATAGAATAAAAGTTCCTAATGACAATATCATTCTGGTGCAGAAACACGGAAGCGCACAAAACAGCCAAATAAAAAGAACTCTTATGAGGGATTTAGGGTCTCTTTGGAACAACTTTTTAATTATTTTGATTTTCAGATTATAATCATAATTTTAATTGGCTACTATTTTCTTGTTGCTTTTAAAAAGTTTATATACTATGAAGTTGCTTTTTAAAACAACTTTAAAAAAAATATTTTCCACACAATAATTTTATAAACACTTTTATACAAATTGCAATAGTCTCAATAGACCATTATTCTAGACAATAAATATCAATTATAAACTTTAGAAGTTTACAAACAGTGGCTTCATTTAGGGCAACTTTCTTACAGTTTCTTAAAGCAGCTTTTTAGTGTAAAAAGTATTTTTTTTTTTTTTGTAAAAAAAAGTTGCCTTAAGAAGCAGTAAGAAAGCCATTCCAAACATAGCCTTTGTCTCCCCTAAAATTTTAGTTGTTTTTATTTTACAAAGCTGTCAATTGAAGATTCATTTAGGGTGACTGTAATATTGTATAAAAATAGTTATAAAACTGTTAGAAAGGAGCCCACCACAATGATAGGGGAGGGCTTTAACATAAGGATAAATTATTATATCCGGTCAAAAAACCGGAAATCCGGACGTATATCGAGCAATTCCGAGTGCTCGGTACCGAGCTCCAGATGACATGGCGCGTGTACTACCAAAAAATAAGGTAATCGCAACACAAATTTTGAGCTATCGTGGCGGTTTTAACAGCCACAATTTTCTTTGCAGCGATTCTAAAACCGTTACGAATACGTTGTAATTATTATGCGCTACGACGACATTCCATAGCGGTTTTACAACCGGCGGGGTAGCAGTTGCAAATCGCTAGATTTTGCAGCGGTTATAACCGGTACAAATAACCGGTGCAAAAAGTACCGGTTAAAATCGGTGCTAAAAGACATTTTTAGAAGCGGTTCTAAAACCGCTCCTAACAAGTGGTGCGAAAAATCTAACTTTTTAGTAGTGGTGGTTATTAGTCTTTGGACGTATTCGATATCGTTCGGACGTAATAATTACTCTCCTACTCTAACATAAGACACCCTTCGGCCAATTATTGGATATATTGTAAAGCTGAAGGGACCTAAGAAGATCCCATGTGGGATGGTCGTGAACACTATAAAATCAGTAGGGACTGCTATATGATAACAGGCTGTCTAGCTAAAGCTAAAGCTAAAGATGATTATGGCTCAAGTTTACTAAAGCTTTCATGGAACGGATCTCACTGAAAATAACTATGTTTTTTAGTGTTTAGACGTGACAGCTCAAAATGTAGATTTTCAAATTAATAGAAACAATTTCAAAAAGATTCTTCACATAAATATAAGCTCCATTCCAGATAGTTTTCTTACTATTTTGTTTTTCAAATCACAATTATAAATATTTTCTTTAAGCCATTATTTTATTGCTGCTCTCAACTAATTTTTGAGTTTGAAAGCTGCTTTCTAAAATAGCTTTTAAAATTTATCTTTTCATAACAGATTCGTCATCATAAACTTGCTTCTAGTGCAACGAAGAAAATTACTATGGTGCAAACTACTTTTTTATATCAAAATGTTTAGCTATTTGAAAGCAGTATGCAAGATAATTATGTGTTTAGAAGAAACCATTGCAAATAATCTTTCGGAATTATATCACTTCCCAGATCTAATTCTGAAGGATGAACCTATATGAACAGTTCCAAAAAGATTTCATTTTTGAACAAAAATTTATTTTTTGATTTCTTCCATCGGTTCCATGATACAAACAAAGGGAGATACTCGTTATGCAAAGATTTTTTTGATTAAAAAAATGACAAGATTTGAGTGATATACCAATAAATAAATAAATAAATAAACTTAAAAAATAATAATAATAAATAAATAAACTTATATCAAACTAGAAAGCTTAAAGGACTGCCTGATTAGTAGCAACTAGCAAATATAATCAGCCTATCACAAACAACGGAGCAGGCCAAGATTGGCCATTAGAGCCCAGCCCATCATGCTTCTAAAATGTATTCATTTCACTAATGCTTAACTCATTCAAAATTTTAACATTAAAATAAAATATAATTTTTTTTTTTTTTTTTAATATTGTATTTTGATTTGATGTTAAATATTTGGACAAATAAATTGCTTGTTTAGTTAATAGCGAGATTTTAACATTTATTTTGAAAGAGGAGAATAAGGGTGTAGACGAGTTTGCTTAAGTTTGAGCTTAATTAATTAATTTAGTTGAGCTTTATTTTAGGAGTTCGAACGACTCATTTACTATGAAAGAGAAAAATTAATCATAATTTAAATAATTATTATAATAAAATTATTGAAGTAATGACAAATAAGAAAAAAATAAAAAATAACTTAATAACTGAGATATAATTTTTCATCGTTTTAAACAATTTTCTAGTTAAAATTTTGAATACTAATAAACTTTAAATGAATTTCATACTCCTGGTTTTTAAACGAGCAAGCTTACGAGCTAAAGTGTAATGCATAATTGATTCAAATTTGACTCATTAACTCTTTGAACTCAACTGATAAGTGATTTATCGTTTCATGAGCCGACTCACCACTCACTTACACCCCCTTAGACAGGAAAGGGTCAAACAAGTACTAAAAAGAAAAGAAAAATAGTTTAGTTCCTTTAGTGCGCATACTCCCAATTTCCAAAATAAAAGGGCAAACATATATATATTAAAATTTTGTTTGTCAAAATACAAAATAGGGAGATTTACATACATACAATTTTATTTCATATTATTTACATATCTAAAACCTAAAATTTTAATATATGGAATAAAATATTAAAGTTTATAGGGTGGTATGAGTTGTAAGAATGAAATATAAGAGTCATATATTGATATTAAATTTATATATAAGTGGTAGGAATGTAATATTAAAATTTTGAGTGTTAGATGCGTAAATAGTATGAAATAGTGGTATGTATGTAATTAATCACCCTAAAAAATAAAATAAACATATTAATTAGTAGTAATTAGATGTGAAATTCAAAGAAATCGCCAGCTCTGCTTGAACAATCACTGACTATCATACGAACATAAGAAGAACATTATTATTCTTTAATAAAATTGCAAAAAAAAAAAAAATTTACAGCCTCCTCACTCTACATAAATATTTAATAATTACAACTCCAGCGTGCAATAAATTCCATTCAGAATCACCACAGCATTTCCGCAATGAATCTAAGAAATTATCACCCAAAAAAATGAAAAAAAAAAAATTATAAAATCAAAAAAAAAAAAAAAAAAAAAAAGAGAGAAGAGATCGAGAACCAAAGCTTTTTACCTTCTTAATTAAACATCTAAGGATTAAAGAACCGGCCGCCACAGCCGCATTTCCACCCTAGAGGCTTATAGTTGGAGTTGTACTGGCTGTAGGCCGGCTGATCGGCTGGGCCGATCTGGCCGGTCGGACCGGGAAGGGTGGGGGCTTCGACCGCTGTGCAGGGGTTGCAGTTATCGCACCGGCTGTGGCAACTCGGCGGCATCGACCCAAGCCGAAGCTTCTCCTGCTTCATCGCCTCCTGCCAATTCCATGAATTGCAGAGAGCAGCAGGAGAGGAGAAAAATGTAAAGTAGAAGGGGGGAAATGGGGACGAATGTGTAAATAAATAAAATAAGTTAGGAGTACCTGTGGAGGAGGAGGAGAGCTTTGAAGAGGCCATTGGCTGATGAAGGAGACAAAGATGGGAAGGAGAAGAAGGAAATGAAGAAGGGCGGTGGTTTGGGGAACGCCATGGCTCATTATCGGTGGGCTCATTTGGCCATCAATATGGAGAGAGAGAGAGAGAGAGAGAGAGAGAGAGAGAGAGGGGAGTGAGCTTATGCTTTGCAAAGGGGTAAAGTAATTATATAATATAATGATAAGAAAATGCAACATATTTAGTTAATTAGGGCTTATTTAAAATTCATAGGTGAAAATTAATTTTGTTGCTAAAATTTTTAGAAATACTTGTCAAGATTTAAGAATTGAGCTTGTAAAATTAAAAATTATTCGTAAAGTGACACCAAGAATCTATTTAAATTAAGGTTTCATTTGGAATAATTTTTTTCATCATTTGAAGTATTTTTCTAGTACAAAAATTTCTAATTTACAAAAAAAAAGACCTTTGAAATTATGTAAAGAAGCTAGTTGAATAGCAAATTAGTCTAGCTACTTTGTAATAACCCTTAAATTTTAAAAAATATGTTTTAACCTATAGCAATAAAATATTATTTCTAGAGTAATTAAAAGTTCAAATTGTAAACCGTTATATAGATATTATTGTGTTCTAATTATAATATTTTTTCTAATTTTATGGGCATTACCATACTTCCTTAAGAAATTAACACATGTTAGTACATGCGAGTTTTCGAGGACCGTTAAATATCAATTTTGCAAACTGATTTCATCAAAATCTTCTTGACAATATTTTTTTTTATAATTTTTGGATCCCCATATTTAAAGATATAAAAGGATGTAGAAACATTTTTATACGAAAAATTTAATAATTGACATAACTATCTTTTTGTTCTTAAATAATTTATAAAAATCCAAACTCACTCACAGAACATAAAACCTCATTTTACATTGTCCTTCTTTTTCATTCCTTTAACAATGAATTGAAAAAAAAAAAGAGAGGAAAAAGACAAAAGATAGGAAAACTAAATTTTATTTCGAATTTCTTAAAGCCATTTTTGTCAGCAGGAACAGAAAATTTTATTCATCTCAGTGTATATGTTATGTTTTATCTATCTTAGTTTTCATCATTTTTGAAATTTTTTCAATCAAATTTATAATTAGGTTTTACAAAAATGCATTTTTGTCAGATTTTGATAACTTTTATTCATGTATCTTTTGATATGTTATCGGTGCAACTTTTTGGACATTTTGAATATTAATTTAAGATTTTTTTTTCTCAAATGATTTTGAAAGCAGTAATTTTTATCAATTCAAAAATTCATTTAGATATATGAAAAATTGGTTTAATTCAGTTAATGCTTCATAACGTTGTTACATGTAATCTCTGGTAATATGGTAAAATTCTGAAAATTTAGTTTTGACAAACTTAGAACAGCGAGTGAGAAATTATTTGATAGCCGTTAGAGCATTTTTGTAAAATTATACAATAATACTATGATTATTTCAAGAGCGTAGAATACGCTTTATATTCAGTATATGTGATTGAAATATTTGAATTGGCTGAAAGAAGGAATTCTGTTGGTGGTGAGAAGGGAATTTGTTATCTATTATATATTGAAAATTCTAGAGCCTAATGGCTATATTTATAAAAAAGAGATTATGTTGGCGGCGAAAAAGAATTATGATATTTTTCATATATGAAAAGATTGAAACCTAAGAGCCATTTCGATAATTACTATGAAATGTTTATTTATATTTTTCTCATCACTTCTTCAAATGGATTTTGGGGTCAGTTTCGGGTTCTTACCATCATCGGGCACAGTATGACCTATGTGATATCAAATCATATCGAATCGAGTTGTGACAAGCTACTTGTTGATTAAGCAAGCAACTTAGTTGATGTTGAGTCCTCCATATGAGTGACCTTGGCGAGTTATGTTGGTCAGTATCCTTTAGATGGTTTGACGAGTTAGGCCGAATCCACCCTATGCCTGCAGGGGGGGAGGCAGCCACTGAAAAAATTAAAAAAAAAATTATTATATGATTATTTAGGCAAATTGTCCAATTCTATATATTTTTTTAGTCTTTAGTACATGGATTTGTAGGCAATTGCCCCCAGCATAATCAAACGATGAACCAAATACAAAGAGAAATAATAAAGAAAATCTAAAATTATCCTTACAGCCAAAATTTGTAAGAGAAGTTGCTCCCCGTAAAATTCTGAAAATTTAGTTTTGAGAAATTTAGAACGAGTGAGGAATTATTTGATAGCCGTTAGAGCATTTTTGTAAAATTATACAATAATACTATGATTATTTCAAGAGCGTAGAATACGCCTTATATTCAGTATATGTGATTGAAATATTTGAATTGGTGGAGAGAAGGAATTCTGTTGGTGGTGAGAAGGGCTTTTGTTATCTATTATATATTGAAAATTCTAGAGCCTAATGGCTATATTTATAAAAAAGAGATTATGTTGGCGGCGAAAAAGAATTATGATATTTTTTCATATATGAAAAGATTGAAACCTAAGAGCCATTTCGATAATTACTATGAAATGTTTATTTATATTTTTCTCATCACTTCTTCAAATGGATTTTGGGGTCAGTTTCGGGTTCTTACCATCATCGGGCACAGTATGACCTATGTGATATCAAATCATATCGAATCGAGTTGTGACAAGCTACTTGTTGATTAAGCAAGCAACTTAGTTGATGTTGAGTCCTCCATATGAGTGACCTTGGCGAGTTATGTTGGTCAGTATCCTTTAGATGGTTTGACGAGTTAGGCCGAATCCACCCTATGCCTGCAGGGGGGGGAGGCAGCCACTGAAAAAATTAAAAAAAAAATTATTATATGATTATTTAGGCAAATTGTCCAATTCTATATATTTTTTTAGTCTTTAGTACATGGATTTGTAGGCAATTGCCCCCAGCATAATCAAACGATGAACCAAATACAAAGAGAAATAATAAAGAAAATCTAAAATTATCCTTACAGCCAAAATTTGTAAGAGAAGTTGCTCCCCGTAAAATTCTGAAAATTTAGTTTTGAGAAATTTAGAACGAGTGAGGAATTATTTGATAGCCGTTAGAGCATTTTTGTAAAATTATACAATAATACTATGATTATTTCAAGAGCGTAGAATACGCCTTATATTCAGTATATGTGATTGAAATATTTGAATTGGTGGAGAGAAGGAATTCTGTTGGTGGTGAGAAGGGCTTTTGTTATCTATTATATATTGAAAATTCTAGAGCCTAATGGCTATATTTATAAAAAAGAGATTATGTTGGCGGCGAAAAAGAATTATGATATTTTTTCATATATGAAAAGATTGAAACCTAAGAGCCATTTCGATAATTACTATGAAATGTTTATTTATATTTTTCTCATCACTTCTTCAAATGGATTTTGGGGTCAGTTTCGGGTTCTTACCATCATCGGGCACAGTATGACCTATGTGATATCAAATCATATCGAATCGAGTTGTGACAAGCTACTTGTTGATTAAGCAAGCAACTTAGTTGATGTTGAGTCCTCCATATGAGTGACCTTGGCGAGTTATGTTGGTCAGTATCCTTTAGATGGTTTGACGAGTTAGGCCGAATCCACCCTATGCCTGCAGGGGGGGGGGGGGAGGCAGCCACTGAAAAAATTAAAAAAAAAAATTATTATATGATTATTTAGGCAAATTGTCCAATTCTATATATTTTTTTAGTCTTTAGTACATGGATTTGTAGGCAATTGCCCCCAGCATAATCAAACGATGAACCAAATACAAAGAGAAATAATAAAGAAAATCTAAAATTATCCTTACAGCCAAAATTTGTAAGAGAAGTTGCTCCCCGTAAAATTCTGAAAATTTAGTTTTGAGAAATTTAGAACGAGTGAGGAATTATTTGATAGCCGTTAGAGCATTTTTGTAAAATTATACAATAATACTATGATTATTTCAAGAGCGTAGAATACGCCTTATATTCAGTATATGTGATTGAAATATTTGAATTGGTGGAGAGAAGGAATTCTGTTGGTGGTGAGAAGGGCTTTTGTTATCTATTATATATTGAAAATTCTAGAGCCTAATGGCTATATTTATAAAAAAGAGATTATGTTGGCGGCGAAAAAGAATTATGATATTTTTTCATATATGAAAAGATTGAAACCTAAGAGCCATTTCGATAATTACTATGAAATGTTTATTTATATTTTTCTCATCACTTCTTCAAATGGATTTTGGGGTCAGTTTCGGGTTCTTACCATCGTCGGGCACAATATGACCTATGTGATATCAAGTCATATCGAATCGAGTTGTGACAAGCTACTTGTTGATTAAGCAAGCAACTTAGTTGATGTCGAGTCCTCCATATGAGTGACCTTGGCGAGTTATGTTGGTCAGTATCCTTTAGATGGTTTGACGAGTTAGTCCGGATCCATCCTATGCCCGCAGGGGGGGGGGGGGGGGAGGCAGCCACAGAAAAAATTAAAAAAAAATTTATTATATGATTGTTTAGGCAAATTGTCCAACTATATATATATATATATTTTTTTAATCTTTATTACATGGATTTGTAGGCAATTGCCCCCAGCATAATCAAACGATGAACCAAATATAAAGAGAAATAATAAAGAAAATCTAAAATTATCCTTACAGCCAAAATTTGTAAGAGAAATTGCTCCCTGCAAGTCGAACCCCCCCCCCCCCCCCCCCCCCCCCCCCCCCCCCCCCCCCCCCGACCCCCAAAAAAAAAAAGGTTGGATCCGCCCCTGTTGAGGAGTATTGTTGGATGAGTTATTGAATTATTTTAAAAAATAAATAGTATCACATTGAAAGTCATGTAAGGTCAACTGTTGATGAGATTTTATCCTAGGCAACTTGTGGACCTAAATTGGATGATTTATAAATTAGATCATGGGTGCTCTGTGTGCAGTGTGCTGACGACAAGGAAATAAATTTATTAACATTGAACAAAAAAAATGGGTCTACATACATTTTTGAGATTTTTGTGACTCTTTCAAGAAATTGGGAAGAAATATATGAATCATATAGCCAAATACGGCCTGGGTGACATGAATTTGATATATATTATTGTCTTCATTGTAGGCTTTAATAACTAATATGTGGTAGATGCATCATCAATTTAGTTAGACAAATATAGAGTTAAGTTTATTGTAAAAATTTATATTAATTTTCCTTTGATGATTATTATTATTTTATTATTACTGTGATTTTTTTAAATTAATCTTTATTAAAATAAATAAGATTAATCTGCTTTAAGCTTTGAGATCTCTATTTGATTTAAGAAATTCTAAGGAATCCATCACTTGAAAAGATTGAACAACCAAAAGAAGTAGAAAGGCTATAGAAAGCTAGTTCACCCTTCAAGTAAGTTGGCTTCCAATGTGATTTCTTTGCCGAATATTGTGACTACTACAAGAGAGAATGTTGTGAAGATATGCATCCAATTGTTGAGACAATGACAACAATTAATAATGTTGAATTTAGCTCCACAACATTCACTGTGAATGATCTCATAAATTTTTTTTCCCTACAACAAAAATATAAGATCTAGATCTTCCTAGGAGAAAATAATGAGTGCATTTTTAAAATTGTTTTTAGAACGTTTAGGTCAATTAAGACAAACTCATACACATATCGCATATGCAAGACTCGAACTCAATACCTCTTGATTTGTAGCCAAGCTCTCTCAACCAACTGACTAAAATGAGTTATCTCGTATTTTAAAACTCAGTGGGGATTTAATAATTCTTGTGCATGTTACCATCTTAGAAAACTCAACCAAGAAGATCATATTAGCGTTTAGAATGAATATCTATTAACAATAAATATGAAATTGCCCAAGCCCCTAAACTATAGAGAAAGAACAAAGGAAAAAGATTACCACGCAAATAATGCTTAAAGATTTGTGAAAAAGATTTAAGACTACAAATTCCTAAATAATGATTCGATTTTTTTTTTTTTGATATAAAAATGATAAAATCCCACTTAATATACGCTAATATATATGTTGAATCAAGTAATATAGTAATAAAGTAGAGTATCGATCCCATAAGGAAGAATATTTACTTGCAAATACTAGTAATTTCTACTATAATTATAACAATTATCCTACTCAATAAAAATAAATTTTGGTGGAGATTCAATCACTTAATTTAAAATAGAAAATTATTAAATAAAATACTATTTGAATAAAATATTTTGGATTGATGAAATATAAATACAATATTTTTCATAATGATTCTCTTTTATATTGATGTTATTCATACCATATGCATCACCGAGAGTGTGAAAAGACAAAGGACAAATTAAATATTCTAACCTCAATACCACTCTAAACTTCTATAGTTTGTTACCCTATAAAACTCTTAAAAAAGTAAGTAAACTATATACTGTTAAAATCCCCTCATTATAATTCATCTCTATAAATTTGATATATGTCAAGCATGATGCTTATACTTGCATCATATCAATTCAATATACCTCGTTGTGTCTGCTTTCTTATTACTAGGCTCCACATTACACCTGATATTAATTACATATATGACTATTATGTGCATTAAATGAAGACCTGACATATTAAAAGCATCATTAAATAATTGATGAAGAGAATTCATTAGTACTACATATCCATTTTACACCATCAATTCAAAAATAGAGAATTTAGTCAAACATAAATAACAAATGAAGCAAACTCATTTCATTAATTGCAAAAAAAAAGTACAGAAGAAAATATATTATCATATGGGTTCAATGATCTCATATATACTCCTTCTTGAACATACAAAATTGCTTCCATGAATATTAACCAAACACTCTTATGAAGTGGATCTAGTGCTCTCTAAGTTATCTTAGTTGTCACTTCAAAGGAAATTGCAGAGAATCACCATGAAGACTTAAATTAATTAAGTGATTGAACTCTTTTACTAATATTACAAACAGACTACTGACTATTTATAAAAAATACATAAAATGGACTCTGCCGTCACGACGCTCTAGATACTTACGTCGCAGCGGCCATAAAATAAACTAATGCCACAACGTTGAAGAATTTCCACCACTGAGGTGCTTGTTGATGTGGACCAATTATTTCATGAATTGATGTGTTGTCGCTTCGCTGGAAGTTCATGTCCTAGTCGGTTACAATTGTAATGTTGCATCGCTGCTTATGGTTGAGCGCTATAGTATCCACATGATACTCCCCTCGACTTGGTGGCACTGAAAATTGGCACCGCGGTGCTGTGCAAATAGAGACTGGGGTTTATAGCATTGACTATCAAACATAGACTAGGTGTCGCCATGTCTATATGGGCACTCCAACGATGTCAATGATGGCATCACAACGGTATAGAATTCGATGCCGCGACACTACATGAGACTTGAATTTTTATGCATTTCATAAATTTTTCAGCAAAACACAGATAAAATTACACAGTTTTACTAGTAATTTAACATATAAAATATAACATTATTTACATTCATCAAATCCTCCCCAGTTTAAAATCTTACTTGTCGATCTTTTAAAAAATAAAAATTTATTATTCTTATTAAGTGATTAACCAAAATAAAAAGTAACTATCTAAAAATACTAAAATATAAGATAATACATCATTGTCTAAATTTTGTAAAATAGAACAAGACTATACTTTTAGTTTGAAAAAAAAAATATTAATAGTTAATGATCTAATCAATCATTCTAGTAACAACTCAATTTGAATTATAAGTTATAGATTTAATCATTAATTTTTAATTATTAAAGTGAATAATTGAGTTTTAATGATTAGATATAATGATACTTAAAATTATACTTTTACTAGTTCACCATCCATTATATTAGCTCACCAACTTTATCCATTTTAGTTTATGTATAAGATTGCATTTTCAATCTTAAACTTTCATTAATACTAATTTTTTAATATACTTATCTTTTTTTTAAGAACTATTTTATAGTTCTTTTTTTAGTATATAATTAATGATTCTGAATATCAGCTTCTATTTTAGACCTTCATACAATATTAATGAATTTGATGTAAGAACTTGATGTATTATTAATTCTATTTTCAGATTAGCTATGATTAAAATTTTAAGAATGTGAGAGTGTGGCATGTGTCTTACATTCCTCACACCTAAGGGGGATCGATTCGGCGAGACGGTGAGGGTAGTAGGCGAGCAAGAAGGCGAGGCTAGAGTTGAAACGAACTCAGGTTTCCGGATCAAAATTGGGTTTTCGGGTTGCATCGAACCCGACCTAGAATTTTAAATGATAAAAAATTGGGACTCAGACCTGACCCATTATTGAAACATGCTGACCTTAACATGAAAATTTTGGGTCGAGCTCGAGTCAGGTTTACGGGTCTTATCAATTTTTGACATCTCTTTTTGAAAACACTCTATTGAGTTATTCATATAAAATGCCCTAATAAATACGGTTCTTTGAGCATTTAAATATCTTAATTGTTTCAAAATTTAGTTTCTCTTAAGAATGTTTATTTATCGGCTCACCAAATTTATTACATCCTAATCCATCTATTTATAGATACACAAATGAAAGCACTAATCAAAGGCTATACAAGGTCACACAAAGAAATGCCTAAAGAAATCTATATCAATAACAAATACAAAATTAAATAGAAAAGATAAATCTGAATTAAGTTGGATCACAAAAACACTAACAATCTCTAATGTCATTAGACACGTGTCATTGAACTATTCATTTTGACTATAAATTTGTTGAAATAAAAGTTTCGTATCATCGTGACTTAGTTTTATTTTTTTTTCATTTAATTATTATATCAAGATTCATATTTAATTTAAGGGTTGTTTAAATTTATGATGCATTTGGAATTCACCATCTAGTTTATTTTTGGCTTATTCGGAATTCATTCGATTTGGGCGAGTCCCAAATACACAAGAAATTCATTGAAATTGTCGTCAACTACCATCACGCATCAACCACTAACCACAACTCGCCACCGCTGGCCACAACCGACGATCACGAACCACCACTATCATCGTCAGTCACCGCTGCCAACTGCCACTGATCACCACCGGCACAAGCCACCTTCAACCACCACCGCCTCTAGCTACCGCCAGCCACCCTCGCCGCCGTTGGCCACCACTGTCTTCAACCATTTGCCACCGGCCATCTATCGCTGGCTACATTGCCGCTAATGTCAATCATCATTTTTTTTTTGCTTTATATTATATTTATTTTACATAAAATTAAAAAAAAAAGTAATCTAATGTATTTCTCTTAAACTTAATTCTTTTTACGTTGTATTTTTTTTAACAGTCTTTTAAAAATTTTTCTATTAAATGTGAATTCTTATATATTTTTATTTACTCAATAAAAATCTTCTTTCTTTTAGGAGTACAACAAATTTCCTTTCGATTGGCTGCTAAGAGGTTAGTCAAAAACGTAGGACGCAGTAGTTGGCATGATAGCGGCAGAGCTATCCATACCCACATATGACATATTTGTGTAAGAGAAAAAAAATTCTTAAAGGTCAAAGGTAAATACTTTTTATAACTAAGTGTTGAATAAATTAGAAGAAATTAGGAACAAAGAGGTTAAAGGATTAGGAGAGGAGGGACTAAAGTGTAATTTCGCTGTTGAAGCTCAAGTACAGGAGTACAGCCACTCACATGGAGGGGCTTTTTCAGGATAATGGTCGCTTTGCTTGGCCAGGCAAGTGCAAGGGAAATTACTTTGTTCCAAACCAAATCTTAGTAATTAGAGTTTCTCCTAGAGTTCGGAGTGAATAATTGTTTGGATATACGAGTATACATATTATATATAAATTTATATATATTATATATTAATTTTATACATGGTGTGTACATTCACAATCCGATAAATTTTACACATAATAATTTCTCCTAGTGCAGACATGACCTGCGTCCCTCGAATTCCGTCATTACAGTGTGATTGACGACATAATTTTAGAAATTACTATGAAGTACTATCTTTTTTTATCTAACTTATATTAAATTTCTTTGTTGATTATATATATAAACATTTATTAGGTAGAGTGTGAATGAGATGACTTTCTATCTTTGAAAATTCATCTTTACAATATAATAAAAAAGCCTTAATTTTATGAAATTGCAAGTAATGAGTACATATTATATACTATTAAAATAAAATAAATTTGAGCTGTGTTGTGGGCTAGAATATACGCGGCGATAGAGTTAGAATACTACGTCTTAGCGTTGCACAGATATCCAGCTCACACACAGAGAACACAAGTTTTTTTACGTGAAAAACCCAGCTTAAAAGGGGAAGAACCACAGGGCCTAGCTCTGTTGAAAAGATTTCACTAGAACATGAGTTGGTTACAATGGGCTGACTCGCCTCTGAGGGCGATCAGATTACAAGTAATAATTATACAAAAGAAGTCCGGGTGTTAGGTGATGGTCTGGTAGAACTTCGGGCGTTAGATGATGGTCTGGCAAAACTCCGGGCCTTAGATGATGGTCTGGCAGGACTCTGGGCCTAAGGTGATGATCTAGCGAAGGCGAGGGCTTTAGGTGAAGGTTTGACGAAGGTGAGGGCCATCGACGATGGCCCGGCAAAGGTGAGAGCCTCAGGTGGTAGTTTGGCGGAGCGTAGGGCGTCAGGTGGTGACTCGGTGAAGGCGAAGGCTTCAGGTGGTGGTCCGGCGAAGGTGAGGGCCTCAGGTGGTTGTCCGGCGAAAGCGAGGGCCTCAGGTGGTGGTCCGTCGAAGGTGAGGGCCTCAGGTGGTGGTCCGGCGAAGGTGAGGGCCTCAGGTGGTAGTCCGGCGAAACTTCGATGGTGGTCCGGCGAGACTCCGGCGGTGGTCGAGGAGGCAAGGAAGCAAGAGCGATCTCCAATCTCTTTCTTTTTTCCTTAGGCTTCGAGGTCCCTTCTCAAGAGGAGAGGGAGCTTTATTTATAGATTTTTGGAATGACATTTCCAGTAAATAGGTGGAGGATCAAGGGTAAGTTCGGAGTGGTTTGATGGACGGCCGATGTTGAATCCCTTGATCATGAACCGTTTGATGGACATTTGAATGTCTTAGTGATGTCGGAATTCCGTGATCTTGGGCTCGTTAGATTCGTCTCGTCGAGCCACTTGATTCGACTATAAGCTTGTCATATTTAGAAACCGTTTGGTAATCCAAATTGTGGTTTGAACCTTCCAACAGAGCTTCGGGTCCTTGATTTGGACCGATTTGGGATGGGATTGGGTCGAATTTGGTGCCGTTGGGTTCGTATTTCCGAGACGCTCAGTTCAACTATAAGTTTGCTGAAATCGGGGTTTAGATGCTTCTAATTTTAATTTTGGAAGTTTCCAACTTGATTTGGCTTTGAGATTCGTGCCCAATTAAGATAATTTTTGGACGATGTATCAAGCTTACATATCTATAATGTCTGGAATTAAAAAATTATACTCTTTATTTTTTTTTGGAAAATAAGTCCGAACATTATCAATAATATAACATTTGTTTTAGATCACAAACTGCCCTTTTAAGTCCGCACGATCAAATTTAATTCGAAGAGTATTCGATCAAATTTAATTCAAGCTGTATTCGAACAATATTCGAATAAAATTTAAGCAAAGTTGAAATCATACAAGATAAAAAGTCGAGCCATGATCAAATATTATGCAAATTTTAATTGAAATAAATCATTCTTATTTGAAAACATTTTCAATTAAGGTTTGAATGATTCATTATAAGAAAAAATTTTAATTGAGCCTTCTTAAATTCTAATCAAATATGATTTGAATAAGATTTAAATAAAATATTATAAAAAAAATTATAAAATAATTAAATTGCATGTTAGCATTAGTCTCATTAAATATTTAAATACGATTCACACTTGTTAAATAACATAGTACAACACAGCTGAATACAATTACAAGAATTATAATAGAATTAGGCAAACATAATAGAAGAAAAAGTTTTAATAAGAAGTATTATATTAAATTAAAGTTTTTACAATGTTTTATTTTGACATGTTCTACAAACATAGTTGACAGAAGTATTGATATAAATGAATAGAAACCTAGCTTCAATTTAGTTCCTCAACTATACACCAAGCAAAACTTTCCTCGAGCTCGTGCGCTTCTCCTCTGGCGGCTAGGGTTCCGGCTTTGGTCCCCGCCGGTGGGGGTTTCCGGTCCTTTTCTTCAGGAAAGTTTTCGTCTCTCTTCTCTGTGTTACTGGGGTTTGTTGTTTTTATTTTCTTCCGGTTTTACCGGTATGGCTCCGATCAAATTGAAAGATCCCGGTTTTTTCGGGGGGATCTCTCACTCTAAATCTTTTCTTCAAGCGCTAGCTGGATCGTCTTCCTCTTTTCCAGATTTGAGGCCTTCTACCTTTCGTGGTCTACCATCTCTTTGGGTTTCTGATGAGGAAATTAGGGATTTGGCCGTTCCTTTTCGTTTTTCGTTAGTTGGTTTCTTCCCGTCGAAACGTCCTCCTCTTGACGCGATTCGCAAATTTTTTTTTTTCAATTTGAAGCTGAACGGTGAAGTTTCTGTTACCGTTTTGGATTCTACACACATTTTGATTAAGCTATCCAACGATTTAGACTATTGTAGAGTTTTTTGCCACCGATCATACATGATTTTCAATTGTTTTATGAAATTAACGAAATGGTCTCCTACGTTAGATATCGGAGTTGAGTCGCCGATCATCCCGATTTGGATTTCATTTCCTCATCTTCGTCCTCATTTCTTTGCGCCAAGGATTCTGTTTGGGCTTGGTGAGTTATTTGGCAAACCTTTAAAAATAGATGAAGCGACATCGGTTGGTTCACGTCCGTCCAATGCTCGTGTTTTAGTTGAAATTGATATTACCAAAACTTATACGAAGCAAGTTTGGTTAGGATCTGAGGCTCAAGGGTATGTTCAGGATGGGTTTTTAATGAATTTCCTCATTTTTGTAGTGTTTGTAAATGTTTAGGGCATGTGTCTGGTAAGTGCAAGTCCGATTCTATCTTTGGCAAACCTGCTATTGCGATTGATCATGTTGAGGTTTTACCGGCTGTTGGTGTGTTAAATGACAGTTTGGATATTTCCTCTGTTCCGGAAAATGTGGCTAATGTTTTGGTTAATGCTGAGATGGCTGGGGTGGATTTGCTCACTGTGGAGCCTGTGGGCGATTCGCCGGCTGATGGGCTTGTCCCGGTTAATTTGGGTATATCGGTGGGTGTTAGTAATTGCTAGTTGTTGGCTAGTGATGGTGGTAATTTGCCGGCTGATGCTGGTGATTGTGTTCTGTCGCATAAGGCTACACCTTTTTTTCCTTCGGGCAATGGTTTGTTGAATGTTTTTGATCTTGCGGCTTTTAATTTGGAACCTCTGGCGGCTGTTAGTGACTCGGTTCCGCCAGCGGGTTCTGAGATTTCACCTGTTATGGGTTTTGTGGTTGAAAATGGCGGTTTTCAGGTGTCAAAGAATTTGGAAAGTGGTACTGATGGTGGGGTACCTGTTGTTTCTGTCGAGCTTGTGGATGAGTCTACGCATATGGTTAGTGTGGAAAGGCTTTCTTCTACCAACAACTTGGTTGTGGTACCAGTCAATGAGGTGGATGTTCATGAGATGGCTACCTGTATGGGTAATTCATCTGGTTTGACGATTAGAAAACAGGGAGATTGGCTGGTTGATTCGTCGGATACTGAATCGGAGTCTGAGTTAAATATTTCTGACAATGATTTTGTGCTTGGATGTAATAAAAATGTTGCCACTCGGGGGAAATTTTGGGGGAGGGGCCGTCGTAGGCGATGAGTTTCAGATAGCTTTGTTGTTTCTTCTTGCTGTTGCTCGGTTTTTGTTGGTTTTATTGTTGGATTGGCAGGTTTTTGTGGCTATGGGCAATGATGTGGTCGGGGCTCGCGTCTCGGTTAGCTTTGCTGGTGGCAACCGTTGGTGAGGGACTCGGGTTGGCTTTTTCGAGATTCACTGACTGGACGGTCTGTGCGGGTTGACGGGATGCTGGGAGCCTTGGCTGTTCGCTGAGCCGTCTTCTTAGCTTGTATTTTTTGTTAGTTTGTTTTCTGTGATTTTTTCTTTTTTCTTTCATTTATCATGGTTGTATCCTTGGATTTGAGATTTTGAATAGAATTATTTTGTTGTTGAAAAAAAAAATGAATAGAAACCTATAAGGCTATAACACCACTCTGTCCTTACGAAATACTTAAGATCATTTAAAGTTTCTCTTAATAATTATAAGGACAATAAATAATATTAATCTAGAATAGTATGGACTTTATTAAGGATGTAAGTGAGACAACTCATATCGTGAGCAGGCTGAAAATCAAATCAACAAGAGCTTGCGAGTCGAGCTTACAAAGTTATGAGTTTGAGATTAAGTTTAAATCTGAGTTAATATATTTTATATCAGCTTGAGCTCGAACTACGCTAGCTCAGCTTGACTTGACGGTTTGTCAAGTCAGCTCAATTAACATCAATTGACACATCATTATTTATTTTAGCCAAAATAATTATTTGTTCTTCATATTTAAAATAAGAACTCGGTTTAAAAAAATGAGTAAAGCTCAAGCTTCAGTTCATGTTGAGTATATATAAAATAAATAAGTATGGCTTGATTAAGCAAGAACTTACTCATTTTGTTAGTTCTTCGTGGAGTTTGATTGTGTTTTGATCAATTGAGTTGCACGATAGACTTGGACCTCAATTCTGCCGGTCAAGCTCGACAAGTTGGAACTCCCTGGGGATAACAAGCTGTCTCTTCAAATGTGTACAACATCGGAAAAAAAAAATATTTTTGAACATACAACACAACAACGCTGTAAATCAAGTGCCAAAGCACTATGGATCTCCTCCTAGATAGAGAGCTTAGTGTCGAGGCACTGTGTTCATAGCGCCACACTGTGTGAACTTGTTTTGAGATAGATGAGTCAACACCGAGGCGCAAGTGATGCTGCAAGTCAATTGAGTCTATTTTCTCTTTCTTTTAAGAGATGTATCTAATTAAATGTGTGTGTAACTAGTAAAATACTTTTGTATTCAAGTTAGGAGAAGATGGAAGAGACTGAGAGTATAAAGATCTATGCAATTAATTTCCATTTTTATAATGAATTTCTTGATGTTGTATGACTCCGTAGTTCTTTTCCCCTTTAAATTCCATTTCACCTACATGTCTTGCTAAAAAAAAAAAAAAAATTATCGGCTGGCTATGAATGACTACAAGTATCATTTGTCAACCGATTTGGCAGCCAATAAAAGCTGATTAATAAGCTTTTGATTCTGGATACCATTAGCTTAATTAATTACTAATTAGCAGATACACCCACCCATCACCGTCTGCTTGACAGAATCCCACTGTCTAATCTTCTTCGTTGCAAGAGGTCAATGAACAGCTCGTTCATATAGAGATTACAATGAGGAGAAATGTTGGCTGAGGATATGTTCTTATAGAGACTATATAATTAGGAGAAAGTATCCTTTTGATGGAAACTCACACCATCTATTTTATTTATTTAGAATTATTCACAAATTTCATGCCTTTTAAGTTCTAAGAGCTCCTTTTATTAAGTAGGTATATATAACTCCACACCTAAAATGAGTTTTCTTGAAATTTACGAAGGATGGATGGATCTATGCTTTATTTCGATAATATTATTTAGAACTTTCATAAAAATAAGCACCTGTTAAGGTCTGTTTGGGACAGCTACGACATTTTATTAAATTAATTGAGAAGTTGTTGTAGAGAGAAAAAAAAAGGTTGGTTTGAAACAGCTTTTATTGCTTTTAAAATAGCTTTTTAGTACAAATATTTTTTGTTTAAAGAATTTTTATTCTAAAAGTCACGTTAAAAAGCAGTAATAAAGCCATCCCAAATTAAGTCTTAGGCTTCGTTTGGGACGGCTTTGTAATGCTTCTTAAAGCAACTTTCTAGTAGAAAAAATTTAATTTTTGTACTAAAAAGCTGCTTTAAGAAATAGTAAGAAAGTCGTCTCAAACGAAGCCTTAGACTTCATTTGGCATGGCTTTCTTAGTGCTTGTAAAAGCGGGATTTTAATTTTTTTTTTTTTTTTGTATTAGAAAAATGTTTTAAGAAGCAATAAAAAAATCATCCCAAACGAAACCTCAATTATTATGGTTGTACAAATCAACTTTTCATTATAAAAATTTCCAAAAAAAAATAGTGAAAAATCAAACAACAAGAGAGCAGTGCCCAAATAAAATTGTGATTGTAGTCTAAAAATTAAAGTACTCAAAAAATTATCTCAAATAGATCCTTAATTTATTTATTAATTACTACAGTTTAATTATTAAATTAAGAATTCATGCATACGTAGCAATAACCTAGCGAGCTAGCAAAAGAGCAGCTGGCTGCAGCTGTTTTAGCAAAATGCTATTAATTTTTAATATTAGCACAACTAATGCTTCCAGTCAACTTGAAATGCTCATAATATATTTAATTAAATAACTTAATTGTACGCACAGCAAGTATTAATGGAATTTTCTTTCCCCAGTACTCTAGTAGAACGGCTGCTATATTAGAACAATATTTTTTTGTGACAATTATATATTTATTTTATAAAGAATAATTAGATTAAGTTATAATAGTTAAATCATAGTCGGATAAGCTCATTTTATTATTTTTTTGTGTTGAAAACTTTCTAACAATTTCATTGATGTTCCTGTAAATTTGATCGATACGCATACTTTGGTCAATCATCTGAGGGAAAATTCTGGGCTTGTCATGAGGAACCATATGGATTGGCTGAATGGTTCGTCAGAGTTTGAATCGGAATCCGATTTCTCGGATTGTGGCTTGGTTTCCCCGGACATTTGCGGTGGATCTGACCCTGTCAACGAATTTAATTTTGTTTGTGATAGGCCTATAGTTTCGGTCGCCCCTCGTGGAAGATTTCGTGGGAGGGGACGAAGGAGAAGATAAGCTGTCTGTTTGCTGTGTGGTCCAGTTGTTTTGTGCGGTTGGTTTTTGCGTTTGGTGATGAGATGGTTTATAGGGTTATGATGTGGCTGGGGCTCGTATCCCTTTCACCTCACTGTTGGCAACCATTGGTGCAGTTCTTTGAGTTGGTGGTTTTTGGGTGATGTTGTCTCCTTTTGGATGGTCCCGCAACGCTTCTGGGATGCTGGGAGCCTCAGTCGTTAATTACTGAGCCCGCTTTTGATTGTAATTTCTTTTCATGTTTTTCTTTTGATTTGAGCATTTGCTGTTTTAACTGTTTTTGATCTTTATTAATATCTTTGGTTGTTTAAAAAAAAAAAAGTCAGCTAAGCTTAATAACATTACTAGCGTGATTTCAGGGGAAATGCCTTCTCTAGATTTAAAATTTAAAGGTCTACTTAAGATAACTTTCAAACTGTTTTATTTTTTTAGATATTATTTAAAATTTTATTTAGCTAATTAATTATCTTCTCAATATTTTTTACAAACTTGAAGGCTGATTTTGCATTGAGATTGGTGCTCTAATATAAATGTACTATTTTTGGATTAATCATCCCATCATGTTGGATCAAATTTGTTATTTTATCTTTTCTAAACATAACAAGTGCTTCATCGAATTTTTCTTGATATTTATCAAAGGGAACAATGGAAGGAATTATAAGCACATCCTATTTTAATAAATGAATAAGAGTGTAATTGTAAATTGTAATGAAGAAATCTTATTTCTAAATCCTTGACCATGGAGGTGTTTATAGTTGGAGGGAATCTAATCATAAATTGACAAAACACAAATTCAATCAACCTGAATCTGATAGGCTTATTAAAATAAATTGAAATCGGCAATCTAAACGGGTCCAAAGCAATATGAAAAGCATAAAAATTAAACATATTAACGTCAACTTGACCGGAAAAGAACTTAACTATTCGAACTCAACAGAACAAATAAAAAAATATAAAAAAGTTATAATTTCCTGAGTTTTTATCATCGATTTCACATTTTGGAAAAATTATTTTGTGTGGACATCGGACGTCCGAAGACCAACCAGAACGCGTTATATCATTTTTTTGCTCGGTACTGATGCTCGATAGTCGATATCACTGTGTATCGAATGACGTGACGCATTCTAATTGATCTCATAACCATGTGATGTCCACACAGAATAATCTCTTGCACGACTTCTTCACACGATATATAAATCAAACCTTGCCATATATGATATCAAAAGGAGCTACAACAATGAGATCTCACTCCAAGCCCGCCACTGCCAATAGAACAACATCGGATTCTTGAGGCGCCCGGCTTGGTCCCCTCCCCTCACGGAATGCACGACTTCGTCGCCAACTTCTCCCGCGCCGTATATAATAACTCTACGCGGTCTAAGGATTCAGACGCATTCACAGCTGGCGCGAGCCCTCCTAAAAATTTCTTACATCGTTATTTATTGAAAATAAATAAATTCAAAAAAGAAATCCAGGCTGTCCATCTGCGGTGCCTTCGTAGAGTTCTCTTGCCGCTCAGCTCATAAAAGATGATTCCCAATTAACCCCTATGTCGTAAACTATCATCTGATTTTGCTGGTTTTAGATGCCGGGGCATTCATGGAAACATAATAAAATCTTATCATGGCTGAAGGCTGAAGCTGCCGGGAAATGTACATGGTTTTTTGCTTGACCGATTGACTAACCAAAGGCCCACCATACGGCTGGCGCCTTCCCTCATATTTAATAATGCAAGCAACGTATACCAAGTTCTCAGTATATATAGCCAGCATTTCTTCCTTTTTCCCACCACCACATCAACAAAGCAAGCTTAATTCCCATTGTTCTTCCTCTGTCAGAAAAGTCCTCTTCATTCTTTTGCTGTTTGATCAGATATGAGCTATTTCAAGCATTCTTCTCTTCTCTTCTTTTTCCTGCTCTCCTTGCTTCTCTTCCAGGCCTGTCTCGCCTCCCGTCGCCTCACCGCGGCGGAGGAAAAGCAGCCGCTCACTATCACTTACCACAAAGGCGCCCTCCTCTCCGGTCCCATATCCGTCAACCTCATCTGGTACGGTAACTTCAGCGCCGCCCAGAGAGCCATCCTCTCCGACTTCGTCGCCTCTCTCACTGACCGCAATCATAAGCAACAGCAGAAGACTCCTTCCGTCTCCTCCTGGTGGAAAATGACCGAGAACTTCTACTCCCGCTCCAATTCCCCGCTGCCTCTGCTCACCTTCGGTGATCAGATTCTTGACATGGAGTACTCGAAGGGAAAATCCCTGAAGAACGCGGACCTCGCGGCGCTGGCGGCGAGGGGGCAGCGGCGGAGAGCAATTAATATCGTGCTGACTGCTGCCGACGTGGCGGTCGAAGGCTTCTGCATGAGCCGCTGCGGGACCCACGCTGCGTCTCCCCGTTCAAAGACCGGCCGGTTCGTGTACATTTGGGTGGGCAACGCGGCGGCTCAATGCCCAGGTCAGTGCGCGTGGCCCTTTCACCAGCCAGTGTATGGCCCGCAGGCTCCGCCCCTGATCGCACCTAACGGCGACGTCGGCATTGACGGCATGGTGATGAATCTAGCTAGCATGGTTGCCGGCGCCGTTACTAATCCGTTCGGCGGCGGTTTCTTCATGGGCCCGGCGAACGCGCCGCTTGAGGCTGCGACGGCGTGCCCGGGAATATATGGAAAGGGAGCGTATCCTGGATACGCCGGCGAGCTTTTGGTGGACCCTGCCACTGGTGCCAGCTACAATGCGAATGGAGCTCATGGGAGGAAGTACCTGCTCCCGGCCATCTTTGACCAGTCAACGGCTTCATGTTCCACGTTGGTATAATGATGCGATGATTTTATGGTTCATTTGTAATTTATCTCATTCTTTATATTGATATGTTATTTTTTTTACACAGTAAAAAATGTTTTTTAATTTTTAATACTTGTTCCTAATAAAAAAAATTTTATTGACATGTCAAGAAGAAATGGTTATTTATTAATAAATTGGGGTGCATTTGTTAAATGTCATGTGTAGTTCTTTTATTTATTAATAAATTGGGGCGCTTGCCCGCGCGCCCTCGTGCACCTGCGCTCGCATGGGCTCGCCCATGAGCACGTGCACTCGCCTGCGGGCCGGCGCTGGCCCGCGCGCCCGCGCTCGCTGCCGGACCTCCTGCGCCCTCCTGCGCTCACCCATGCTCGCCGGCTGCGCGTCCACGTTTCGCCTAGCCGTGTCGGGTCGGGTCATCCCGGTAACCCGACGGGTCGGGTTTGGGTTACAGAAATCGACCCGTTTGTATACCCGGGTTGGATTAGGGTTGACCCGTTTGAACCCGGGTCTGTTCCGAGTTTGACCCGAACCCGACCCGTGACCCGAAACTAGTTTCATATATAAGTTCTTTTTATGAGTGCTTGGGGACTTTGGGGCACTCAATGCGATTTCAGGCTTGTATTATGGATGTCCATTTTTTATTTATGATTTTGGGATTTATTTATGTAGATCTGCATCATAATGGAGATCTGCACCTCTTCATCGGCATACCTGTGTAGTAAGAGTACATTGCACCTATCCAACGGTTTTTAGCCAATTTTTTGCGAGACCAATTATGTGATGGAACTGAACTCGCCGGCCAACCAGTTCATGAAACAACTCATTGAATCGGCCGGTCTGACCCTTTTTAAAACCTTGGTTGGAAGTAAATGAATTAAACAATTTGAATGTTAAATACAAAAATGCACTAGTTTTAAGTATTAAATTTAACACAAATTCCCCTTGTTTTTATACTAGATATCTCCTCATATCTAATTGAAAATAAGGTTTATGCTAGAATTTCTCTCCCGTTTGTGATGGGAATTCTTACATTTCTTATTTGTTTGTTACAAAGTGCCTTATTGTGTTTGGTCACGGAGTGAAAACAAGTAGCCTGACATAGATTTCAAGGGATGAAGTAGGGGTGTCAATATTTGACACGACCCGAAAGCCTGACTCGAATCCGACCCAAATTTTTTGAGTTGGGGTCAACCCGAACCCGTAACGGGTCGGGTTCGGGTTCAATATTTCGACCTGTTTCAAAAATCGGGTCGGGTTCGGGTTAACACTTTGACCCGAATATGAACCGTAATTGATCCGTTTTTGACCCGAAAACCCAATTTTGACCCGACAACCCGAGATTGACCCGGTTTTTACCGGAAAAAGAGGAGATAGACCCGTTTTATTCCCGAAAACTAGCAATTTTTTGTTGGAAACGGGTCATTCGGATCGTGTCATGTTCACCCAAACCCGAAGCGGGTCAAAGTCGGGTCCGGAAAACTGACCCGTTTTCAAAACGGGTCGGGTACGGGTTGACCCGAATAGTGCAGTGTTAGTTTGGGGTTCGACCCGAACTCGACCTATGACCCGAAATTGACCGATGAAGTAATGATGCAACAAATGGGAAGAGATTAAATTCAAAGAGGAGAGAGAGTAAATGAAGACTTTAGAGCATTAAAAAATGTGAAAAGCAAGTGAGACAGACGAACAAGCGGAATTTTTAATATGATACAAAAATTTATATAGCATATGATCAATAAGTATATAAAAATAAATATGTAAATATTGTAGAATGAAATAAGTTAATTTCAAAAAAAATTTACAAATAGTTAAAACGATAACAGCGCCGGACAAATTAAACCATTTGTTTCAAATATTTCTTAGATAATAATAAATTTATTTTCATTATTTACATGTTTCTCTTTGCTCGTCATTGAAAATTTTGATAAGATTAAGTGTACATTTATTTGTTGGGAAATTTCTATAAGTGGGCCCATATTATTATACATATAAATATAGTTTTATACATTAGTTGCTATCAAAAATTAAGTCAATTAAATTCGTGATCTATTTAATTATTAAATTATTATTTGGCTTATGTGGCATCTCATTTAAATTTTGTATGGAATTAAATTTGTGTAGAGGCCGGGTATTTATTTTATTTTAATGATGGGCTGAAATAAAATATTTACACTTTAAGTATATAAGGGTCGTGGTCCCCAGTTTAAGCGGTGTTGTTCTCATTTCTCTCATTTCCCATCTTGAGTGAAAAGAAGGGGTCTCTCGCTCTCTTGGAGAACGCCGCTCTAAACGTGGAAGATCGAAAGACCTTGATTCTGCATTTCAATGGATTCAGGTACGCTTCCGAACATTCTTCTCGATGATTTGACATGTCGTTCGGAGACGATCGAATTGATTTTTGTGTCTCCTTTAAATCCTAACATTATTTGCTTCTTCTATTTTGTAATTGTACCATCTATATTTATTTCTAGCAATGTGCATTTATACTAGTATATATAAATATAGTATAATGAAATAAGTTAATCTCAAAAAAATTTACAAGTACTTAAAACGATAACAGCGCCGAACAAATTAAACCGTTTGTCTCAAATATTTCTTATATAATAATAAAATTCACATACGTTGAGATAGCCCATGTTAGGCATGTGGAATCTGATTGTGTCGATTAATTAGGTTAAACTGTTATTTCAGACCTCAATTTAATTTATCGTACGTGTTGGGAGAGCGTGGGGTCCTTCCCCTGTTTGGGTTCGGGTGTGTGAATTTTTTTATGTGATTTGTCTATGAGGTTTTTTTTTTCCCCGATTTTAGATTTTTTCACGTTAAATCCTAGTGTCCTCTTATTTATATTGCTTTCTATTTCTTGTTTTGTGTTGGTTGCATAGTTTACTTCCACCCGGCCAATAACTCATTCACTGATAATAATAGAACACGTAAATTTTAATAATATTTTATTATCTACATATTACCCTTAAGGGATTGTCTGATTAGAAGTAAAATGGGTGTAAATTATTTCTAATGCAAGGGTTTTTAAAATATTGATGTTTGGTTTAAAAAAAATGCAAAGTAAAGCAAGATAATTTTAGTGTAACCATTTTAGTTAATTTTTTAGATAAACTAAATTTGCTTAATTTTGAGTATGAAATGTTTACACTACAAACAAATTTACTTGAGTGTTTCCACCCGCAATTAGTTGCCCCCGTCAGCCGCCACCACCGCCGACAACCGCCAACACCATCCTTGGTCAACCACCATCGCTGGCCACCACCAATCGTCGGCCGCCTCTACCTGCTACCTCTATCAGCTGTCCGCCGCCATCTTTAAATTTTAAATTAGATTTATTTATTTCAAACAAAAAATATATATATGATCTCATATTTACATTAGATTCCTATGAACATCTTTTAAGAAATAATGCAAAACCTTTCCCAATTACGTTGCAAAACAAGCCGGCGAGAAATAAAAAAAAAGTGATCATGGTACTATTTTCCCCATTCGAAAAGACACAAAAAGGCTTTAGGTGCTGGCCCATTACCTAGGATTGGATATGGACCTGGAAGGTCACTTGCGTAAATTTAAGTCCAATCAATGTATGTGGAATCCAGCTGGCGTAGCATTATGGATGGATCTAGCATATGGCTTTTTGTAGCAACATTGGTTTGATGATGGTGATTAGGTGCGGCATTCTCGTGACGGTGGTTCGATGACGTCAATAGTTCGCTAATGATGGTCAAGCGGTGATCCAACGATGGCGGCTAAACAACATTGGTCGTTTGATGATGATGAGCGGTTGTTGTTCAACAACAATAGTCGAGTGACGAATGTCTAATAGTAATGGTCAGATTGTAGTAGTTGACAGACAATAATAAGATTAAGGTTTAATGGTGGTGATTGAGTAGTGGTTCAACAACAATATTCTAGTGGTGCTCAAATGATGGATGTTGGGTGATGGTCTTACAGAGGTAGCCAAGCACTTGTTAAATGGCAGCATTTAGGCAATGACTATTTTGCAATGGCATTACACCAATAGTGGTGCTCGAGTAGAGTTCTGAGATTCTTTAAACCTCTAAGTTCTCTTGAATCTCACATCACGAGTCTCCATGTAAAGAGTTGAAGTCTACTTATAAATTTTGAAAGCAACAGATCCCATAAATATAGCAAAAAATTTAAACACTCTATGAGGTGGCTCATAATAATTTCTTTGATCATATTTTTTCTCAATATTTAAATCTGCTAATAATGCTAGAATTAAGTGGTCTTTAGCTTGTTGGATTGATCTCATTGAGATGTTCAATTTGATTATCATTACGTCCTGGAACATTCACAAAGGTAGAGAGATAAAGAGCTTAATATCTTAGCTTTGAATGAAGATCAAGCATATATACAAACAAAGAGAGATGGGTGTAAAAGTCATAAGAGATATTATACTTTTTACGTGGAAATCCCTAAAAAGGGAGAAAAATCATGGGGGCTGACACAATTGAAATAAATCCACTAATGGCTGTTGTTGTTTACAAATAATATCATTTTTTTGGGGAAGGTGTTAGCTTAATGTACATCATATATAACATATTATATAGTTGGGGTTGAGAGATATTCTTAAGATAATGTTGGGTTGTTTATTTAGTTGTTATGACCGTAATAAGGCGTCGTAGGTTCGAGGGATCGTAGTTGGGTGATGATGGTTGGAGGCGCCGTAGTCAACGGGCGACGGAGGTTAGAAGGTCTGTAGTCAAGCGACGATGGTTGGAGGGATTGTAATTGACGGATGATGATGGTCAGAGAAATCGTAGTTGGTGGACAACGATAGTTTGATGACGATGGTGATAGGAGGGACATTAGTGGGCTGGTGACGGTGGTCGGATGGACCGTAGTCGACAGGCGATAGTGGTCAGAGGGACCGTAGTCGACGGACAACAGGGGTCTTAGGGACAGTAGTCGATGGGCGACAAGAGGTAGAGGGACTGTAGTATGCGGGCAATAATGATCATAGGGACCATATTCGGAGGGCGACGGTGGTTAGAGAGACCAAAGTTGGTAAGCAACAGTAATCAGAGGGACCATAATCAGCTGGCGACGATGGTCAGAGGAATTGTAGTATGTTGCTTTAAGAAGTATTAAGAAAGTCATCCCAAATGTAGCCTCAATGTTGTTTATGGAAAGCACTCTGATTAACTATACTGTAGAAATGGATTTAACCCATGCAAGAGAGTTTATGGTTCAAATTTTCTCTTAAATTATAAACTTTTATAGTGGATATGATTTGGCCACTTTGTCATAAAAAGATGGATGAAAGTGATCTAAAGAGGGGCCTAAGAGAGATAATCTATCAAAGAATCTAAAGAGTTTTCAATGGATGAAAATTTGGCCTAAAATATAGGATTAAACCATCTTCATCTTTGACCAATCATTATTGATATATGAGGGCCAAGGTCAACAACATATAACAAGTTATACAAGAAAATCATAGGAAGAGTATAAAAGTGGACTCTATGTAGCTAGCAAGTATGACTTACACTTGTTAGGACAAGTTCCTAATTGTAGAAGTGTAACATTGACAAGTTCTTTTATGAGAGCTCATATCGATAAATAAGAACTCTTAACTATGCCTTATTGGCAAGCAAGTTTATCAGAACTCATATTAGCTTCATGATACGTACATTTCCTTCCATAAAGCCGAGCAGAACAAGAGATTAAAAAAATTCAAATCAGTCTAAGGCTTCATTTGAGAGGCTTTATCACTGCTTCTTAAAGATGCTTTTTAATTGAAAAATTAAAAATTTTCTACTAAAAAGCTATTTTAAGATGCAGTACTTAAAAAGCCGTCTCAAACGAAGTGTAAGTGATATGAAATATTTAATTTGGAAGGCATTTGGATCATTGATAAGTGGCTAATATATTAGCAACCAAAGCATATAAACATGTTGATCGATGGTTCACAACTACTGCTAGTTATAAATAAAATTATACTGATGATGAATTGATCAATTTAACTCTTTCAACTATAGGCTCATATCAGTTCCCTGGCTCTACTGTTCGTTCCATAAAACTAAGAAGAACATATGATCCAAAGAACCTAATTCAGCTTAGGTCATCTATAATATTTAATTCAAAAGGTGTTTGAATCATTGATAAAAAGGCTAGTGTGTTAGCATCCAAAGCCTACAAATTTGTGGATGGTTGTAGATCATACTACTATTTATACTAATTATATTGATGATTGAAAATTTTTGTGCAATTAAAAAAATCGTTTGCATAATCATATAGGATCAAAATAATTGAAATCACACCAATACATATTAGAATTTCTTAATGGTCAAACATGCACATTTACCAAATTAATTCACCCAAAATTTCATCTACACACAAGAACACAGTATGATCTCATTGGGCTTAATTGGTTTAGGCAAATTTGATTACTCTCCTCACGGTAATAATGAAATGTTGGTTAGTAAAATATTTTATGGCATAAGGTCTAATAATTTGCTTGTTAAGTAATCAAAAAAATATTTTCTTATGAACTTCCACATCAGGGTCCGAATAAATGAGTCTATCTGATTAGCTAAGTTTCTAGGCATCAATTATCTTCCAATAATCTTATCAATATAATTTGTATTAAGATTTGTGTTCTTCTTATTAATATATTTTGTATATATTTGATGTATTTAGAAATTGCTATTCCAATTTTTAAATTTACTAGAAATTCATTTTCATTGTCACCTGCTGTGGTCAATCACAATACACCGCTTACCATCATTGCCACTGGCAAGCCTCCCCCTACTATCGTTACAAACTGCCACCGCTGCAGTCCCCTTCCGCTGCAGACATCATTATTGTTGGACTAGGCATTGCATTTATTTATTCTGTGCGAAAAAAATAATTATATGTATTTATTTTATACTCATTAAAAAAATTTATAAGACTTATTCAATGAATGTGATGATCTTTCAAATGCATGCAACAAATCGCTTGTTACTATTAAGGAGTAATACAATTCACAAACAACAAAGGAGAACGACAAGGCTTCACATCAACGTACAATTATATAAAGCCTCTCAAAACTTTCGCCTATCTTTCATTATTTACATACTATATGCTTCACCACATCATCTAAAACAACGCCACGTCACCACACTCAAACCTTTCTTCCGACTTGACCCACAACTAGATCCCCTACGGCCTACACCAACGTAGCACACGAAGCTGTTGACGGGTCAAAGATACCCGGAAGCAAATACTCCCTCCCATGGGCCCCATTCGCGTTGTAGCTGGCTCCTGTAGTCGGGTCCACCAAAAGCTCGCCGGCGTAGCCCGGGTAAGCCCCCTTACCGTACACTCCTGGGCACGCCGTCGCCGCCTCAAGCGGCGCCGTCGCCGGACCCATAAAGAACCCGTCACCAAACGGATTGGTAACGGCGCCGGCAACCATGCTCGCCAGATTCATCACCATGCCGTCAACGCCGACGTCCCCGTTAGGCGCCACTAAAGGCGGGTTCTGCGGGCCGTAGACTGGCTGGTGGAAGGGCCAGGCGCACAGCCCCGGGCACTGGGCCGCTGAGTTGCCAACCCAGATGTACGCGAATCGGCCCGAGCTAGACCGAGTGGACGATGCGTGAGTCGCGCAGCGGCTCATACAAAACCCCTCGACCGCCACGTCGGCAGCGGTCAGAACTACGTTTATCGCCGGCCGCTTAAGCCCCTTCGCAGCCAGCGCGGCGAGGTCCACGTTCTTTAGCGATTTCCCGAGTGAGTAGCTCTCGTCGAGGATCTGTTCACCGACAGTGAGCACAGGCTGTGAAACTTTGGAATTGAAGTAGTATTTGGCAGTCATCTTCCACCAAGATGATACGGAAGGTTGTTTCTGTTGGTTCAGTTCATCGCCGGAAAGAGAGGCGACGAAGTCGGAAATGACAGCTCGCTGGGAGGCGGTGAAGTTACCGTACCAGACGAGGTTGAGAGAGATTGGACCGGAGAGAAGGGTTCCCCTGTGGTAGGTGATGGTGAGTGGCTGCTTATCGACCAAAGCGGTGAGCTTTCTCGCACTAAGTGAGCTCTGAAAGAGGAATGAGGAGAGGAAGAACAGAAGAAGAATAGAGGAGGACTCCATTGATTTCTCTGTAAGTTTTGATGAAGGGTTCTGCAATGTTCTGTTATATATATATAGGGATGCGATTGACCGCCATGAAGCGAAGATAGGTCGGTGAGAGTTTAAAGGAACGCGGTCATCATTCCTTTTTTTCTTACTTGAAAAGACAAAAATAGGCTTTAGTTGTGCATGACTAATTCGAGAGAGTCGTCGCGTTTGACTAGGTTTTTGGTCGGGGTAATCTGGGAATATAAAGTTTGACTACTTCGTAGTGTGCGAGAGAAGCCAGACTGCACGGGTATGAAAATCGTTGAATGTAACTGGGAGCGAGAGGGAAACGGAAAATGGAGGAGGGAAACGCATCCTGACTCGGAGGAGCTATTAGGATAAGAGTGACAGCTGGGGTGGCGGCACGTGCCAACTGTAGCCAACTTGTTCACCAATCACCACGACGAATACAACACGGTTTGTTTATTTACTTATTAAAAAATGTTACCCCAACTAAGAAATGCCGAAATTTTCTATCTGCACCCAATGGTAGAATGGAATTATTTATAATCCGCAGATCAATTAGAATATATCACATCAGCGGTATCAAGGAGTACGACTGTACGAGTCGTGGTATCTAGCAAAGGGATGATATGACACATTTTGATTGATCTCTGAACGACGTTCGGCATCCGCACAGAATAATTAATCCAATGTAGCAGCAATTTTATATTATTTTATGAATACAAATTTGCACGTGTAGGGAAAAAGTTTGAGAGTTTTTTTTTTAAAAGTTTGGTAAGTATTTTTCTTATTTATTAATAACCTTAATGAAGCTCTCCTGTGGCGTTGGTATATTTTTATTTTTAATTTGGCAATATTATGCATTGCGACCTCGTAGATGCATCGAGTAGAAACCGTCATCTGCTTACTAACGAAAAAACCTAAACACATCTAAAAATTCATGAGATATAATTTTATTGAAATAATTCTGTTACAAATGTAGTCGGTTATAAATGAGCTTGTTACAAGTAATTAAAAAAAGGTGTTTATATAATATAGAGATATGAACTATAAATGGTAGATATATTGTTAAAATTGTAAAAAATGTGTGGCATTGGAATTGCTTTCAAGAGAACTTTTTTAGTATGTTCGGTAGTTCTACTTTGAGGAGAGGCGATTGCATATCAAGAAATTTAGTATAATAACCCATATTGATGTCGAAAATTGAAGTTAGAATCTACAACGCACATTGTCCTTATTGATAATGGCATGCATGATGCATTAACATTGTGAGCAAAAATAAGTGATATAGGCAATGGAGTGTTTGGATAGCTTTTATTAGTCCTGTAGGTGATGGCGTGCTTCAACATTATTTGCAACGATGGGTATAAAATTGATGACCATCAACATTGATGTTAATGGCATGCATATGCATGGCTTATACACAATGTCATGCATCAACATTTTTAATGCATAATAAAGTTAGTGTGAGATTGAGTCAGTCATTATATGATGGTGGTTGGAAAAATACATTCTTCATATATTCAAGTTCTTGTTGGGGATGAAAGGAAGTAAATCGAAATGAAAAAAAAAAGTACCAGAAATAAAAAGACACTAAGAATTAACGTGAAAAAAGTCAAAGCAGGGGAAAAAAATCACGGAGCCATACCACACAAAAAAATCCATTATGAAAATTGGGAAAAACAAGTATATATATCTCTTCTCTCTTGCTCTTTCCTTACTTTCTCTACAGTCATGCACCATTCTACACTTAAAACAAACAAATAGATACAATATAAATAAATATCACTAAGGGACACCACCCTTGAGAAAAACAAGAAAGAAAAACTATTTATCCCTCTTTGTAGCATTGTGGTACAAGTTTGGAACGTTGTCGTGCTCAACCTCTATCTTTTGGTTCGATTTACAATGTTGCGACATTGAGAATATAGTTCTACAATGCTCTGCTATGTCGATTACACAGGAAAATATCCAGGAAATAATATAATATCGTGGCATTCATGTGCACAACATAAGGGCTTTGTACGAAAATAAAATTTTTCATATGCAAAGAACCCGAACCTAAGCAGGAGGAGGACCCCCGCATCCCTTGCAAACATGACAAACTGAGTTGAAATTCATGGAAACAGTCCAACACGATTGATCAACACAATCAGATTCCTCACATAACTAACAATTCTATTCAATTTCAAGTCAAGATTGAAGTTATCCCCCTTTATGTAGAAATAAGGCTTTGCTTTTGTAATGCACAAAAATCAAATTTGAAAGAATTATCTATTTCTCATTTTAAAAATAACTACAATTTCTATAAATCATCAATATAAATAAAAACCAGTAAAATCAACTAACAATTACATACCTCAAAATATTACAATCACTATAAGAAAAACGTCATTTTCTGGCAGCCATTTTAGTTGGAATATGGCCAAAAAATATTAGAAATTTGCATTTCCGGCGGAATATTTTCTCCGGTTACACGCACGTCGGAAAAGGCCTTCCGGCGTCAAATAATTTGCCAGAAACATTTCTGGCATATTTTTGACTGATTTTCCGCTGAAACATATTTCTGACGAATTTTTTATGCACCGGAATGTCAAGAAAAATAAATAAATAATTTAAAATGTACCCGACCGGCCCGCCCGTTGCTCCCATTTGCACTCCAACCTAGCCCAACCGCCCCAGCCCGCATGAACTACCTTCGGAGGGGTTCAAACCCTGCCCCCCTCTCCACGCGCAGAAGCTTTCGCGCCATCTACCATCAAGCCATTAGACCAAAACTATTAAATATGATACTTTTTTTTAATTTAACCTATTACTTATTAATATTAAAAGTAATAATTATTTTAAACGTAAAGTTTTTTTAAAAGATAAAAAAATATAATTTAATTTAACAATAAAATTTTAAATTATTTAACTTAATTTAACAAAATAAATAATTTTAAATTTGATTATAATTTAAGTATAAATTTAAATCATTTAATTTTTTGTTATTAAATAATTACATTATAATTTATTTTATTATAATTTAAGTTATTAAATTCAATAGTTTAAGTTAGTAAATTCAATAATTTAAGTTATATTTTAAAATAAAAAATATTTAATTTAAATAATTTAATTTGATAATAAGTTATTTAAATATAACTTAATTTTTTAATTTTTGTCAGAAATCCACCGAAAATTCCTTCGGAAAAAATCCGTCGGAAAGCTAATAAAAATTTATGTCAGAAATTCATTGAAAATTTTCTATCAAAAATCCGCTGGAATTTGTGACGAATTTACTTTTGCCGAAAATGAGTTATTTTCCTGTAGTGAATTTATTTATTCTTTCAAAATTAATATACAATAGTCAACAGATCAGTACAATCATTAATCCATCACAAAGCTCTTAACTACAAAGAAGAAGAAAAAAAAAAATCAGAATAAAATCTAAATAAAAGTTGAGGATCTCTATCAATCTCACTCAAAATGGTTTTGACCCATTTCTGATTTAAAATCATTTAAACCACATATAATTTTGTAAAAATCTCTATAGAAATTAAAACTCTATCATTGCTTGCAATGCAATATAAAAGAATCAATTTGTATGTTCAATTCTAATTAATAGAATAAAAATATCAAAAACTAATAATAAAATCAATATGCTCAGTAAAATTAATAGAGATCTATCAAACTATAAGACACATGATAAATAGTAGCACCACCCAATAAAAAATTTAATATGCTATGCTATGTTGTATCAATGTTAATATTAGTATGAGCTATCAATATATGAATCAGTTTAATATACTATTAATCAGTTTAATGTAATATAAGATAAATTTCATCATGAGTATAAATATGAAAATTAAGGTTTGACATTTAATTTTAATATTATATTTTCTTCGGTATATCTAATTTCTATCATAGCCCCTTAATCTGTCAATTTTTATAGGTGTCTTTCAATAATTATTTAAGAGTCGTCACCCTTTATCCATCAACATAATTCAGTCAATCGATCAGTTACATGCTATAACAGGATTATACCACAAGCCTTTTATTTAAATGAAAGTTCGTAAGCCTACCCTCTTACGCAATGTATTATATTTTAAGAGTCAATAAATATTCATTATAGTATTAACAGTCAATCTTCCTTGATTACATGCAAATGTTATCTTTTTTATATGTAATGTAAGATAATATTATGCACAAAAAGAAGAAATCTATAAATGGAAAAAAAAATCTATTAAATTTGTATACTATGCATTTACTTCAAAAAATTACATCTTTCAATTTAACTGATAAAAATTCAATATATTCAAATCAAAATGCTTATATTGATGAGATCTATTACATATAAAAAATTATACAGTGAAAATTTTACCAATATGAATTTATCCTTATTTTTTGATAACGAATTTATTAATTTGATTTGAAAAATACTAAAAATATAAAATTATTGAAATCAAAGATTGAGTAATTATTCTTTACAGCGAAACAAACAAAATTTTCATTTAGACCGACTAATAAAAATAGCTTCGTGACCTCCAAATCCTAGGTTTCTTTCGCTCTCGCTCTCGCCTCTCTTTTCTCTCTTAAATTTCCTAAATCCTCACTGTTGCATAGATGGGAAGAACAAAATGTCAAACGAAGAGATCTATAGGTAGATTTAGATATTTAGGATTAAAATAAAAATATTAATCCATTGTGAATATAAAATTCATATAAATTCTTTTAAGGCTTCAAAAATTTTAGAAAAATATCAATAAAACAGCTTATTTTATTTAAAAATACTATAAGTTGGTTTATAAAATAGATACATTATAGTCCCAAAATCTCCACTTGTATCAACATGTGTCAATCTATTAAGGATTTGCACCAGTACCCAAAAATTATGAAAAAAAAAATTATAATAATTTTAAAAAATAAATATCTATCTTATGACGAATTCGGTTTTCAAATTTGGCTTATAATAACTCTTTAAAAAATTTATTTATTTGGGTCAAAATATATGTTATTACAATTTATATTTTGAATCTTCTAAATGTGCTTTGGGCCATTGATTTGGACCTTTTTATTGCTTGGATTGGGTTGAATTTGATATTTTTAGGTTCATCTTTTCGAGACGTTCAGTTTGACTATAAGTTTACTGAAATTGGAGTTCAGATGTTCCAAGATTTAATTTCGGAAGTTTCAAAATTAAATTTGTCTCAAGATTCATGCCCGATCATAAAAAAATATTTGATGATATATTAATTGTAAAAAGCAAATTCAAGTACAAAAAACTCTCTAAAATAGTGAAAAAAATTGTAGCCAAATAAAAATTATGATTAAAATCTTAAAAGCAAAGTAATAAAAAAAGATATCCAAAACAACTCTTAATCATTAACCCTCATTCATATGCAAACTTTGAACATGTGATGAGTGAAGCTTAAGCTTTCAATGATTGAGCAAAGGATATGTTTAGGACAGTTATAATATTTTATAAAGCTGATTAATTATGAAGTTGCTATGAAAAAAATAATTTAAACTTCGTTTGGAATAGCTTTCTTACTGCTTCTTAAAGCAAATTTCTAACACAAAAAATTTTTAATTTTTGTATTTAAAATTTACTTAAAAAAACAGTAATAAAGACCTCCAAAATAAAAACCTTAGTTATTATAGTTACATTAAGCAGCTTTTTATCACCTAAATTTGAGAAAATAATAAAATAATAATAATTAAATAAAATCAGAAAAAAAAAACAAGAAAATGCATGATCACCAAGTCAAATAATACTAAGAAATATATCCTTCTTATATACCTAATAGCTCCCCTTCGCACATAATTTTTCTATCATTTGATTTTTTTTTTTTTTTATGGATACCTTTTCATTGCTCTGATAATGACATAACCCAATATGATTAGATGACCCCACGAAAAAATAATGAATCTGATAAGCCTCAAGTCTGAGTACATTTCATAATTCAATGCATTGACTTTGACAGAATGCACGCTCGCCAATTTTATTTATTAACGCACCATTTCATATTTATTTTGGTGATAGTTTCATACACATATTATCAAAATATAAATATATATTTCAGTTTTTTTGGGTATAACTTTCTCATTATTTTAATTTTTATTTCTTAAACATAATTTCAAATTACTATTATTATTTTTTTTATTTTTAAAAAAATTATAATAAAAAGTTATTTTTTATAACAAAAGTGTTAATTTATCATAAATTTTAAAAAGATTTATATATATTTAAAAAGAATATATTTATAATATCTATAACAAAAAAAATTTATTTCTCCGTAATAACTTCACAACTAATGTCATAATACATTATAAGTAAGATTTCATTTGAGACGATTTTCTTATCGCTTCTTGAAACAGTTTTTTAGCATAAAATTCTGCTTCACGAAACAATAAAAAAATTATCTCAAATGAATCTAATCAGATATCATAGTGAAAAATGCTTAATTTAGAGTAGAATATCGTGAAAAATTGTATATTGTAATTAAACATGAGTTCATCAAAAATTAAATAAATAATATCACTCCTGAGGGTGGATGGTGGCCGACAAAATGGAAGTTAACTAATGAAACAATGATAAAATTTTTGGAAAGAGTTATTATTACTGTATTAAAAAAATGATTTGGATGATTGACTAATTTTTAAGATATTAACTAAAATGCTCAGTATGGGCAGTTGAAAAAAATTCAAAATTATATATAAAGGTTCTTAGTTGACTTGTAATAGTTCAATGTAGATAATTACTTTCTCGTTAGTTTACAAAATTGAAGTTAACTAATAATGTAGCCGGTGGCCAGCGGAAGGAATTTTTATTGCGTCCGGTAAAAATACCGAGCATACCGAGTGTACCAAACGCCTGTACCGAGCACTTTAGTGACGTGGCGTTTTGTTGTTGGTTTCTGAATGTATTCGATAACCTGACGGAATCATTGCTCCCAGCGGAAGGCAGTGGGCTGCAAAGGGCAAGATAGTGGTGGTGGCAGCTAGTGACAGCGCGCAACTGATTGACTGTGTTAGTCGAATATGAGCGGAGGTGCCTACGATAATAATAAAGAATTTAAAGTGTATTTGAAAATCAACTAAATATAATAATTTTAAAATACTAAAAAAATAACTTGTGGATGAATTTCAAATACATTAAAATCTTACTATGCTATTCTTTTAGTTCAAACGAAATATCAATATCCTCAAAACCTTAATATTTGAAATATATTACATCTCTTTTACTTCAACCCAAACAGAAGAATATATATATATATATATATATATATATATATATTATATATTATATATATATATATATATATATATATATATATATATATATATATATACACACACATGTATACATATTAAAAAACAAAATTCAAGAAAAAGACTAGCATCGTTTTCCCCATGCACGCCCTAATTAATTTATTGACAAGAACCCACAAGATATCTGGCAAGATATTGACATTACAAATAATAAGTATAAATTAGCATTCAAGCATGAAGTTAATGTGAGGAGATAAGCCAGGTTTGTATGCACTGGCAACTGGAATCGCAACCACACATAGGTACTCCATGACAAGGGCTTCTCATGCCCACAAAATCGACTAAATTAGTAGCTTTAATTTTCATTTATACGATGATATATCTATGCAATGAAATTTTCTTTTGCTGGTGAAAGGCATCCATCAACCCTAATTTCACAAATCTTACTGGAATTAATGGGTGATGTGTGCATGTCTTAATATCAAGATATTATGTGGTGTCGCTTTTAATGAGTTGCGTAGAATCAAAATGGACATTGTAGTATGGATGATAAAATATATAAGTGATCGGTTGTATGTACGAGTGTCAATTTTGGGTTATGGGTCGGATTTGGGTCAAACCCGGAACTAACCTGGGTTCAAGCAGATCAATCCTAACCCGACTCGGATATGTAAACAGATCGGAAATTCGAACCCGGACCCGACCCGGCGGATTGCCGGGTTGACCCAACCCGACACAGGAGGGCGGATCGGGGCTGCGGGCGGCTAGCGGGCTGCGGGCGCCAGGGGACTCGGGCGAGCTGGCTTGTAGACAAGCGGGCCAACGCGTGCATTTCTGTGCGGGCAGGTGCGCTGGCATCTGCGTGCAAGAGCGGGCATGCAGCCACCTTTGGCGGGCGCGCAGGCGGCGGCCGGCCGGCATGGACAGCCGCGAGCAGGTGTGTGGGCAGCAGACAACCGCGAGCAGCTTCGTGGGCAGGCATTTCAAATGGGTTTTCGGGTTTACCCGCCAACCCGCCGGGTCAACCCGAACCTGCCCCATTTTTCAAACGGGTCAAATCCGGGAACCCGACCCAACCCGTTTTAAAATCGGGTCGGGTCTAACCCGAAATTTTCTGGCCAAGTTCGGGCCGAATTTTCATGTCGTGTCAAATATTGACACCCCTAGTTGTATGTTCTCACACTAAAGCATTCTTAAATTAGGGCAATGGGCACTTATAAGCTTTTTTTTTTGTGGATAATGGGGCTAAATTGTTAATGATATTTATACTTTGATTTGAAAAGAAGAATATGAATGAATTCTACTTCATAATTTTATGTTGGTTGTTTGGCCTTGAGGTAATAGTTAATCTCCATAACCATCTCTTAATTATTCTCCATCATCACGCCATAAATGGCCAAGATTTCGAGTTTGCCTCCCTCTCCAAACCCTCAAGCCCTAAAAGCTCTCCGGTTTGGCCTTCTCACCAATCCAAGTAATTAATCCTATAGTTCTCGAGAGTTTCCCTATCCAAGATAACCTCAATATATACTCTCAACATTTGCAACCAATCACTCATTCTAACTATCATCACTAGACTTTAACCACCTCCTTAGTTCTCAAGCTCACCTCATTCTCCCCTTATCTGAGTTTTTTCCATCCTTTCCCCTTTATAAATAATTTTTTCTCAATTTGACTTCTCAACCAATCTTAAGAATTTATCTTGCCATCACTTCAACATATCACCACCGTTAAAAGGGCCTCATCCTTTTTCAAACCCCACGTTCCATTCTAATCCATTAATCTTCTCAATCCCTTGTGTATACGCTTATAATAATTATTTTAATCTCAATATTTATTTTATTATATTTACTTCATATCAATCATTTAATAATTATATTGTGAACAATGTTGAGTTTTATATTAGTCGGTGATAGTCTTAGGCTTTATTTGAGACAGCTTTTTTACTACCTCTTAAAGTAGCTTTCTAGTATAAAATTTTTATTTTTTTTAACTAGAAAGCCGCTTTAAGAAACAATAAAAAAGCTGTCCCAAACGAAGCCTTAGGCTTTGTTTGGGACGGTTTTTTTATTGCTTCCTAAAACGGAGTTTTGATACAAAAATAAAAAATTTTGTACTTAAACTCTGTTTTAGAAAGCATAAAAAAGCCGTCCCAAACGAAGCCTTAATCACCATTAAAAGCATTGGACCAATTAAAAAGTGGGTTTCGTAGAGTTTGTGAAATATTGGATTAGAGGTGGTTAGAGCCTTTGTCCAGGATTAAAATAAGAATAAGTTTTATCTAAATATTAGGTTTAAGAAGTGTTGCATCCTGGAATAGTCGCGGCGGTAGAGAATTATAAATTTTAGCTTCCTACCTTTGTATGAAGATCTAATACACAAACAAATAAAAGTGTAGGGTGCAGTGTTCATAAGAAAATACAAAGAGTTTATGTAAAAAATCATAAAAATGGGGATGAATCATGGGGCCTGACTTAGTTTGAATGAATCCACTAGTATTAGTGGTTGATTACAAATAATTCCCCTCCTCGGACGAGGGTGCTGGCTCAATGTACTAAATATTCATCATATTATATAGTTGGAGAGCAACATAACAACTATTCTTAAGAGCATGTTGGCATGTTTGTTTGTTCAGTAGGACCATAGTCAGCAGGTGACCAGGGTCAGAAGGTCCGTAGTCGGGTAATGTTGGTCAGAGGGACCGTAGTTAAAAGGCGACAGAGGTTAGAAGGTTGTAGTTGACAGGCGACAGAGGTCGGAAGGACCGTAGTTGTGGGTGACGAAGGTCAAATGGATTTTATTCCAACATAGGTAATCGGAAGGACCATAGTCGGGTAGATGACTAAGGTTGGAAGGACTAAAGTTAGGCAACAGTGATCGAAAGGATCATAGCCGGTGGGCGATGAAGCTTGGAAGGACGATAGTTGGGTAACAACGATCAGAAGGACCATAATAGGCGTATGACTAAGGTGGAAAGGACTGTAGTCAGGTGACAGTGGTCAGAAGGACAGTAGTCGGAGGATAACGGAGATTGGAAAGACCGCAGTCGGTGATGATGGTCCAAAGGATCGTAGTCGATGGACGAAGAGGTCATAAGGATTGTAGTTGGGAGGCGATGGAGGTCGAAAGGACTGTATTTGGCATGCGACGGTGGTACAAAGGATCGTAGTCGGACGATGGTGGTCAGAAGGACCATAGTTGGGCGATGATGATAAAAAAGATCATAGTCTACAAACAATTGAGGTTCAAAAGAACCATACTCTACAGGCGACGAAGGTTGGAGGGCCGTAGTCAAGCGATGGTGGTCAAAAGGACTATAGTCAGTAGAAGACTAAGATTGGAAGGGTTGTAGTTGGAGGGCGACAGAGGTTAGAAAAACCATAGTTTGGGACGGTAATCGAAAGGTCGTAGTCGGTGGAAATTAGAGGTTGAAAGAACTATAAGCGGTGGGAGATAAAGGTAGGAAGGATCGTAGTATGATGACGGTGGTCGTAAGGACTAGACGGTGGATAGAAGACCGTGGTCGGATGATGGTAGACGGAGGAAGGATCCTTAGTGTCTTATATATGGAAGAGTACAATTCATTGGTGATGGTGTCAGGTGGAGCTTCAAGATTCTTCAAGATCCAAAGCACTTCTCTTCTTCCTTCTTATCCCCAAGGCTTCAAGCCCACCTTTTATGTGAAGAATAAAGAGTCTATTTATAATTTTTTGACAAAGACATGTGTGATGCCCCAGATATCAATAGTGAAAGGATTCTTCTATCATTTCTTTTTCCATATCTTTTACTTTTCTTTTTCTCGATCGTATCCATACAGTCATCCAGAGATAATTGCATTACAGGAAAGAAATACAGCAACAACAGTAATCCACATATATCAACATAAGCGTCCAAAAGGTCATATACAATAACCAAACGGCTACAAAACAGAAGTCTACCACTACTATAAAACAAAGCTTCAGCAACCGAAGAAACATCACGCGGGAGGCTCTGCACCTGAAATATTAACCACATATAATGAGCTTACTAGCCCAGCAAGTCACCAAAGCCTAAAACTGAAATCAAAGCACGGCGATGCTATCAATATGCAGGTCAATCAAGCCAAGTCAATCAATGGTCAATGAGTCTATGCAATATGGAAATCAATAGTCAATGAAACCAATAGTCGATACAGCGGAAATCAAATCAGTAATCAATGTAGTACGGAAATCAATAATCAATAATCACAGCGGTAAAAACATCGATAAATCAATATTCCCCAGCAATCAAATCAGTATGTGACTGGAAGCCAATATCTATCCATCGTAGCAGTGTCTATCAATCAATACTATCAGTTCAATCAATCGTGTCGTCTAGTCAATCAGTTGTATCTATATCATTTATCAAATCAGTCAATACTCTTGCAAATCAGTCAATCCAATTATTCAATACAATTCACTCGATATCAATATACAGTATGATACTACGGCAGCGAGGACGGTTCAATAATGACGACGTACGATGCTACAATAGGAAAATCATCTCAATCAATAGAGCACTTTCCAATCAATTATATCTATCGACTCAAATCCCAATAAACAATCAAATCAATACGGTGAAAGATCAATTGAAATCAAATCAATACAATGAAATCATCAAGTCAATAGAAATCAATACAATCAGCTCCATAAAGAAATCTATCCTACGATAAATCAAATCCATACGGCAATAATCCATTCAATCAATCAATCGATAATCGATACGACGAATCAATGTATCAGTGTATCAATAGCATATTAGGATATGTCGTATCAATGGTATCCATATGTCAACATCATAATTCATATCAATGTCGATGTCGGTATCTATCAATCGATAATCTATGTCAATGTCGATGTCAATATCTATGAATCAATACACAGAATCCATATCATAATCCATAATCCATGATCCAGTCGATAAAATCAATCAGAAAAGCAATACGATAAATCAATTGTAGCATGTCAATACAACGCAAAATCAATAGTATCAATGATCAATAATCAATCAATAAAATCAATAAATCCGTTCAATAAATCAATTCAATAAATCTATCAAGATCAATAAATCAATCGGAAATCAATAAATCAATGCAATGCAATATCGTATACATGCAATTCCATACAATGGTCTTACTAGACAAGCACAAACACTAGCTATGATCAATAGTGCTGTTGTAGAAATCCATAGTGCTGTTGTAGAATCCATATTGCTGTTGTAGATATCCGTACGTTGGTTTCAATCAATAAGAGTCGTCACTCTTTTTGCCCGTCGGCCGCCCGTCGGCATATAAAACTCCTTATGACTCCCATCTATAGTGCTGTTGTAGAAATCCATAATCGATGTTTAAAGGAAAGCCCGTCGGCCCACCATCCTGTACAGGTCAATATCTATCTCCAACCAACGTTCAACCAGGTTCCCACTTGTCTTTCAGTAACAATCAATTCAATCAATAGTCAATGCAATAAGAAATATTAAAGCAATCTAGAACAATCAGATCAATAGACATACGCATATCAATTCAATCTATCAATTCCAGAAAATTCAGAAATCATACGAAAATCGGGCAGCGTAACGGCAGTCGGACAAATTTACACAAAAATCCTGCAAAAAAGCACAAATTCCAAATTTCTCCAAATTACAGTAGAAGATCCACAACATCAATACAAGACTATTATTCTATATAATCCAAATCAAATCAAGTCCTGATATGTTTATATTCGATTAAAATCACGTAGAATCAATTCCGACCGGTAAAATCGTCGTAGAAAATACTCGAATCGTGTGTAATAATCATATCTATAACATACCAAAAGTTGTGCGGTGAAAATTGTATTAATCCCAAATCAGATCAAAATTTCGACTACGAAAACACAAAACAGATCACAACTCGGTCAAAACTCAATATCTTTGAAAACAGAAATAAGGTTCGGAGTCTTTACCACGAGATCTTCACTTTTCCCAACAGCGACGTCGGACGAAAAGCGCTCCGCGGCCTCCAAAACCAGGTTTTCCTCTTTTTCCCTTTCTCTTTCTCTCTCTAAAATCAGATATTTTGATTTAAAAATGATTTTCTCTCTCCTCAAAACGAGCTGATTTTCTTATATCATGAAGCAGATCGGCCCGGCCGATCGCCAAATCGTCCTGGGACGATCAGACCAAAATAATCGTCCTGGACGGTTCCCAGAACTATTCTCAGGACGATATTTTCTACAGTGCAGATCGGCCTGGACGATCTCACTATCGTCCTGGACGATCCTGGGAGGAAAAATCCAAATCAGAGAGGAACAGTAAGGGAACGAGGTCTCACAGTCTCCCCACCTTAGAAAAATGTCGTCCCGACATTTCCCTAAAGTGTCCGGAACAAAACAAATCCAATCGATCGGAAAAATCGCACAAATCACATTGGAACAGACAATAAACTAAACTCGTACCAGTCACATCAGCAGGCACTGAAGGAACATCTTCCATCATGGCTTGTACATTTCCAGTCTGAACAGTCGGAACAGGTCCTTGCCTAAGTTCAGAACTCGGGCAATCAGTCATTCTATGTCCATATCCACCACATCGGAAGCATTGCCCTGTTCTCCGATAACACTGTCCCAAATGTCTCTTTCCACAACATGTACAAACATTAATTCTTGCTTTGCTACCTTCCCCACTTTTCTTGCTACGCCCAGAGCGTTTCGCTAATTTATCACTTACCATCTGAGCGACCATATCAGCAAACTTATTCATATTTTCAGATGTGAGCGGGAGGTTAGCAGCATATTCAGTCTCAATCTTTTTGCCTTTCGGATCCATTTGCCTGATCAATTCAAATCATTCAAACCAAATCAAACCACGGAGTCAAACACGTAAAACAAAACGAATCGAATAACGCAATTATCGACTCTGGATATAATCAAATCTTTTTCACTACACTCGCTCTGATACCAACTGTGGTGCCCCAGATATCAATAGTGAAAGGATTCTTCAATCATTTCTTTTTCCATATCTTTTACTTTCCTTTTTCTCGATCGTATCCATACAGTCATCCAGAGATAATTGCATTACAGGAAAGAAATACAGCAACAACAGTAATCCACATATATCAACATAAGCGTCCAAAAGGTCATATACAATAACCAAACGGCTACAAAACAGAAGTCTACCACGGCTATAAAACAAAGCTACAGCAACCGAAGAAACATCACGCGGGAGGCTCTGCACCTGAAATATTAACCACATATAATGAGCTTACTAGCCCAGCAAGTCACCAAAGCCTAAAACTGAAATCAAAGCACGGCGATGCTATCAATATGCAGGTCAATCAAGCCAAGTCAATCAATGGTCAATGAGTCTATGCAATACGGAAATCAATAGTCAATGAAACCAATAGTCGATACAGCGGAAATCAAATCAGTAATCAATGTAGTACGGAAATCAATAATCAATAATCACAGCGGTAAAAACATCGATAAATCAATATTCCCCAGCAATCAAATCAGTATGTGACTGGAAGCCAATATCTATCCATCGTAGCAGTGTCTATCAATCAATACTATCAGTTCAATCAATCGTGTCGTCTAGTCAATCAGTTGTATCTATATCATTTATCAAATCAGTCAATACTCTTGCAAATCAGTCAATCCAATTATTCAATACAATTCACTCGATATCAATATACAGTATGATACTACGGCAGCGAGGACGGTTCAATAATGACGACGTACGATGCTACAATAGGAAAATCATCTCAATCAATAGAGCACTTTCCAATCAATTATATCTATCGACTCAAATCCCAATAAACAATCAAATTAATATGGCGAAAGATCAATTGAAATCAAATCAATACAATGAAATCATCATGTCAATAGAAATCAATACAATCAGCTCCATAAAGAAATCTATCCTACGATAAATCAAATCCATACGGCAATAATCCATTCAATCAATCAATCGATAATCGATACGACGAATCAATGTATCAGTGTATCAATAGCATATTAGGATCTGCCGTATCAATGGTATCCATATGTCAACATCATAATTCATATCAATGTCGATGTCGGTATCTATCAATCGATAATCTATGTCAATGTCGATGTCAATATCTATGAATCAATACACAGAATCCATATCATAATCTATAATCCATGATCCAGTCGATAAAATCAATCAGAAAAGCAATACGATAAATCAATTGTAGCAAGTCAATACAACGCAAAATCAATAGTATCAATGATCAATAATCAATCAATAAAATCAATAAATCCGTTCAATAAATCAATTCAATAAATCCATCAAGATCAATAAATCAATCGGAAATCAATAAATCAATGCAATGCAATATCGTATACATGCAATTCCATACAATGGTCTTACTAGACAAGCACAAATACTAGCTATGATCAATAGTGCTGTTGTAGAAATCCATAGTGCTGTTGTAGAATCCATATTGCTGTTGTAGATATCCGTACGTTGGTTTCAATCAATAAGAGTCGTCACTCTTTTTGCCCGTCGGCCGCCCGTCGGCATATAAAACTCCTTATGACTCCCATCTATAGTGCTGTTGTAGAAATCCATAATCGATGTTTAAAGGAAAGCCCGTCGGCCCACCATCCTGTACAGGTCAATATCTATCTCCAACCAACGTTCAACCAGGTTCCCACTTGTCTTTTAGTAACAATCAATTCAATCAATAGTCAATGCAATAAGAAATATTAAAGCAATCTAGATTAATCAGATCAATAGACATACGCATATCAATTCAATCTATCAATTCCAGAAAATTCAGAAATCATACGAAAATCGGGCAGCGTAACGGCAGTCGGACAAATTTACACAAAAATCCTGCAAAAAAGCACAAATTCTAAATTTCTCCAAATTACAGTAGAAGATCCACAACATCAATACAAGACTATTATTCTATAGAATCCAAATCAAATCAAGTCCTGATATGTTTCTATTCGATTAAAATCACATAGAATCAATTCCGACCGGTAAAATCGTCGTAGAAAATACTCGAATCGTGTGTAATAATCATATCTATAACATACCAAAAATTGTGCTGTGAAAATTGTATTAATCCCAAATCAGATCAAAATTTTGACTACGAAAACACAAAACAGATCACAACTCGGTCAAAACTCAATATCTTTGAAAACAGAAATAAGGTTCGGAGTCCTTACCACGAGATCTTCACTTTTCCCAACAGCGACGTCGGACGAAAAGCGCTCCGCGGCCTCCAAAACCAGGTTTTCCTCTTTTTCCCTTTCTCTTTCTCTCTCTAAAATCAGATATATTGATTTAAAAATGATTTTCTCTCTCCTCAAAACGAGCTGATTTTCTTATATCATGAAGCAGATCGGCCCGGCCGATCGCCAAATCGTCCTGGGACGATCAGACCAAAATAATCGTCCTGGACGGTTCCCAGAACTATTCTCAGGACGATATTTTCTACAGTGCAGATCGGCCTGGACGATCTCACTATCGTCCTGGACGATCCTGGGAGGAAAAATCAAAATCAGAGAGGAACAGTAAGGGAACGAGGTCTCACAACATGACTAGTAAATATGGAGAAGATCGATGACAGAGTGTTCCAACGGACAACTCATATTGATCTCATAAATCATAGAGCAGTTATCAAGCATTTATATGCCTAAATGATATCAAAATTAAGAGAACTTGTAGTCATTGAATTTGTCTCATCGAGCTGCTCGATTCAATTTTAAGCATGTTATAGTTGGATATCATTTAGTCATCAAATTTATACTTTGAACATTTCAAATGTGTTTCGATCTCTTGATTTGGACCCATTTGGGCTTGGATTGGACGGATTTTGGTATCGTTGGTTTCCTCTCCTTGAGATGTTCAATTCAACTATGTGCTTGCTGAAATCAGAGTTCAGATAATCCAAAATTTAATTTTCAAAGTTTCTTATTTAGATTTGCATCGAGATTTGTGCTTGATAAAGATGATTTTTGGTGACGTATCAAGAAGTTTCCTCACCTTTGGGTAGTGAAGGCGTTGTGGAAATCTTGTTCGAGTTTGGGGGCTAGGTAATAGTCATGTGCATCTTGCTCTAAAACCTAGCTTATACCTCCTTGCATATTTACTTGTTATGTATTTTTTTTCATCTATAAGTGATGAACTATTTGTTTAAGCACTCTTTATACCAAATCAATTACATAAATATAAATCAGATATTAAGAATAACATGTCAAATAATGTAATATCTCGTTCCCTTACTGTTCCTCTCTGAATTGGATTTTCCTCCCAGAATCGTCCAGGACGAAGTTGGATCGTCCGGGACGATCGGTACAGGTTGTGTAGAAAAATCCTGTTTGGCCGTCTGGTTCGTCTGGACGAAATCAGGATCGTCTGGACGAAAATAAGTCAGTGAACCCTTCGCCAGGGACGATATGTGATTTTTCGTCTGGACGAAATTCTTCTCTTCATGGATCGTCCGGGACGAAGCTCGATCGTCCAGGACGATCAGTCTGGATATATATAGAAATGAGATATTTTGAAGAGAGAGAAATATCTGAGGAGAGAGAAAGAGAAAAGGAAAAAGAGAAAAGCTGGTTTTCGGAGACCGCGGAGCGCTTTTCGTCCGACGCTGCTGTTGGGAAAAGTGAAGATCTCGTGGTAAGGACTCCGAATCCTATTTCTGTTTTCAAAGAAGTTGAGTTTTGACCGAGTTGAGATCTGTTTTGTGTTTTCGTAGTCGACTTTTCGACATGATTTTGATTTGACACAACTTTCACCGCACAACTTTTAGAGTGTTATAGATATGATTATTCTACACGATTTGACTGTATTCTACGAATTTTCTTCCGGTCGGAATTGGTTCTACATGATTTTAATCGAATAGAAAATTATCAGGATGTTTTCTGACTTGGTTTCTATAGAATAAAAGTCTTGCATTGATGTTATAGATATTCTATTGTAATTTGGTAGAATTTGGAAATCGTGTCTTTTTGCAGGATTTTTGTGTAAATTTGACCGACTGCCGTTACGCTGCCCGATTTTCGTATGATTTCCTAATTGTCTGAGATTGATAGATTGAATCGATATGAATATGATTATTGATATGATTGCTTTAATATTGACTATTGAATTGCTTATTGATTGAATTGACTATTGATACTGGAACCCAAGTGGAACCTGGTTGAACGTTGGTGAAGATTGATATTGACCTGTACAGGATGGTGGGCCGACGGGCTTTCCTTTAAACCATTGATCATTGATATAACGATTGGGAGTTATAAGGAGTTTATATGCCGACGGGCGGCCGACGGGCAAAAAGAGTGACGACTCTTATTGATAGACCAACGTACGGACTACAACAGCAATGGATTCTACAACAGCAACATGACCAGTTGATTTTACTTGTCCAATATATAGTATTGAATTGCATGTTTACTGTATTGATTTACGAATTTATTGCTTTATCGATTTCTGCCTTATTGATTGATCGGATTTACTGTATCGTACGATTTCATTGATTTCATTGATTGATTACCGAGCATTGATTACTGAGCATTGATATGGATATTGATAGATATAGATACTGCATTGATAGCATGGACATGGACATCGTATAGATTCATTGATATTGCTGCCTATAGATTTTGTAGACTCGCTGTTGCTACTGTTCTACACCGTATTGACTGTTGTATAGATTTCTTGTCAGACTGGATTGAAGTTTATCGTATTGCTTTCCTCGATTGATTTCATTAAATGGATCGTATTGATTTGACCGTATTGATTTGATTGACGGATATTGATTGATTGCATTGATTTATCGAATTGCCTGCCGCTGCATTGACTGGTTTTATTGACTATGGATTTCCACTGTATAGAATTGAGGATCATTGATTCATGGATTTCCGGATTGCATAGATTCATTGACCATTGACTGATTCAGATTGATAGATTGACATGCATATTGATAGCATCGCCGTGCTTTGATTTCAGTTATAGGTATTAGGTGACCTGCTGGGCTTTGTAAAGCTCATTATATGTGGTTGATATTTTCAGGTCAGGGCTCGGGAGCAGGAGATAGGAATTGATCCAGATCGACAGGTTTTAGTTTCTTTTGATCGATAGATGATTCTTTTGTACTCAGGACAGGATAGATTTCTCTACTTGTATTGATAGTTTAGTTCCTGAGTATTGTATATGATGTTTTGAGATGTGAATCGACTTGAATATTGATGTTTAAATTTTTTAGATGTTTGATAGATTGCTTACTGAAGGTTTATAGATAACTCTGGTAAATTGTTGTGAAATTGATTGACATTCTTTCCAAGTTAGATCTTGGGGCATCACAAGTTGGTATCAGAGCAGTGTTATTGGAAGAATGGATTGTTACCAGAGTTGTAGGTTTGGATTGAGAGATTGGGTAGATTGGGTAGCTTTAAGAGCTTCATTGGCATACATCGTTGCATGTGTGTATCATTTGTTTTGAATTGTGCAGGTGAAAAAGATATGGATCCTCCAGCAGAATCCAGTGTACCAAATGAGCAACACAGCGCAGCTCCAATGCCTTCAGAGAGTATGATGCAGTTGGCTACTGCGATTGCACATGTTATGGGGGATGCCCAGAGCAAGATGAGTGGAAGCAAGGAAGAAGAGGTAGACAGACACTTGCAGATGTTCCACAAGCTGAAGCCTCCGTTGTTCAAAGGGGCTGTAGGACCACAGGCTGCTGAGGATTGGATCATGAGGGTGGAAAAGATTTTTGATAGCATGCAGTGTCCGGGGAATAGAAAAGTACCATTGGCAGTATTCATGTTGGAGAGTGAGGCAGAGAGATGGTGGATCGGACAGCAGAGAGAGAAATTCCAGGGGAAGACAAATGCTGAGATCACCTGGGATGAGTTCACTACAGTATTCAGGATGTGGTTTGTACCACCGTCAGCTCAGCGACAGATGCAGGAAGCTTTCATGAGATTGGAGCAAGGCCGCAAGTCAGTGATGGAGTACGAGGCCGAGTTTACTGCTCTTGCGAGGTACGCTGCTCATCTGATTCCTACGGCCAAGGAAAAATGTTATAGATTCCTGCACGGATTGAACAGAGAGCTGAGGCATCCACTAGTACCTTTCCGGATCCATGAGTTTTCTGAGCTAGTGGAGCGAGCTCGATTGATAGAGATTGATCTGGCGACACCGGTACCGAGGTACGAGGATACCAGAAGGAGGAGAGATGAGGTACGACGAGATGATTCTGGTAGAGATAGAGATAGAGAGAAGAGAAGTAGATATGAGAGTTCGAGAGGATCTGCATCGGGATCTGTACCGCGATCTGCATCGGTAGTATCGTCTGGTAGTTCTGGAGCATGTGTTCACTGTGGTAAACGACATGCAGGTCGATGCTACCTGTTGACGGGGCAGTGTTTTCACTGTGGACAGCAAGGGCACAGAGCAGCAGCTTGTCCTCAGAGAGGACTGGGTGGACGGACTTATTCTGGCACGGGTTCAGGACAGCAGAGGACTGTTGGCCCGAGGACTTACAGTGAGAGATCAGGGAACCGGATAGATGATAGAGCTGTCAGAGATCAGAGAGAGACAGTTGCACCACGACCTCCTGCACTTCCTCCAGTGGTGCCACGCATCTACAGTCTACAGAGTTTACAGCATCAGGATCAACAGCGACCAGAGAGTTCTACTGGTAAGATTGATTTGACTAACCGATTGATATTGACATATGAACATTGCATATTGACATTTGATTGATTGCATTGTGTGTTTTGTATGGATTTCGACGAGTTTTGTTTTGGGATTTGGATTTCGATCGATTTGGTTTGCTTCGTGTTTTGCTTCGTACCTTTAGGGAAATGTCGGGACGACATTTTTCTAAGGTGGGGAGATTGTAATATCTCGTTCCCTTACTGTTCCTCTCTGAATTGGATTTTCCTCCCAGAATCGTCCAGGACGAAGTTGGATCGTCCGGGACGATCGGTACAGGTTGTGTAGAAAAATCCTGTTTGGCCGTCTGGTTCGTCTGGACGAAATCAGGATCGTCTGGACGAAAATAAGTCAGTGAACCCTTCGCCAGGGACGATATGTGATTTTTCGTCTGGACGAAATTCTTCTCTTCATGGATCGTCCGGGACGAAGCTCGATCGTCCAGGACGATCAGTCTGGATATATATAGAAATGAGATATTTTGAAGAGAGAGAAATATCTGAGGAGAGAGAAAGAGAAAAGGAAAAAGAGAAAAGCTGGTTTTCGGAGACCGCGGAGCGCTTTTCGTCCGACGCTGCTGTTGGGAAAAGTGAAGATCTCGTGGTAAGGACTCCGAATCCTATTTCTGTTTTCAAAGAAGTTGAGTTTTGACCGAGTTGAGATCTGTTTTGTGTTTTCGTAGTCGACTTTTCGACATGATTTTGATTTGACACAACTTTCACCGCACAACTTTTAGAGTGTTATAGATATGATTATTCTACACGATTTGACTGTATTCTACGAATTTTCTTCCGGTCGGAATTGGTTCTACGTGATTTTAATCGAATAGAAAATTATCAGGATGTTTTCTGACTTGGTTTCTATAGAATAAAAGTCTTGCATTGATGTTATAGATATTCTATTGTAATTTGGTAGAATTTGGAAATCGTGTCTTTTTGCAGGATTTTTGTGTAAATTTGACCGACTGCCGTTACGCTGTCCGATTTTCGTATGATTTCCTAATTGTCTGAGATTGATAGATTGAATCGATATGAATATGATTATTGATATGATTGCTTTAATATTGACTATTGAATTGCTTATTGATTGAATTGACTATTGATACTGGAACCCAAGTGGAACCTGGTTGAACGTTGGTGAAGATTGATATTGACCTGTACAGGATGGTGGGCCGACGGGCTTTCCTTTAAACCATTGATCATTGATATAACGATTGGGAGTTATAAGGAGTTTATATGCCGACGGGCGGCCGACGGGCAAAAAGAGTGACGACTCTTATTGATAGACCAACGTACGGACTACAACAGCAATGGATTCTACAACAGCAACATGACCAGTTGATTTTACTTGTCCAGTATATAGTATTGAATTGCATGTTTACTGTATTGATTTACGAATTTATTGCTTTATCGATTTCTGCCTTATTGATTGATCGGATTTACTGTATCGTACGATTTCATTGATTTCATTGATTGATTACCGAGCATTGATTACTGAGCATTGATATGGATATTGATAGATATAGATACTGCATTGATAGCATGGACATGGACATCGTATAGATTCATTGATATTGCTGTCTATAGATTTTGTAGACTCGCTGTTGCTACTGTTCTACACCGTATTGACTGTTGTATAGATTTCTTGTCAGACTGGATTGAAGTTTATCGTATTGCTTTCCTCGATTGATTTCATTAAATGGATCGTATTGATTTGACCGTATTGATTTGATTGACGGATATTGATTGATTGCATTGATTTATCGAATTGCCTGCCGCTGCATTGACTGGTTTTATTGACTATGGATTTCCACTGTATAGAATTGAGGATCATTGATTCATGGATTTCCGGATTGCATAGATTCATTGACCATTGACTGATTCAGATTGATAGATTGACACGCATATTGATAGCATCGCCGTGCTTTGATTTCAGTTATAGGTATTAGGTGACCTGCTGGGCTTTGTAAAGCTCATTATATGTGGTTGATATTTTCATGTCAGGGCTCGGGAGCAGGAGATAGGAATTGATCCAGATCGACAGGTTTTAGTTTCTTTTGATCGATAGATGATTCTTTTGTACTCAGGACAGGATAGATTTCTCTACTTGTATTGATAGTTTAGTTCCTGAGTATTGTATATGATGTTTTGAGATGTGAATCGACTTGAATATTGATGTTTAAATTTTTTAGATGTTTGATAGATTGCTTACTGAAGGTTTATAGATAACTCTGGTAAATTATTGTGAAATTGATTGACATTCTTTCCAAGTTAGATCTTGGGGCATCACAAATAATCTCTCTTAATCATAGATTTACTTAGATCACCATTATACTACTCTTATGTTCATAGTTATGCTATAAAATATACTTATCTAACTATGTTAAAATTGTTGTCTCCTTTGAAAATGTCAATTTGTATGTTTGGTTTAATTTACTTCCATTGTACTTCAATCTCATTTGTATTTTCATTTCTAATTGGCAAAATTTTGTTATTCTTTCTTTGTGAAACTAATTTCCTTTTTTATAATCTGTGCATGGGTCCTCTTGATTTAAATTTATGAGGGAGAAGATAATAAAGAATTGAAACTTCTCAAAGAAGGTGTAAAATATCCTTTATAACATACCAATCAAACATTCCAAATTCAGCTGTGTAAGATTTATTTAAGAAAAAATGCTATAAAATTTTCAATGCAAATTAAGCCCTTCAAAATCATTGGGATAACTCCTTTTTTTTTGGTGGTGGAAGTCTTTTAAATTAAGAAAAAGGCAAACTTAGCTTGGTTATCAGGGTTTGCTTCTTTCTCAAAGTTTAGAGAGCAAGTTGGTTATAAAAATGAAGGAGAAACAATTTCCAAGAAGAAAGAGCAAAGAAAAGAGAGCAAAGGATAATTTTGTTATTAATGCATTTGTATCCAACTATCCATGGATATGTACATAACATTTTTGCTGCAATATAACATATTTTTAAAGGAGAGGACCTTTCATTTCTTATTAATTTATATGCAAAAATAATAGTATTGAAACTACATCAGTCAAATATAAAAGGATTTTGATTGTATACTTTTTTTTTTTTGTATATAAATACAATGATGATTATTTTGGAGGGATTAAAGAGGCATTTTAATGAGATTTGATGAGCTTAATACTTATTTATTTCAATGTTATAGTAAAAAGTGTAATATATCCATCTTAAATCATAAAATCATAGCACTCATATAATGTTAAATCATAAAATAATCAATTATTTAATAATATGTCCATATGTATTCAGTGTTCAATTAATAACATAAATTTAAAATATTAAATTTTGGCTTATAAATTGTGAAACCTTTGAGCATTTTCCTACTTGATCAATTTTTATGATTTAACATTATATGAGTGCTATGGGGATATTTCTCTCTTCATCTAAAATTACAGTAAATTAGTTCTTATTTTAATTGACAATAGTGTTGGGCATCCTCAACTAATAAAAAATTAGCCAAATGATTTTTCCCTAGGTAGGTGTAATTGACTGATCTTGGCCATGATCTAGCATGTCTAGTGGCCAATGTTAGAGCAATAGTGCAATGGCTATCGACATTGAAGCCTCCAACTGGTAATGAATTGTGCAATCATGAAGCTCTTCATAACTAGCACAATTGATCTTATGAATTAGAACACTATCGATCGAATCATCATCTTGAACACAATTTGAAATATAGTTTGTATTTTCATTCGTTGAAAAGCAACAATGATTTAGGAATTAATTTGTTTGTCTTCTTGATAACAAAGACGTATCATCAGAACCCAAAAGAATATTCAAACTCCCATTATTAATTGAGAGCTCATAAGAGGGACTTGATCAGCTAATCGGTTTCATCTCTATTGAGTCAGCTTAAAAGTGAAACATGATCAGATTCATGTGAATTTAGCATCATTGGGGTGACTCATCCTACAGAACCTTATCATTTTCACTAAAATTATAAAATTAGTGTATATAAGGCCTCTATAATGACAAACTTTTTACTCAATTTTTTGCATTAATTTGAGGTCTTAAAATTCACATGATAATTTATAAATAATTTGATGCGAGTATGTCATCTCTATTGTCATTAACTTGCCTTGTTCATAGGAGAAAAAGAAAGATTTTATAAGATTCATATAGCTTTTAGTGGAATTTCTTTTGAGAAATTCATCCGGCCAACAAAGCATCTCCCAAAAAATATTATTCCAATGGACAAATAAAGGCTATCTATGCCTCATAATACATGTAATTGAACAAATATTATTTTGTTCAAACTTGTGATTCGTCGTGGTTGTGGGGTTCTTTCAAACCCTCGCCATTCAAATCATCATGGTTAGTTCAAAACCTCTCAATTTGTGTGAATACTCGTTGTTCGAACCCTCGTGGTTTCAGTTATCCCATATGAACTCCTCTTCTCATTCACAAGCAGCTCTTTCTATAGATATGAAAACCCCAACATGCTCCCACATGAGATCTTCTTCCTCTTTACACGGGTTACCCCCATCAAGTTCTTGCAAGAAATCTGCTAATCCTTCAAACTTTGACTATCTCATCAACGCTTTGTCCCAGTGAGCTCCCAAATGAGCTATTCTTCTTCTTTACACACCGCTAGTCACATTGATACATGCTACTGGAGAGCTCTTGACTAAATTCTTCTTTTTGTTCACGTGCCAACGATCCCATTAATATCAGCACTAATAAGTTCCAGCACGAACTATCATCAGAAACTCTCATTCCAACATTCAATTCAAAGATTCAACCAAGGCTTGAACCATGTTCAAATCTAATTAGTTTGAATGAGGTTAGATTCTTCAATTAGATATTTATGAATCTGCTAATACAATTATGCATCCAGCTGGACTCCATTGTTCTGCCACCCACTAATTGTAAAGCTACCTTTATAGGCATTTGGAGAGCCAAGTACTTCAGCTATTTGCCAGTCAGCATAGTAGTTTGACAAATAATTTAGTTTTAGCAAAGACAATAATGTAAATGAGATAGAGGGTTATATATTAATGAAAAGATATTAGAATATAATATCTTGATTAAATTTTTAATAAAGATAGATTCTGAAATTCCTTATTTTATTTTAAAATAAATTATTAATTGCATTAAACATTTACATGCATTCATTTTAAAATAAAATTAAAAATTTTAAACTTTATTGTAGTAATTTTTATCAGAATTTTATATTGTTAAGAGTTAGTATATACTTGCACTGATCGAGTGAGAGAGTTTTTCGTTCTAGCGATGTACATAGATACAGTACAAAAATAGATTATTGAGAGAGCATGAAAACACTAGAAATTTTTAACGCGGAAAACCCCAAAAGACGGAAAAATCATGGGGTCTTATCCTGGTGAGAAGTTTCCACTATACTTGAGTGAATTACAAAGCTTGGCCACTTAACTTGGAGACGGTGAAATTACAATAATTTGAAGAGTCAGTCAAGCTAAAATTGAAGTATTTTTTAGTTAAATAAATTGATTTTGCTTTCAAAGTAATTTAGGCATGTTTAGGATTATTTTCTTACTGATTACTAAAATAACTTTATAATAGAAAACAAAATTCAAAAGTAAAAAAAATAGTGACAATAAATTGTCCAAAACAAACCTAAATATCAAATGATTTTCAAAAAGCTTTCAATTTCTACCACAATTATTATGTCATCTAAAATAAGCCATGTCCCTTAAAACTTAAAAAGCATAAAATTAAATATGCAAGCATCAAAATATAATTTATTTGAAATTAATGAAGTAATTAGTTCTAAACCTCCTAACTACCGGTCCACAACTCTCTAGTCATAATTGCTGAGATTTTTTTTTTTTGAACAGGGTATCTACTCGTTGCCTCTACAAAGAAAACGGTTGGCAACATAACTAATCGCTCGGTAAAACCTAATGAGCCCATCCACGGGCATCAATCACACACTTGCTTTGACTCATTAAAGAGGCGAGGCCGTAGTAGAGAGAATTCGAACCCGAAATGGGGGATTCCCAATCGAGCTCGCCCACCAACCACCCTATGCCTCGATGGCTCTATGGGTACTGAGATTTTTTCATTAGTTGAAATAGTCATCCAATCCCTTTCATGTACAACTGTCTTCTAATCGGATTCTTATTGTTCTTGCATGGTGTGCTTGACCAACCAATCAGAACTCAACCACCGCAATCCATCTCTCACAAAAATTTATAGTATATTTACTTTCTATTTAAAATAAAAAAATTGGAATAAAATAAATATGAAAATCAAGTGGTTATTAAAATTTAAAAGATTGACTAACGTAGCCTAAAAAGACAATATTTTTCTTTTTATTTGGTGCCGTTAAATGTTAATTACTTTTGTCAGCGAGTGTAGCACCTTTAACCATTATTTACTTGCATGCTTGCTGTTCTCTTAAACATCTGGTCTGAAATAAAATAATAGAAATATCCCTTCTTATTTTTAGCACAACTCAAATCCAACTCTTTTTTTTCAAACGTGTCTTAAATTAGGGTGCTAATATTTGACACAGCTTGAAAATGGACGGATCAAATTCGTGTTGAAAAATTTGACACGTTTGAAAAAAAAGAGTCGGATTTGGGTTGTGCCAAATATTGACGGATCAGAATCGAGTTCAACCCAAACCCGACCCACAACCCGAAATTGCCTTAAACCATTTTTATACTAGCAAAGGAGGCATCGCTTAGGATTTTCGTGCGTACTTAATCATTACTATTATTATGTGATTGAATTTTCAGGACATTAGAAGAATAATTTGCTATCTTAGAGACTATTTGATTTGAAGCCAAATATGTATAATATATTTCTAATGAAGAGGTTTTGAAAATGTTAATGTATGTTTTGAAGTAAAAAAAATAGGAAGTAAAATTTTGAAGTATTTTGAAATTCATCCTTTTATTTAGTTTTGATATATTTAAAATCATTATATTGGATGGATTTCTAAATAAATTATAATGACTAAGTTATTGTTGTTGCCGCCAACAACGGTCACCTCTCATCGTCGCCACCCACCATCTACCTCTGATCGTCATCGCTTGTCACCTCATATACGATGTCAACCACGACCTACTATCGGCCATTGCTTGCCACCTACTATAATCCGTCACTATGTATGAACTATGGCTGATGATTTTTATAGTGAAAGTAGTAGATATATTAGGGCATTAAAGTTATTATCAAGAGATTATTTATGCTATGCTTAGTTAATCTCCTAATAGGAAGAGCTACCAATGAGTAATAAGGTTGTTATCAACCTTGACAGGAAAAACATGCATCAATCTTGATGGCGACGACTGACGTGGTGTTAGAGACCATGACGAATATCAGCCTTAGTGGCCATGATGAGCATTAGCCTTATTGGCAAAACCAGGTGTCATCATCACTAGCGAAGGCAAGCCTCGGCACCTTTGTCGACAATGATGAACTAGTAGTGGCATTGATGCCAATTATAAACATCAAATTTGTGTCAGATGCTGATAGTTAAACATTGTTACTGTTACTTGTAGCAGTTAAAATCGCAACTATGTAATCGCAATATCAAACATGACAATACTTCACAACAATTAAAATCATTACATAGTGATTTAAACTACTACAATCTGATTTTCTGCAACAAAATGCTCCAAAAGCCTTAGTTTTAAACAAATTCAGGTTCATTAGAGACAAGATAACATGAGAAATTCTTCTCACAGAAGATACCTAAATCGCCTCCTAGCATGCAAACCAAGTTTTGCAAATTCAACAAGTGTATTAAGATAATATTTTGCCTAAGCTAATATTTTGAACATTACAGAAGCCTTGCTTAAACAAAGATTATGAGATTTGTAAGAACTGCAGCAAAATGTGCTGCTATGTTCTACAGCAAATGCAATATCTGCTTAAGATACAAAGGATGAAAATATTATTTTATTTTTTGATTCAATGTTGTACAGTTAATCGTGCAAATTGATTGTTTATGTGGGCGAAGGATCGACGAGTATGTTTATTTCTCTCTATTAATTACTGCTAATTGCAATGCTTTAAATTGATGGTATGTAGATGTGATTTTAACTACTGTAATTTAAAGCATTGAGGCTTTGTTTTCCCAACAAATATAAAACCTTTGCATACGGATTTTCTGCATATGACACTCACGACGGTTCAAAAATCAGTGTTTTTTTTTTTGTAAAATTAAGGCTTCATTGAGATAGATTTCTTATTGTTTTTTAAAATACTTTTTCTAATGATTTTTTAAAAGCAACGAAAATATAGTGGCTGAAAGCTGGACAATTTTTTTTTTTGCTTTTTATAATAGACTTTTAGTTAAAAAATTTCTTAAAATCAGCAAAAAAAACCCATAAGCTGTCCCAAAGAAGGCCCAAGCTATTGTTAAAGCTATTCAAAGCTGCTAAGAAAGTACTTTTTTTTTTAAAGTAAATTTGGAAGGTCTTATAATTTTTTTTAATAGTAAGCATTTTGATCCATGTAAATCAACATCAAATTTATATTTAATCGAATGAATTTTACATTCCACTTTATCAATTGCCAAAGAGCTCTTAAAAGGGAGAAATTATTCTGTGCGGAGGCCGGAAGCATAACGACATTCGGAGGCCAATCAGAATGCTCCATGTCAGTGGTACTGAGCCGCGGTACTAAGCAAATGGGTGAAGTACCGCATTCTGGTTGGAGAAAACCCATATATGCGCATACGCGTTTCACACATTAAAAACAGTATACATCCTTAATTAATGAATCAAAAGCTCTCTAAAAATACAGTCTTTGAAGTGAAACCAATAAGCTAAAAATTCAACTAAATATAAAATGCGAACAGGAAACTAAAGGGAAAACACCATAGGGAAAAAATGAAATAAACAATAACATGAAAGCATCATCAGCAACAAAACAATAAAAAGAGCACATCAACAAAAAGGGCCACAACAACGACTAAAAACCTGCACAAACATAGAAAAAAAAAAGACGAGCAAAAAGGGCAGTCGATAACCACCCATACGATAGGCCACAACATCAACCATGATTAGCCACTGTGACGCCGATCCTGGTCTCCGAGGAGAAAAGAGAACGGCGACCCAGCTGCTCCGGGGAGGAGCTCCTCCGAACCTTCCACCTGCAATCCCGCTTCACCCCTTGGCCCAGGCCAAGTTACAGAGAACAGACAAGATGAGGGCAGGGAAGAAACAAGACACAAATTGAACCAAATCCAAAATTCTATCTTATTAACGTTTTACAATATTATTTATACATACCACTCTTAGGCCAAACAACGAAGGCCACTTATTAGGCTATACCAACACTAATCATAAGAAAAGGAGCTACTCTCCTTATTAGCCCCTGCGTCATTCTTCCGGGGTGGGGAAGAACTCCTCCACGTTGTAGTGGGGAGTTAAATCCGCAACATTAAAAACAGCCGAAATGTTGTAATCACCTGGGAGATCTATTTGATAGGCATTGTTGTTGATTTTTTTCACAATCCTGAATGGTCCATCTGCTTTGGGTTTCAACTTGCTGCAGGTTCCGGCGGGAAACCTCTCTTTCCTCAACTTGATCCAAACCAAATCGCCTACTTGAAACTGCACCTCTCGCCGGCGCCTATTGGCTTGGGTTCTGTATTTCTCATTTTGTTTTTCAATCTCCTTTTGTACTTGCTGGTGTAATTTCTGGATCTCCTTACACCGTTCCTCTGCTGCTTGGCTGTAAGTCAGCGAGCTGTTAACTGGAATCAAATCACAAGGTGTGAACGGATTGCAGCCATACACGACTTCAAAAGGACTGTCCCGTGGTTTTATTGGGTGAACGATTGAATGTGAATTCAATCTGAGGTAGTATAAGGTCCCATTGTTTTAGGTTCTTCCCTACAAAACACCTCAGTAAATTGCCCAAACTATGATTTACTGTCTCTGTTTGTCCGTCGGTTTGCGAATGTGCTACCAAACTGAATTGGAGTCGTGTACCCAATTTTCCCCACAAGGTACGCCAAAAATGGCTAAGAAATTTAACGTCTCGATCGGACATAATTGATTTTGGGATGCCATGAAGTTTGACAACTTCTCTGAAATATAAGTCGCCAATGTGGGTGGCATCCAGAGTTTTATCGCAGGCTATAAAATGAGCCATCTTGGAGAATCGGTCCACAACCACCATGACCGAATCTTTGTTTCTTTGGGTGCGGGGCAACCCTAGAACAAAATCTACACTAACATCCTCCCAGGGGCCGAGCGGTACCGATAGGGGCATATAGAGGTCGGCATTAGTCACCGGAGTTTTGGCTAGCTTGCACACTCGACAGCCCCTCACATAGCGAAGTACGTCCCTTCGCATGGTTGGCCAGTAAAACTTCTCCTTTAGCATGGACAACGTTTTATCACGTCCAAAGTGTCCGGACAACCCTCCATCATGGAATTCGAAAATAAGAGCAAGCTGAAACGATCCTTGTGGAATACACAGACAAGATCAGAAAAAGAGAAATCCATCTTGAAGGTGAAACAGGGGTTGAGAGCAGTGTTGACAAGTGGCCCAAACCACCTGGAAATCGGGATCGGTAGAATACTGCTCCTTAATGTTGTCAAACCCGACCACCTTGTGGTGTAATGTCTGCAGCAACACGCATCGTCGGCTTAAGGCATCGGCGACCTGATTATTCTTCCCGGATTTGTGTTTAAGTAAGAATTGGAAAGCGGATAGTGATTCCGCCCAAGTTGCATGATGCCCTCTTAGCTTCTTCTAGCTATCCAAGAATTTGAGTGCGGCATGGTCGGTATAGAGGACAAACTCCTAACAAAGAAGGTAGTGGTTCCAGTGGTGTAATGCACGGACAATGGAGTAGATATCCTTATCGTACGTGGAGTATTTTTGCCTAGCTTCATTCAGTTTTTCACTGAAATAGGCCACCGGTTGTCCCTCCTGGCTTAGTACTGCACCAATGCCCACATTCGAGGCGTCGCAATCCACTTGGAAAACTTTGTCGAAGTCGGGCAGATGTAACACCGGGGCAGAGGTCACCTTCCTCTGTAGCTGTTGGAAACTGAGCTGAGCTTCTTCTGTCCATGTGAAGGAATCCGACTTAAGTAGATTGGTAAGGGGAGCAGCCACCGAGCTGAAGTTGGCGACAAACCGCCTGTAAAAGGACGCTAGGCCGAGGAACCTGCACACTTCAGTTGCCGAACTGGGAATGGGCCAACTGTTAATAGCTTCTACTTTGCTCGGGTCCACCTCGATCCCATTGGCTGATATGATGAATCTTAAAAATTGGATTCGGGTGTCCAAGAATCGACACTTGTGCGGGTGGCAGTGTAACTTATGTTCCTGTAACAGCGATAACACTTGCCGGAGGTGGTGCAGGTGGACTTGTAAGTCGGGACTGTAGACTAGAATGTCGTCGAAGTAGACAATCACAAACCGGCTCAAGAAGGGTTGGAACAACTGGTTCATGAGGAGCATGAAGGTGCTTGGGGCGTTGGATAGCCCGAAGGGCATCACCAACCACTCATACAGTCCGTCTCTCACCTTGAAAGCGGTCTTCCATTCGTCACCCTCCCGTACCCAGATTTAATGATAGCCGCTTCTTAAATCGAGTTTGGAAAAGATGGTCGCCCCCTGTAATTGATCAAACAAGTCATCAATTCGGGGAATAGGGAAACGGTACCGGATAGTAATCTTATTTAAAGCTCAACTGTCGATGCACATTCGGTAGTTGCCGTCCTTCTTGGGCACCAACAGTGCAGGTACTGCACACGGACTAACACTAGGGCGGATGAAGCCTTTGGCCAGCAACTCTTCTACCTGCTGTTGTAATACCATGTGCTCGTCGGGTCTAAGTCGGTATGGTGGTCTATTAGGCAAGACTGCCCCTGGCAGCAAATCCACCGCGTGTTGCACCTCTCTTAAAGGTGGTAATCCCGCGGGTAGTTCTTCCACCCACACATCCTGGAATTCGTCCATAATGGGTTGTACCTCTCTGGGTAATTCCATTTGCACGGTAGTATTCTCCTTGAGCAATAGGAGGTATCCCTCATCTGTTTGTCGAAGGTCCAGCTGACACTCGGCCCTCTTCATCAACATTGGCTCTTTAGTGAGTTCTTTCCAATGAGGTTCCATTGGTAGCAACAATAACTTCTCTCCACTGTGAGTTATCGTATATGTATTGGGAGACCCATCATGGTGAGCCTGTCAATCATACTACCACGGCCGGCCCAACAGGAGGTGACAGGCGTCCATGGGCAGCACGTCACACCACACTTGATCCCGAAATTTGCCAATAGAAAATGAAACTAAACAGCGTTTGGAGACCTCGGCCTCGCTTCCCTGTTGGATCCACGATAGTTTGTAAGGGCGGGGATGGACTTCAGTGGGGATCTGCAACTTCTCCACCCACGCACACGAAGCTATATTTTCACAGCTGCCATTGTCAATGATAATTTGACACACCCGATTGTTAATGGTGCATCTTGTTTTGAAGAGATTATGACGTTGGACGGGCTCTTCCCTCTGAGTATTTAACAACCGGCGGATGACCAACAACTCACCTTCATCAACACAAATGATTGTGGGTTCCGGAGATACCCCAGTTTCGGCCTTATCCATTTCCTTTAGCAGGTCAGCGTTAGCTTCCAATTCCTCCTCTTCAATGACAGTGATGACCCTCCTCGTCGGACAATTGGACGCAATATGTTCATAACCTTGGCATTTGAAGCATTTGCGTGCGGAGGTGGCCCCGGCAGTATTCGACGGCGAATTCCACCCTCACCCAGCTGATGAGGATGTGGTCGGCACCCCTTGCGACGTGGATGCCCCACCTTTTGAACTCTGGGCAAGTTTACCATCCCACACTTCCCTGGGTCAGACGGCGTGCTCTTTTGTTGTTTCTCCACTTTCAATGCCAAATTGATAACGTCTTGGAGGATCCAAAAGGTTTGTAACTGCGCCACATGAGCTATGGCGGGTTGTAGGCCATCCAGAAACCTTGCGATCGTATTCTCCTCCGGCTCGATGAGATCGCACTTTAACGCCAATTTTTCAAATTCGGCGGCATACTCCTCCACAGATAACTGACGCTGATTCAGCCGGTGAAGTTTCAAGAATAGTTCTTGACGATATTGTTCCGGAAGATATTTGCGATGTAATTCTTTCTTTATCTTGTCCCAATCCATGATCTTAGATTTACCTTCTCTGGCTCAATTCCGCTTCAGGTTTTCCCACCACAGTGACGCGTTCTTCCAAAGCTTGATCGCTACCAGCTTAACGATTCTTTCCGCGGCTACTTCTTTGAACTCAATGACCCGCTCCACAGTATGTATCCAATTCAAGAATTCATCTGGATCGAGTCTTCCTTCAAATTCAGGGAGATCAATCTTAATTCCCCCATCATCCCTGAAGGTCGGCCGGATGGGCCTATGCCGTCGACGGGAGTCTTCTTCTTCGCTGGAGGTATCCCGATGGAAGGGATTAACCTCTTCTTCTTCTTGATGGTTCTCTGCTTCTTGTTGATCTCTCTGGGCCAGCTCTTGTTGTAATCGTCGGACCTCACGCTGCAAATCTTCCACCATAATGTCACGGACAGGACATTGTCGATTACGACGAGGCGGCATCTTGCCGGCTCTGATACCAAATGACGCCGATCCTGGTCTCCGAGGAGAAAAGAGAACGGCGACCCAGCTGCTCCGGGGAGGAGCTCCTCCGAACCTTCCACCTGCAATCCCGCTTCACCCCTTGGCCTAGGCCAAGTTACAGAGAACGGACAAGAGGAGGACAGGGAAGAAACAAGAAACAAATTGAGCCAAATCCAAAATTCTGTCTTATTAACGTTTTACAACATTATTTATACAGACCACTCTTAGGCCAAACAACGAAGGCCACTTATTAGGCTATACCAACACTAATCATAAGAAAAGGAGCTACTCTCCTCATTAGCCCCTATGTCACACCGAACTAGCCCCAACATTCACATAACCCAACAAAAGCTAAAAATCAAACCATCAAAAGCACAGGACAACCATCATAGTTAAACCCAGATCTCCCACATGCCCTAGCCGCAACAACACTCACCCAACACAAAATCTCTCACTCAAACAACACAATCCCGCCACCAACAACCCCACAAAAAACACCAAAGATATGCTTACACCAACCACACGGGCATGATATCATTATTTTTTAGATTTGCACCTACGACACTTACTAGCATGAGAGAAATCATTACCAACAGCATGACTCACATTTAGCCCAAACAGCTCATGAAATGAATCAGCCTGCTTCATCCTCATTAAACCGCAAGGAGAAACACATGGCTTATTAAGCCAATCAGATTGCACCAAACAAGAATCCCCCGCTTTAGAGCCAACTGAGCATTCAATACATTAGGAGAAATCAGATCGATAGGAACATCAACAAGAGTTGCAATGCCTTTTGGCCCCACATGAGTGGGAGACAGAACCAGGTCAACGATAGCCATAGGTGATTCGGCAGAAAGATCCAAACCACTAGACAATTCATTCATCATCATCAAATTAGCCTGACAAATATCCCTATCCACCTCACACTCACCAACCACAACAGCAAGAATCAAAACTTTATTTCAAACCTCCATACCATTAGCACCAACCAGAGCGACACCAAAAGAATACTCCAGAGTGCCCACAACATTGTCCATAATGATAGGACAGTCACCACCATTAGAGTTAGGATTCAAATTATCAAATTTCTTATGAGCCATAATAGGCACAACCACTTGCCCCATATCACTAGAGTTAAGCAAATGTAATTCATCGCCCACATTGCCTTGAACAATGCAATCCAAATATTGAGAAACCACCTCATCTGCAACAGTACCATGAGGACTAACATTATCAACATCAGATTGTGAAGGAATTTAATCCGTAATGCTCATATTCATAGTATTATTAGGAGAAGCGTCATCCAAATAAGGATGCATAATAGAACATTCAACTTTCAAGTGACCCAAAGCTTTATAGTGACTATAATAAGAGGCAAATTCTTCCATTTCCATAAATTGAATGTAACTCATAGTCTTAGATCCCATCCAAACTTGATCAGGATACCGTTTAATAACATCTAATTCAACTAGAATACAAGCAACTGAAGGCCTTGTGCCATTGGTGGTAGCATTATCCGTTCTTAAAGGGTGGTCAAATAAAGACCCCAAACCATGAAATATACGAGGGAAAAAAAGGCGGGGCGAAGATTGGGGAAAGAAACCCAAATAGGAATGGTAGAAGATTCCACATTAACATCAAAATGTGCAGTCAACTTGAAAAGCTTCATAAAATAATTATTTATAAAGTAATAGCAGTGGGAGAAAACCCTACAATAATTTAAGTCATTCACTAACTTAAAACAAATAATAATAATAATAATAATTAATCAACACATTCTTAGGGTTTAACAAAGTGACCGAGAATTCACTAAAGAGTTTCAAGTTAAAGAAAAATTTTTGAATAGCAACGAGAGGTAAACGACGCCTAGGAAATTTCCCAACCAATGCAAATTATAAGTGGGCCACTAGAGCAAGTATTTCCTTATCTGATATCCACAATGACGGTAAACTATGATGAGAGGTGATTTTGAGCGGAGGGAAATCCAGAGAGGCTAAAGTCCCAGATGAAATATCTCTAAAAGAAACCAATTTGGACTTCCCATCTAAAAATCTGGGGTCTATCAATCGATTCGAAACCATTCAAACCAAAAAATCAACCGAAGAGAAGAAAATTGGAAGAAAAACTAGCAAGATTAAGGAAGGAAGAAACATACCAAGTCGAAGCAACGCTAGAAGGCAGATAGAGTAGGAAAGAAAATCCTAGACAATTATTCTTTGTAGAATCTCAATAAGCAAGAGCTACTTAGGTTTCTTTAGCTCTCATACCATTGAAAGAGAAAAATCAAGCTGGTAATAAGTTTAATAATTATATGTTTTCTAGAAGAGGAAAACCACGAAAGGATACGCCAATGAAATATACTAAGGATTGCTGACAAATTCTCAGAGAATTGATGGAAATTAACACTAATTTTGGTCCATTCTTTATATTTTATATCCAAATATTAAATTTTTTTTTTCACTATTAAATTATTTATAGTAACAGTAAAAACTTCTCTTCCAACCCTTCTAACACTATAAATTCCTTCATGGACCTTGAAAGTTCATACAACAGCGGCCACATAATTACAATTTATTTTCTTTCAAAGAAAACATAATTATTATTCTCACATCTCAAATTATATTTTGTAGGAAAATAATTCCACCAAAACATATAAAAAATAAATTATACCTACAACCAACACAATATTTTGACTTCATGTTGCTCTAGTGGAAGATAAGATTAGAGAGAGTCATCTAAGATGGTTTGGTCACATAAAACGGAGGCCTTCCGATAGCCCAGTTAGGAAAGTTGAGATATTAGATTTGACTTATGTTAAGAAAGATAGAGGTATACCTAAAAAGACTTGGATAGAAAATATTAGAAATGATCTTTCTTTATTATATTTAAATGAGAATTTGACTTTTAACATGACACAATAGCGAAAAGGATTCATGTAGTCAACCCCACGTAGTGGGATAAAGGCTTGATGTTGTTGTTATTATAATTACTTCAAGTTGACTCTTTCTTTTCTCAAAATTTCTAAACCTAAGATTTACAGTTTGAAGTCTTGGGGTCCCACATCACCGACAGTAGAAACTTTCACCCTCCCACATGGAAAATTATTCAGTGCAGACACCAGACGTAACTCTACATCTGGATGCAAATAGAAAGATGCCACGTTGCGCTCCAACGACCCGATCCACCAAAAAGTAAAATTTTATCACGAGCTTTCCCCTTTACCGTGCAGCCCGATGACCCAACCTGGGGTCCACACTTGAATCATCACTTTTTACTCAAAAATAAATAGCGAGCACTGTCGCAAATTCAATTTGGAGGCTCTTTTGTTTTCCTTGTCTTGTCTCAGGATTTGTTCATCTTCATTGTCCGAAGCTCATTCATTTGCTCATCAATTTCGTTGCAAGAAGCCATGCCTAAGGTATTTTCTTGCTTTGACGTACTTTTTCATAGTGTGATGTATTTTCTCTACAAATATTTAAAGGGTTTAGGATTTTGTTTTAGGGTTTCGAAGTATAGGTGTAAAACATTTTTCTCACACAATGAAACTATTGATATAACATAAAGTTTGTTGGAAATAGGATTTTTAACTTAGTACCATATCGAGCAGCATTCCGTTGTTGTTCCATATAAAGCATGGTACTATGTTTGGTACTTCACGGTACCTTAATCGGTATCATGCTCGGTACTATACTCGGTATAGCTCATACCGATGAAACTTTGATATATTATGAGCTTACGAAGAAATACATCATGCTTTTGATGACGACATCTACAAGCGGTCGATTCAAATGATAATGGATGTGCTTGTCCAGTCAAATAGCGTCGATTGCGGTATATTTGTCTATAAATATATGGAAGCTGTTATACAACCTGAACCTGTTATATGGAGTAAACTTATAGACTGGCTAGATAAAATGCCTAAATTTAGAGTTGAATTTATGTATGCAATTCTTTCTACACTCATAAAACAAATGGGTTTTGTGTATACATTCAAAAATGAGCTCATAGTTCCAATTTATACAATCATTTCTTGTGCATGCAATCATAATTTTAATCAATACATAGTTAAAGTTTTGTGTATACATTCAATTTTGTGATCTTGGTTGCTAAACCAAATTGGGTGGTTGCTCGTGCTTTTGTACCTTGCTCAACTACGGACCAAATTGAGCTAGGTATAGAACGATACTGAGTATGAAAACCAACTAGTACCAAACAAATTACCAATCAGTACAGGACATCACCGAGCGATATAAAGGCATGTTTAAAGTAATCATCAATATTGAGGTAAGACCATAATCTGTTGATGGAGGTTGGAAGAATCTTAGTCTAGAGACGGAGGTTTGAAGAACCATTATCAGTGGTGGATGGAGGTCAGAAAGACTGTAGTAGGCAAGTGATGGAGGTCAGAAGGATCCTAATATGGCTACGGAGGTCAGAAGGATCATAGTCGACGGGCAACGAAGGTCAGAAGAACCATACTATGGCGATAAAGGTCGAAAGGACCGTAATTGATAGGCGACAAAGGTTGGAAGGATCATAGTCGGCAGGTGATAGAGGTCGGAAGGATCATAGTCGATAGACGACAGGGGTCAAAAGGACCATAGTCGATAGGTGATGGATGTCGAAAGGACCATAATCTGGCAATAGACCGTAGTCGATGGGCGATGGAGGTTGGAAAAACCATAGTCGGCAGGTGATAGAGGTCAAAAGTGTAATATCAGTTTTTGCTCCAGGTTCGTCCGGGACGAAGATGGATCGTCCGGGACGATCGGTACAGGTTGTGCAGAAAATCAGTTTTGGTTGTATGATTCGTCGGGACGAAAATTGGATCGTCTGGACGAAAATTCTCCCGTGAACCCTTCGCCAGGGACGATATGTCATTTTTCGTCTGGACGGAATTCCTCTCTTCATGGATCGTCCGGTACGAAGCTCGATCGTCCGGGACGATCAGTCTGGATATATATAGAATTGAGATATTTTGAAGAGAGAGAAAAAGCTGAGGAGAGAGAAAAACGAAGGAAAAAGTGGAAAAGCGGATTTTCGGGCGACGCCGAGCTGTTTTCGTCCGAGGAGACTGTTGAGGAAATTGCTGTGCACGAGGTAAGGCACAATCCGACTTTCTAAATTTTCAGAACCGTCGTGTTTGGCGGTATTTTCTGTCCGGATTTTGTTTCCGTTAGCGATTTTCGTCCGTATCTTTTGAACGGTTCAGCTTTTACCGCGTAACTTCTTGTATATCGTTGCCGTGCCGAGTGTGCACATTTTGGTTATATTTTGAAGATTTTTGTCCGGATATTTTTGATTCGACTGTGTTTTTAGTCGACTGGATTTTTCTGTGAACTTGGAAATTCTCTGTGCAGTAGAATAAATGTTCTGAAATGTTGATATCTATATTCTGTGCGAATTTGGTGAATTTTGATTTTCAGGAAAATTGTGTAAATTCTGTACACTGCCGTTGTGCTGCCCGATTTTTGAGTAATTCCTGATTTGTCCGGATTTTCTCTGAATTGATATGCTATCTGTATATGCTATGGAAAGGGAGTTATAAGGGGCCTGGATCCTATGAGATTCAGTTAGTGAAACGGGAAAATCTGAAATGAGCTCAATCTAAAATTTTGATATTTGTTCTGTTCCGGATCCGAGGAAAAATCTGTTTAGGTACTATATGCACTATTTATATATTCTGGTGCTGGAAGCACATCTGATCTGTTCTGGTGCTATAAGCACATTTGTTCTGGTGCCGGGGGCACACTTAGCTATTAATTACTCAGCTATTATTCTGGTGCCGGGGGCACATTTAGCTATTAATTAAATATCTGATATCTGATATATGCTGAGTTTATTCTGTTCTGATATGATCTGTACGAATCTGATTCTGTTGATCTGATATGTCTGATCTGTTCTGTTTCTGATTTAATACGACTTCTGTTTCCGTACCGTTCTGTTGATTTGATATCTGTCCGATTCCGTTCTGATTTCTGTACGGATTTGTCTGCTGTATTGGTTTTGAGTTTCTGAGGATTTTGATTGGAGGTTTGTTGCTTTGCTGAGCTGTTGAGCTCACCCTTGCTTTCTGGTGGTTTTCAGGTTCTGGGAAGGGCAAGGAAGTCCAGGATTAGATTTCAGAGTCTGATCAGATTAGGTACTTTTGTACTTTTGATTTTTGTACAGTCATGGCTTTCCTGTTCTGTCTTTCTTTCTGTTGAAAGCCATGTACTGTTCTGTAGATGATTATTCTGAGGAAATGAATTAAGATAGATGTTTTGTTCCGCTGCATTTGATGTTTTTAGTAGCTCTGTGTTTGTTTGTCTGTTTGAATTAATTGATTGGAAGATTCAGTTCCGAACCAAATTCCAAAGCTAGATCCTGGTTAGCTATTCTCCGTCGCGATCCGGTGCGGGCGGGATCCGTCTCGTCTCGGGTCGGGTCGTGACAAACTTTTTGGTATCAGAGCATGGTTTTGGAATTTGGAAATTTTGTGAAACAGAGCTATAGGAAGTGATCAGTGAGTCTGTCTGGGAGGTAGTTTTGGTTTGTTCGGCTTTTTATTGTGTTGTTTTTGTGATAGTTTTCCGGATTTTTCTGGATTTTCTGTATGGATCAGCCAGACCCAGACATGACAGAAGGTCAGAGTGCCGATCAGGCAGCACCAGTGGGGAGTACAGCCCCAGTGGTCGGTGCTGATACGCTTTCACAGTTTGCTTCGCTTGTTGCTCAGATGATGAGCGAGACTCAGAGTAGAGCTTCTACTATCAGATCTGATGACTTGGACAGACATTTGCAGTTATTTCTGAGGTTGAAACCTCCGAGGTTTGAGGGCGCTATTGAGCCCAGAGCTGCTGAGGAGTGGCTGAGGAGAGTAGAGAAGACTTTTGACGGGATGCAGTGTCCGTCAGACAGGAAGGTACCATTGGCAGTTTTTCTGTTGGACGGAGAGGCTGAGCACTGGTGGGACGGCCAGCAGGCAGCCAGATTTCAAGGCAGACTGAACTCTTTGATTACTTGGGAAGAGTTCACTGAGGTATTCAGAGATTGGTTTGTTCCCCCTTCTGCACGACAGCAGATGCAGGAGAACTTTCTGAGGCTTGTTCAGGGGAGCAAGACGGTGATGCAGTACGAGGCTGAGTTTACTGCATTAGCCAGGTACACTCCGCAGCTAGTGAGCACTTCTGCTGAGAGGTGTTACAGATTTCTGAGGGGATTGCGAGATACTTTGAGGCAGCCCCTGATACCATTCCGGATCACCGATTTCTCTGAGCTTGTGGAACGAGCTCGTCTGATAGAGAACGATTTGATGGCTACTCAGCAGCGGTGGACTGCGAGTAGGAAGAGGTTTGGAGGAGATACATCTGGCAGTGGTTCCTCTGGGAAGAGGAGATTCGTTTCTGGATCTGGATCTGGAGATTTCAGGAGGAGCGGAGGGTCGTCTGGTACTGTTACCAGTACGACGAGTTCTGGAGCAGTCAGTTCGGCACCTGTGTGCCAGAACTGTGGACGACGACACTTTGGCCAGTGCTACAGGATGGCTGGTCTGTGCTTTCGATGTGGTCAGTCAGGACATCGGATTGCAGAATGTCCGCAGATGGGATTTGATCAGCGTTCTGAGTTCCGATCTGAGGGCTTTGTCAGACCTGCCGGTTCAGCAGCAGGAAGACCGAGGACTGTTCCTCCTCGCCCTGAGGGATTTGCTGGTAGAGGTGGTGGTTCTAGTTCTGCACCGCGGAGACCACCTACTGTTCAGAGGGAGCAGAGTAGTTCTGTTGCTTCAGCTCCTGTTCCAATTCAGCCCCGAGTTTATAGTTTGAGTCAGCAGGAGGCTCGAGATGCTCCCGATATTGTGACAGGTATGATTTACATTTCTGATCAGCCCTGTCGTGTTTTGTTTGACTCTGGAGCGAGTCATTCTTTTCTGTCCGAGCACTGTTTTGAGGCTTTACGTTTGGATTCTCTTTTACTTCCGGTTTCTTTATCTGTGATTTTACCGGCTGGGAATCCTTTGATTGCTCGACAGTTTTGTTTGTGTGAAATCGAGATTTTTGGTAAGAAGTGGAAGTCTAGTTTGATTCGATTGCCGATTTCGTCGTATGATGTGATTCTGGGCATGGATTGGCTGAGTCAGTATGAAGCCCAGATAGACTGTCTGAAGAAGCAAGTGAGTTTGCTTATGGCTGGAGAGAGAGTTTTATTTCAGGGATTACGAGGTGTTCTCTCCAGTCTGGTTTCTGTGTTGGAGGTAAGCAGGATGTGGAAGAAGGGATGTCCGGTATTTTTAGCTTCGGTGCGGAATCTAAGCCTAGAGGTTGGTTCTGTTTCTGAGATCCCTGTGGTACGGGAGTTTGCTGATGTTTTTCCTGAGGAGTTGGTTGGTTTACCTCCGGATAGAGATGTGGAGTTCTCTATCGATGTTTTTCCGGGTACCGCTCCGATATCGAAAGCTCCGTACAGGATGGCACCGAAAGAACTTTCTGAGTTGAAAGTTCAGCTTCAGGAGTTGGTTGACAGAGGTTTTGTACGTCCTAGTGTTTCGCCCTGGGGAGCACCTGTTCTGTTTGTGAAGAAGAAGGACGGTACACTCCGTATGTGTATTGATTACAGAGATTTGAACAAGGTCACGATCAAGAACAAGTACCCTTTGCCTCGGATTGACGACTTGTTTGATCAACTTTCCGGATCTTCGGTATTTTCGAAGATTGATTTGCGATCCGGATACTATCAGGTGAAAGTGAAGGAAACTGATGTGGTGAAGATTGCTTTCAGTACTCGGTACGGGCACTACGAGTTTTTGGTTATGCCTTTTGGGGTAACCAATGCGCCTGCGATTTTTATGGATCTGATGAACCGAGTATTCAGGGAGTATTTGGATCAGTTTGTGATCGTCTTCATTGACGATATTCTGGTATATTCTGCATCTGAGGATGAGCATGCCAGACATTTGAGGATTGTGTTGGAGACTTTGAGGAGGCATCAGCTGTATGCCAAGTTTTCTAAGTGTGAATTCTGGCTGAAGAGCATTTCATTTTTGGGGCACGTGGTTAGCGGAGAAGGCATTTCTGTAGATCCCCAGAAGATTCAGGCTGTTGCTGATTGGCCAAGGCCGACTACGGTATTTGAGGTACGTAGTTTCTTGGGTATGGCCGGATATTATAGGAAGTTTGTGAAAGGATTTTCACAGATTTCGACCCCTCTGACGAGACTGACTCAGAAGTCAGTACCTTTTGTTTGGACACCGGAGTGTGAAGCTAGTTTTCAGAGATTGAAGGAGTGTTTGACTTCAGCTCCAGTGTTGGCACTTCCGTCAGGTACGGAGGGTTTCCAGGTGTTCAGTGATGCTTCACTGAAAGGATTGGGTTGCGTTCTGATGCAGCATGGTCAGGCAATTGCTTATGCTTCGAGACAGTTGAAACCACATGAGAAGAATTACCCGACGCATGATTTGGAGTTAGCTGCAGTTGTTTTTGCTTTGAAGATTTGGCGTCATTACCTGTATGGCGTCAGATGTGAGATCTTTACTGATCATAAGAGCCTGAAGTACATTTTTACTCAGAAGGATCTGAATCTGAGACAGAGGAGGTGGCTCGAGTTGATCAAGGACTACGATTTGACTATTCAGTATCAGCCTGGGAAGGCGAATGTGGTAGCGGACGCTCTGAGCAGGAAGTCTTCTGGATTCTCAGGTATTCAGCTTACCTGTGATGACTTTCTGATTCGTGATTTGGAGAGATTGCAGTTGGAGGTGGTTTCCTCCAGTGATTTGGAGTTGGCTCAGATGAGTATTCAGTCTTCTTTGGAAGCACGGATTCAGGAAGCCCAGAAGTCAGATTCTGATTATTCGAAGTTGATAGCTCAGATTGGATCTGGTAAGACTCCTGAACTTCGAATTTCTGATTCTGGTGTTATTTTCTGTAAGAATAGGTTGTGGGTACCTGTGTTTGGAAACTTGAGGCAGGAGATTCTGTGTGAATCTCATCATTCTGGCTACACTGTTCATCCAGGCAGTGGTAAGATGTATGCTGACATGAAACTTTTGTTTTGGTGGCCTGGGATGAAGAAGGATGTGGCAGAGTTTGTGTCGAGATGCGAAGCCTGTCAGTTGGTGAAGGCAGAGCATCAGCGACCAGGTGGACTGTTGCAGTCGTTGCCTATCCCTGAGTGGAAATGGGAGGAGGTAACGATGGATTTTGCGATGGGTTTTCCTCGATCTAGACAAGGACATGATGCCATTTGGGTGGTTGTAGATCGATTGACCAAGTCAGCCCATTTTCTTCCGATCAGACAGACGGATTCAGTTGATCGCTTGGCACAGATTTATGTGAAGGAAATAGTCAGATTGCACGGTGTGCCTCGTGTGATCGTATCTGATCGAGATGGACGCTTTACTTCCAGACTTTGGAAAGGCATTCAGCAAGGCTTGGGTACGAAACTGCATTTCAGTACAGCCTTTCATCCTCAGACCGACGGACAGTCTGAGAGGACTATTCAGGTACTGGAAGATCTGTTGAGGCTTTGTGTTCTGGACTTTAGCGGAAGTTGGGAGGATCATATTCCGCTGATTGAGTTTGCTTATAACAACAGTTTTCAGTCCAGTATCGGTATGGCACCGTACGAGGCTTTGTATGGCAGGAAGTGTCGTACTCCTTTGACTCTGACGGAGGTCGGAGATAGACAGGCTTTGGGGGCCACTTTTGCTGATGAAACTGCTCAGAAGATCAATTTGATAAGAGAAAGATTGAAAGCCGCTCAAGATCGTCAGCAGAAGTATTACAATCAGAAGCACAGATTTGTTGAGTTTCAGGTTGGTGACTTTGTGTATGTCAAAGTCAGCCCGATGAAAGGTGTGAGCAGATTTGGTCAGGTAAGCAAGCTTAGTCCAAGGTATGTTGGACCATTTGAGATTTTGGAAAGAATTGGAAAATCTGCTTATCGCCTATTGCTTTCTGATTCTATGCCGGATGTGCATAATGTGTTTCACGTATCCACTCTGAGGAAGTGGGTTTCAGACTCTGGGAAGAAGTTGTCAGCTGATGAGGTTTAGATTCAGGAGAATCTGGTGTACAAGGAAGAGCCAGAGCTTATTTTGGCATACGACGTCCGAAAGTTAAGAAATAAAGAGATTCCGATGGTTAAAGTCCAGTGGAAGCACCGGACTGCACGGGAAGCAACTTGGGAGAAGGAGTCTGATATGAGACGGTCGTACCCGTACTTGTTTTGACTGAGTTTGGACTGGATAATGTCGAGGACGACATTTTTTTTTAAGTTGGGGAGATTGTAATATCAGTTTTTGCTCCAGGTTCGTCCGGGACGAAGATGGATCGTCCGGGACGATCGGTACAGGTTGTGCAGAAAATCAGTTTTGGTTGTATGATTCGTCGGGACGAAAATTGGATCGTCTGGACGAAAATTCTCCCGTGAACCCTTCGCCAGGGACGATATGTCATTTTTCGTCTGGACGGAATTCCTCTCTTCATGGATCGTCCGGTACGAAGCTCGATCGTCCGGGACGATCAGTCTGGATATATATAGAATTGAGATATTTTGAAGAGAGAGAAAAAGCTGAGGAGAGAGAAAAACGAAGGAAAAAGTGGAAAAGCGGATTTTCGGGCGACGCCGAGCTGTTTTCGTCCGAGGAGACTGTTGAGGAAATTGCTGTGCACGAGGTAAGGCACAATCCGACTTTCTAAATTTTCAGAACCGTCGTGTTTGGCGGTATTTTCTGTCCGGATTTTGTTTCCGTTAGCGATTTTCGTCCGTATCTTTTGAACGGTTCAGCTTTTACCGCGTAACTTCTTGTATATCGTTGCCGTGCCGAGTGTGCACATTTTGGTTATATTTTGAAGATTTTTGTCCGGATATTTTTGATTCGACTGTGTTTTTAGTCGACTGGATTTTTCTGTGAACTTGGAAAATCTCTGTGCAGTAGAATAAATGTTCTGAAATGTTGATATCTATATTCTGTGCGAATTTGGTGAATTTTGATTTTCAGGAAAATTGTGTAAATTCTGTACACTGCCGTTGTGCTGCCCGATTTTTGAGTAATTCCTGATTTGTCCGGATTTTCTCTGAATTGATATGCTATCTGTATATGCTATGGAAAGGGAGTTATAAGGGGCCTGGATCCTATGAGATTCAGTTAGTGAAACGGGAAAATCTGAAATGAGCTCAATCTAAAATTTTGATATTTGTTCTGTTCCGGATCCGAGGAAAAATCTGTTTAGGTGCTATATGCACTATTTATATATTCTGGTGCTGGAAGCACATCTGATCTGTTCTGGTGCTATAAGCACATTTGTTCTGGTGCCGGGGGCACACTTAGCTATTAATTACTCAGCTATTATTCTGGTGCCGGGGGCACATTTAGCTATTAATTAAATATCTGATATCTGATATATGCTGAGTTTATTCTGTTCTGATATGATCTGTACGAATCTGATTCTGTTGATCTGATATGTCTGATCTGTTCTGTTTCTGATTTAATACGACTTCTGTTTCCGTACCGTTCTGTTGATTTGATATCTGTCCGATTCCGTTCTGATTTCTGTACGGATTTGTCTGCTGTATTGGTTTTGAGTTTCTGAGGATTTTGATTGGAGGTTTGTTGCTTTGCTGAGCTGTTGAGCTCACCCTTGCTTTCTGGTGGTTTTCAGGTTCTGGGAAGGGCAAGGAAGTCCAGGATTAGATTTCAGAGTCTGATCAGATTAGGTACTTTTGTACTTTTGATTTTTGTACAGTCATGGCTTTCCTGTTCTGTCTTTCTTTCTGTTGAAAGCCATGTACTGTTCTGTAGATGATTATTCTGAGGAAATGAATTAAGATAGATGTTTTGTTCCGCTGCATTTGATGTTTTTAGTAGCTCTGTGTTTGTTTGTCTGTTTGAATTAATTGATTGGAAGATTCAGTTCCGAACCAAATTCCAAAGCTAGATCCTGGTTAGCTATTCTCCGTCGCGATCCGGTGCGGGCGGGATCCGTCTCGTCTCGGGTCGGGTCGTGACAAAAAGTACCATAATTTGGTGATGGATGTTAGAAAGATTGTAGCAACAGGGCGACAGAGGTTTGAAGGACCATAGTAGACAGGTGATGGAGGTTGGAAGGACCATAATATGGTGAAAGAGGTCAGAAGGATCGTAATCGACGGGTGACAGAGATCACAAGGACTATTATCTGGTGACGGCGGTTGGAAGGACCATAATCTGGTGACGGAGGTCAGAAGGGCCGCATCTAATGGGCGACGCAGATCAGAAGGACCATAATCTGGTGACGGAGGTTGGAAGGATGATAGTCGGCGGGCGATAGAGGTTAGAAGGGCCATAGTCGGCAGGTGACGGAAGTATGAAGGACCATAAATTGGCGATGGAGGTTAGAATGACCATAATTTGGTGACAGAGGTCGTAAGGATCGTAATCGGTGGGTGACGGAGATCGGAAGGATTGTTGGTGGCCTGGTGTAAGTTTGACGGCAATTGGTGACTGGGTAGAAGGTCACCTAGGGACAATGGTAAGGGAAAAAATATAACGACTGACAGAAGTTTAATATCGGGTAGAAGTCCGACGAAAGTTTCAGGTGTCAGTTGGTTGTCCGATAGAAGTCTGACATCAGTTGGTGGTCTGACAGAAGTCCAAGAGTTAGTTGGTGATCCGACAGAAGTCTGGTGTTAGGCGGTGGCCCGACGGAAGTTCGATCAGTGGTCGAGGAGGAGCTAGGTGGCAAGAACGATCTCTAATCTCTCTTCTTGCTTCCTTTCTTAGGCCTCCCTTTCCATGAGAAGTGAGAGGTTTATTTATTGATTTCTGAGAGTGGAATGCCCCGTAATTAGGAGGAAGATCAAGGGTAAAGAATCAAGTGGGCTCGTTGGATTTGCCTTGTCAAGCTGCTCAATTTGAATATAAGCATGTCATGTTTGGAAACTATTTGGTAATCCAAATTATGGTTTGAACCTTCCAAATGTGCTTTGGGTCTTTGATTTGGACCCATTCAGGCTTGGATTGAGTCGAATTTGGTGACGTTGGGTTCATATTTTCGAGACGATCATTTTTATTAGTAGATAAATAACATGTAATAAATAAAAACAAATAATGAGGTGTCTCACTGTCATTGGTTAGCTATCTTGTCTCTCATTCGTTAGCTATCTTATCTCTGTTAAGTAAAGTATATATATAATAGGTATTGCTTGTAACCTGAAACTCATATAATAAAAGTTTTCTCTACCGTCTCTTGTCCCACTCTCTGTCTCTTGTTCACTGTTGCATTCTAGATCTTGCCAAACAAAATCTCTTGCATTTCTTCATGGTATCAGAGCAGGAGATCAAGTAAGGTGAAGATGATGAACACAACTTCTTCCCAAACCGACGAATGTGAGGAATCGATGACTCAAGATACGCTGGTTCTATCTTCTACCATGAAATTCGTTGTTTCTAATCTCAAATCCATTGTGCAAATCCAACTTACATCTAAAAATTACTCCATATGGAGATCACAAATCACCAAGGTTCTTCGGGCAAATGGTTTTTATTCTTTTCTTGACTCAAATATCCCAAAACCCACTCGTTTTCTTGTTTAAATCGACAGCTCTTCCACACCTAATCCCGATTTTTTGCAATGGCTTCTCACGAACTAAAATCTGTCTGCCACCATTTGTTCTACGATCTCCTCTCTGATTCTTCCATACATCATCCATCTTGATTCCACCTCTGAAATATGGATTACACTTGAAAGTCATTTTCAATCTATAAATCATTCTAAAGTTATTCAACTAAAGAACGAATTACATCATATTTCTCTCAAAAACTCTACCATGACTCAATACCTAGCTTAAATCAAATATTTGGTTGATAACATAGCCTCAGCGGGTTCCAAGGTGGATAACGAAGACATTATTCTGTATATTCTTATTGATCTTCCCCTATCTTATCAATATTTTAATACAACCATTAGAACTATGTTAACCCTCATTAGCCTCGACAATCTTTATGCTCTTTTTCTTAGCGAAGAAGTCAATCTCGCTTATAATATGTCTCGCCTTTCATCTGTACTTGACCTAAACGTAGATTTTGTTTCTAACCGTGGTCGTGGTCGCCGCAATAGAGGCCGTGTTTTTCAAAATTTCAACAATTCAACTCACCCCACAGTGAATGCCTCTATTATTTGTCAAATTTGTCTCAAGAAGGTCATGCGGCTCCAAATTGTTGGCATCATCTCAATCCCTAATATATTCCCAAATATTTAAATAATTCCAACATGGCGCTTGCTTCCAGCAATGCAACATCATCCACGAACTAGTTTCTTGATTCAGGAGCATCTTTACATCTCACTAACTCTCTTGAAAATCTTAATGTTTCCTCTCCGTATCATGGTCTGGAAGGTATCATCATTGGAGACGACAAATATGTAAGTATAGCTAATTCCGGTGCATGTTTGCTACTAACACCCGCTCGTAAGCTTACTCTCTCTCAACTTTTTCATACTCCTAATCTTAAATACAATTTGTTATCCATATTGCAACTTACTAAATACAACAATATTTCTATTACTTTTGATCCTAATGGATTTGTTTTTAAGGATCTAATGACACAAGAAGTGCTTCTTCGAGGACCGTATAACAATGATCTTTATCCCGTTAGGACTACTACTGAGTTTTTGCATCAAGCGTACTCCACAACTGCTTCATCCTCCTTCTCCTGGTACAACAGACTGGGGTATCCAAATAAAAATATCTTACATGTTATTGATGTTTCTAATCCCAATTTGCATATAGATCTTAAAAATAATTCTTGTAATCTTTCAAAAGCTCATAAACTTACTTTTGAACAATTGTTAACTCGTAAGAACTCAGTTTTAGAGCTCGTACATTCTGATATTTGGGGTCCTGTGCATGTTGTTTCAACATATGATTTTCAATATTACGTTATTTTTGTTGATGACTTTACCAGATTTACGTGAATTTACCCTATGAGATTTAAATCTGAGGTTGCTGAAATTTTCACTCGCTTCGAAACTCATATTGAAAAATACACATCTAAACAAATAAAGTATTTACGTACTGATGGCGGGTGAGAATATATTAGTCATACGTTCACTCACTTTCTTCAAACTCATGGTATCTCTCACCAAATATCATGCCCTTACACCCCTGAACAAAATGGAGTAGCCGAATGAAAACATGGACATATAATTGAAACAACTCACTCTCTTCTTCACACTGCTCATGTTCCTTACATTCACTGGCCCGATGCCATTTTGATAGCAATCTATCTTATAAATCGCATGACATCCACCAATACCAAAAATGTCTCTCATTTTGAACTTTTACACCACATAAAACCCAATTATACTCACTTATGCACCTTTGGGTGTGCATGTTTTCCTCTTACACCTCTACCTGCTCGTCATAAACTTCAACCAAAATCTAAACTTTGTGTATTTCTTGGATACTCCAATACTCACAAAGGATACAAGTGCTTAGATATATCTTCAAAGAAGATCATTATCTCTAGCACATTACTTTTGACGAGCACCAATTTATGTTTTCACAAAAACTTTCGGATAACTCAACTTTGCCTAACACTATCTTGCCTTTTCTGCTAACTCATGTTTCTGCTCATAACCCACAACACACACCAATTCAGCCCAACCATAAATCTGCTGATGTTTTGTCTCAGCATACCATAAATACTCAATTGCCTCAGCACTCTCCGAGCACTTCTCCTTCCGCTTATACTCTTCCGTCTCTTTCTTAGCCCAACATAATTCGGCACCCCATGATCACTAGACAACAAATTGGTTCCTTAAAGCCTGTCATGATATTAAACCTGCTTCATCAGCAACTCCCAAAGCCTATTCAACCTGACCCAACTGCCTACTCGAAAGCCATTAAACATACTGAATGGCGTCAAGCTATGGTCGATGAATTCATTTCCTTACAAAAAACAAGGGACCTGGAGTCTCATTCCTCCACCTAAGTCTTCCGTCTTTGGCTGTAAATGGACCTAGCTTACTAAACTCCAAGCTGATGGATATGTAGCTAAATACAAAGCTCATCTAATGGCGTTGGGAAACAATCAAGAATTTGGTCTTGATTATACATAAACATTTAGCCCCGTGGCTAAATTACATACTATTGATATACTTCTTACAATTATTTTGCATAATGATTGGAAGGTTCAATAGCTAGATGTTGGTAACGCCTTTCTTCACGGTAGTATTTTCGAAAGTATATATATGAAACAACCTAAAGGCTTTGAGGATTCCACTCATCTGAACTACGTCTGTCATCTTCACAAAGCACTCTATGGTCTCAAACAAGCCCCGCGAGAATGGTATAAAACTTTCACGGCTTATTTACTTTCTCTTGGGTTTACACACAGTTCCTCTGATCCATCGCTATTTATCTTTACCAAATCAAATATTCAATTATTTTTGCTTATACATGTCAATGATATGCTCTTTACTCGTAATAATCAAGAAATGCTTTGTAAGATTCTTGAACATCTAAACTCCAAGTTTTTAATGAAGCATCTTGGTGCTGTTCACAACTTTCTAGGCATTCAAATAGATCGTCATGAGCAAAAATATTTTCTCTGACAAAAGAAATATGCTACATCTCTTCTTGAGCTAGCTCAACTCATTTAATGCAACTCCATTAACAATCCAACATGTACCAAACTTCCTAAGGATTTTCAACAAGATACCGTCCTCTTAGATCTGAAGCTTTACAGAAGACTAACGGGCTCTCTTCAATATCTCACGCTTACTCGGCTGAACATCGCCTATAGTGTTAATCTTCTGTCTCAAAACATGCACAATCCATTACCTCAGCACATATTTCTCGTCAAACGCCTTCTCTGCTATATCAAAGGTACATTGCATTTCAGTATACCCATCACAAAATCTAATTTATGTCTTACTTCCTTTACAGATACGGATTGGGCTGGAGATCCAACCTCTCGAAAGTCTATATTGGATATTGCTCTTTTTTAGGGGATACTCTTATCTCCTGGATAGTAAAAAAAATAACACATGATAGTGATGACCTTCGAAAGAACACCGCCGCAGCTATCGAGTGTAGAGGGGTATACGATCGCACCACCCGGAGGGATAGAAACGATCGCAGGCCTCCGCGCTCTTCACAAGAAGGCCAATGGAAGGGCAGATTAGATTGCACTTACGACTAACCATTGACGATAGCGGCTCTCGCTAATGCACCCTGATGGGTAGTAATATATACGACCTGAATAGTTTCACGAGTTTCTCCCACCTGATACATCAGCTCGAGTGGGGTTTATTTATCATGAAATTCCATTTCCCACGGGCTCAAGCACCCATGGTTAAATACATCTCAGGCTAGTGCCCGATTTAAATGCATTTATGGTAAATTTTTGAAGTTTACTACATTAAAAAGTATTTTAAAATAATAAGTAATTAAAAATAATTATCAAATTAAAATAAATTAAGACTTAAAATCTATGAAATTTTAAAATAATAATTAAAATAATTATTGAAAAGGTATTTTTTAAAACTTAATTAATTATTAGTTGAATACATAAGTAATTAATTATTTAAATGATTAGAAATTACTTAAAATAATATTAATTATAATTTTAAAACTTAATAATAAAAAATAAGGTTTTTAATTTTTTAAATAAAATAAAATAAAAATAAAATATTATCATTATTTGAATATCACCATTAATAATAAACATATATTAATTAATTATATAAAGTTTCAAATTATCAAAATATGTTTAAAATATGAAATATATATCAAATTAAATTAATTTTGAATTATCATGTTTTTTTAAAATAACCAATTATTGATTTAAATTATTTTTAATTTAAAAAAATAAATTTAAAATAATATTTAATATAATTTTATTTTAAATATTAATTTAAATAGTCAAAATAGTTATTTTTGAAATAACTTAAAATATAGAATGAATTTTAAAATAATTGTAATTTTAAATTAAAAAGGATAAAAATACGAACAATTTGATATATTATACATATTTTTTGGATTAAAATTAGATTTATAATGATTTTTTTTTAAAAAAATCTTAGTTATAATATAATAAAAACTAATTTAAATTAATTTTAATTAATAAAACGACGGCAGAGTGACATTTGGCAGACTAGGATTGGCTCTGCGGACCGCGACCAATAATTTGCCGACGGCGCAATCATTGGCCATGCCCACCAATGATTGACGCTTCAAAATCACGGAACATGGTTTCATTTAACCACGTAAGCAACGGGCTGGAGTCATTCAATCTTCCGCCATCTGAAACGAATGGTCCATATGTGGTCGGACGGAACGACAGAACCCGAGAAGGGAACACACTATCGGATGGAACCATGGAAGAGCATGATCTGAGTCGTTAATCGAAAGATCAATGACCCAGAATGCACAGAGCTCAGTAGAGAGCCGAACCGAACCCTAGAATAGAAAAGTGGCTCACTCTCTCGATCCATATGTCCAAATTGCATGAAATTTTACACAGAGATCTAGGACATGAACATAATCAATGGGGAATGCTTTGTTTGGCCTAAAAGCGGCTTTTAGGAAAGCTAAATAGATCTATGTGTTGTGGTCTAAATCCTAAGTTTTTGAAGTATCTCACCGTTAGATCTTAGGATTTTTGAAATATCTGAGCTTGTAGACTGTCCTCGTATGGTCTTCCTTCAGAAACTCGGGTTTAAGAAGCCTTGGATGGTCCACTCTAAGCCTTGGAGGGTTTTTAAACAAGGGTGGTCGGAACTCGATCGCCGATGGACTTGATCGACGAGATTTTTCTTGGAGGAAGTCGAGGGAGTTTATGAGAGCTCACCTATACCAAAAATCGAGTTGGGGAAGCTTTTGGGAGAAAGATCATGCAAAGTCCCCTTAAGTGGAACCCTAAAATCCCTTATATATAACCCTAGCCCTTTGATGAACGGCTAAGATTGTATTTAGGGTTAATTAGGATGGAATTGAGCTCAAGTGGCCGTGGCCTTTCTCAAGGGATGATTAGAAATTAATTAAAGGCATTTAAAAGGTTTAAATTGACCTAAATATGTCAATTTGACCCAAGGGAGGCTTGATTTGACCAAGTCAAGGGTTGACTTGGTCAACCTAGTCAATTGAGTCAAAGGGGTGAGGGATTTAAGCCAAGGGTAGGATTGGATTTAAATAGAGCTTTAATTGACCCATTTAGGACAATTGGGTCAACCTAATTTGAACTAGTCAACCAGGTTGACCCAGGGCATGGGCCTGGGCACAGTAGGTTGGTTCTGACCCATTGAGTCCAAGGGTGGAGAGAATTGGGCTTGAGAACCCCTAAAATTGATTTGAAATCAAGTAAAGGAGATTTGGATCAATTTGGGTCAACCCAGGTTGACCTAGTCAACCAGGTTGACCCAGGGCATGGGTCTTAGCTCAAGAGACTTCGTCTGACCCATGGAACCCAAAGAAGGTTGTCTTGAGGCCTGGCTTGGTCAATTTGACAAGGTCAATCTCTTGACCCAAGTGTTTGACAAATTCAAGGTCAACATGTAGCTCGATCATCTACTGAATCCGAATACCATGCCTTAGCCGCTCTTACTGCCGACATCATATGGCTTTGTAAACTACATGACGAATTTCAAGTTCCTCAAAATCAACCAAATGACATATATTGCGATAATACATTAATTATCGCCTTGGCCAACAACCCGGTTTTACACGCTCATACAAAACACATTGAAATCGATCAAAGATTTGTTCGAAATCATATACAACACAAGAGCATTCATATTCTACCCATTAACACCTTGGATCAAGTAGCTGATATATTCACAAAATTTTTATCTACTCCAAGATTTCAATCATTACGACTCAAACTGATAGTTCTCCAGAACCCATCAGTTTGCGGGGGACTATTAGTAGATAAATACCGTGTAATAAATAAAAACAAACAATAAGGTGTCTGACTCTCATTGGTTAGCTATCTTGTCTCTATTAAGTAAAGTCAATATATAATAGGTATTGCCTGTAACCTGAAACTCATATAATAAAAGTTTTCTCTATTGCCTCTTGTCCAACTCTCTGTCTCTCGTTCAATGTTGCATTCAAGATCTTGTCAAACAAGATCTCTTGCATTTCTTCAATTTTGACTATAAATTTGTTGATATCAGAATTCAAATTGTCCCGATTTTAATTTCATAACTTTCCAACTTGATTTTGCCTCAGATTCATGCCCGATGAAGATAATTTTTTGATGATATATCAATAATATATATGTAAATCATTTTAAAGTAAATTTCATAAATTAGATCCTATTTTTATTTAAGTTAGATTAAAAATATCACTAATGTATGTAAATCACCTTTCAAAACCTTCTACCTGTATCGAACTAACAACCCGCTCCTAGTTCCTTCTCACACGGAGAAATGGCGGAGCAACGAGAAGAAATGGCGGAGCATCAACATTCTCTCCAAGCAAGCTCCTTCCCCGCATCCATTTCCTCTGACTCTTCACCAGCAACCGTAGCTACAGCCTTCACACCATTGCCATCAGAAACGTTCTGCCGATCATGCGGCGGCCCAACCACCGATGCAGCTTCAATATCTTTGCCTCCTCAGTGGTCTGACTCGTCACCGCCGCCAGCTTACCGCCCGATCCGCGCTCCGGCAGTTAACGCTCCAACAAATACCAACGCCATCGTCCTCGCTTCTGTCCCTCGACCACTCCCAGTTCCGGTTGCGGAGCCTCCCTTCCATTTTGAGGTCCCGTCGAAGCGCATCTTCTCCTCCGACGACATCCAGCGCTTTCACGCCTCTGCCGCCGGGCGCCATTTTCTAGGATTCGTGGCTGCCCTGTCCGACTCAGTTCGCGGCCGCAAAATCCACGATCCCGTTTTACCTCTATCCCCCGCTCTCTCCTCCCTTCTCTCCTTAATTGAAACCCTAGACAAATGGATCGAAGAGATTCCGCCACTCCCCCATTCATCTCGTTATGGAAACCCAGCTTACCGCTCCTGGCACGACAAGCTGTCCAATGAGGGCATCTCCCTGATCCTTCCTCTCCTAATCTCGGATGAGCTCCGCCCTGCCGCTGATGAGCTCCTTCCTTATCTCCTTGACTCATTCGGCAACGCATCCCGTATAGATTATGGTACTGGTCACGAGACTAATTTTGCTGCATTTCTCTATTGCCTGGCGCGCCTTGGGCTCATAAAGGAGGAGGACTGTCCCGCCTTGGTAACTCGCGTGTTTGTTGCATACCTGAATCTGATGAGGAGGTTGCAAACTATGTACTGCCTTGAGCCTGCCGGCTCTCATGGGGTGTGGGGTTTGGATGACTACCACTTCCTTCCGTTCATCTTTGGATCGGCGCAGCTAATTGATCATAAATATATGAAGCCTAGGTCGATACATAATCCAGATATATTGGATAATTTCTCAAATGAGTATATGTATCTGGCTTGCGTGGCTTTCGTGAGGAAGGTGAAGAAGGGGGCGTTTGGTGAACACTCGCCCATGCTCGATGATATCAGTGGTGTGCCCACTTGGACCAAAGTCAACAGTGGCCTGCTCAAGATGTACAAGGCAGAGGTGCTGGAAAAGGTTCCCATAATGCAGCATTTTCTTTTCGGATCACTTATCAAATGGTATGATTCACTGCCTTATATATATATATATATATATATATATATATATATATATATATATATATATATATATATATATATATATATATATATATATATTTTTTGAATCAGTTATGTGTGATGTTGCTCATGATTTTAAATTTGGTAAATTCAAATTAGTGCTATTTGCAATGAGGAGAATTTTACTTTTCATGTTTATGGCTGCAAATTTGATTTTTGCATTTGATCTTTGATCAAGCAACAAAACAATTAGGAAGTTTATTATAGTATAAGTGGATCTAGTAAGTCCCTTAAGGAAGTGCAACATACAAAATAACTTTCATATATGTATGTTGTGAGACTGAACCATTGAACATGACCTTGTAAGAGTCATGGTGAAGGTCCATCACCATGATCATCATTATCATTAGCTCCATACCAACTATTATATGTTGGCTTTATGAATACTTGTTCTCCATTCATTTCTTCTGAGCGTTGTATTAGGTGTTAAAAAACTATTTTGCATAAATCTGTATGCCCTTCTATCTATAACACCTTAGGTTGATCCAATATTTCTTCTTGATCATTCAACATTAATTTTATCTGCCTTATTTATGTATTTTCTATGTTTTGTTATAAATGTTCAAATCACATGCAGCCCTTTTTTGACCCAATCTTTAATAGATGCTTTTCTCACTATCCTTCTAACAATTTCTTGACATGTTATTTTTTATTTTGTCACACATCCATCTCTAGATCTTCATTTGTACCATATTCAATTTGTTTATTTTGTCACACATCCATCTCAAGGTTTTCATTTGTGCCATATTCAACTGGGATGTTAATGATTTATTTATATCCAACATTGATATTCATACAACCTACCATTGGGCAAATTATTGCGTCCGGTGCCCGGATTCGTCCGGACACCAATCCGGTGTCGCACGTCACCCAAATACATCGGGACCCAGTGTATTTGGGTGACGTGGCGTCACCGGATTGGATGTCCGGACATCTGGTGACCGGACACAATAATTCGCCCTACCATTGCCTGGTCCCAAGCACTGATCAATAACCAGCGTAAAACTTATCGAACAATCATACATAAATCTTTTAATTAATTGAGATCCATACAACTTGTGTTATGAACACCCAAAGTGCAACATGAAGTGAAACGGGGATTTTTTTTTTTTTAAGGAAGTAGAAAGCATAGATGAAGCTCTTTAGTAAAATTATTAGAAGATTTACATCATATTCTATCAATTATTAATGAAAAAGAGCTGTGCAAGATTGTAAGCAAGTTAAGCTTCAACTTGTAAAAGACCAAAGGTTAGATTAATACCTTCAAGGAGTATTCATCAAGAATACTCGACATAAATAATTGATATGAAATTGTTGTACACTGAACAAATTATTACCCATATATCTGTGTAAATATTAAAGTACATATATACTAAATAACATAATCAAGCACTCTCAAGTAAGCTAAAGCTCTTAGCAAAATAAGTCATTATAAAAAAGCAAACAAATATGTTTTGTCCCAAATTATCAATCATATGCAAATTTCTTCTTAAAAGCCCAATACTCCGAAGAACAAGAAAATAAAAAGTTGAAGCCATCATAAATAATGAGTTACTCAATCATCATTTCTTACTGCACCAACTTTTTCTTCACGACTGTCTTCATCATGTGAATTAATATAAGTGATGGCTTGGTTTAGTATTTTCTTTGATGTTATGTTATTTATAAGAAGTGGAGTTTGGCATTCTCTGTTATTGAGGTAGCTTAAATACCTTTGGTTACCATGATTAAGATAATTTAAATTGTTTTCAAATTGGATTCCAATCTTAATGGTTTTAAAGCGAAGGATTAAAAAACAAGAATTCTTAATCTCCATTAATTATTCTAAATAGGATTATATCTTCGAGTAAAGAGGCCTTCAACTAAATACACTGTAGTTGATAGATGGTACTATTATTTGAATAACATTGTTTTTTAGATAGCAATTTAGTTTGCATGACATTGAACCAAATAACTCCTATGATTCATTATCTTTCAAATCACCTTCCTCTTTACGTACATCCATATTTGGTGTCTTTGATGCTGAAGTTTTATAAGATTGATTTGATTATTTTTTTTACCTTGAAGCATAATGAAATTTTGTTTATCTTCTTTTAAATAGGCAGCCATGTCAAGCTATTTCCATGTTAGATCATCATAAAAATGATAATCTCCAACACTATGATGCACCGACACTTCTCCTCAAAGAGGCGTGCAGTGTCCGACACCGTGTCCGACACGACACTCGTCCGGCACTCCTCCGACATGTGTCCGGCACGCCGAAAACGTGTCCGATTAAAAAAATATTAAAAACAAATTGGACACGCGTGCCCGACACGCGTATCTTAAATATTTTATAATTTTTTTAAAACATAATTTCTTATATTTGGCGAGATTTAAACTAAATTTCTTATTTCATATCCACAACACCAAATCAACATCTGCATTTAATACCCATTCATCAAATATTCTCATTTTCATTTCTCTTTGGCAGTGAAGGTATTTTCATCTCCTCTCTTTTTGCACAATTACAAATCTTTCTCTTGTTGAATCAGAGTTGAAAGTGGTGATATTCAATGATGATGATATTGAAGGCCAAAAACAAACCTCTAAAGCTAATCCTAGTAGTTGAAACTTGAATGCTTGATGTTGTAGTAAGTGATTATTTGCTTATATTTTTGTGGTTATACTAGATACTTTGTACTAAAATTTTATATTATAAGCTAGACAAGTTATCGTGTCATTCATTTATTATTGTTTGTCATTTTTAATATGATATTACATTAATATATACACATTATATAAAAAAATGTATTGCCGTGTCCGCGCCGTACCCGTGTCCTATATTTTCAAAAAAAGCCGTGTCCCGTGTCAGTGTTGTGTCGTGTCCGTATCGTCGTGTCCGTGCAGCATAGCTCCAACATCATCCATAACCCCAATATGCTAATCAATATCACCATGTTATGGTTCTCCCTGAACCGACCAAACCAGTCCTGGTGGGGCTGGTTCACTTATATAGGTGGCTTAGAAATTCCCACTCAAGAATGTACCCCCCCCGGGCAGCAAATAGAGAGAGGGAAGGGGACGGCTGAAGCATAAGGAGGTTATTTTGAATTTTGTTTATTTCAGGAAGCTTTTATTAGGAAGATATATATTTAAAGAGCATAAGAGGTTAGGGTTAGGACATGCTTGATTATTATTTCTCTTAGAGTTCTCTTTAGCGTCTTAGGTTTTAGACTCATCGTCTAGAGATTGGGAGAAAATGATCATCCTCTTGAATTGATGATCAATTTTATCTTTTCTTTGTGCTTGCTTTGATTTGATTTCTATAATACAATCTTTTTTTTTGGATTGTTTTCACCGAAGTTCTCGAGTTTTTCTCACTGTTTTTAGTTTTTACCAATTATTGTTAGGTTTGCTTGCGAACTCAAGTATTTCCCATTAGGGTTACTTGCGAACTCAAGTATTTCCTATCACACCATCAATGTTTTCTAAGCTAATTGGGTCTATTATGTCCCACTTATCATGTCTATGCTTAAGAGCCTGATTGCACTTCATGTAGACAAGATCGTTCTGCCTTTTATGTGCTAGCATATTTCTCTTCTTAATATGAATCACACTCAAATTGTGTATAAAACCATAAGTCAAATTGAAATAATAACCAGTCACTATATTCTGTATTCTTCCTCTTATCTTGTAATGACATGAATTGTTCAAGGTTACTTCAATTGGCTCACATTAGAAGTACAACAAGAGAAGATTAATACCCCTATTGCCAACTTATGCAAATTAGTTGGTGATGCATCATGCATCTCCTACCAAGTAGCCAATTGTTTAGCGCGAAATAAGGGGCATAATTTAGATATCAGATAATATAATGCATTAGTTTTATATTTTTAATTTTTAATTTATGGTGACTTCTTGTTTCTTCTTTTCATGATAATTTAATTTCCCAATAGTCCTTGACATTATTATATTTTGCTAGCTCTTCATCAATATCCTTATGCTTTTTAACTTTTCTTATCAATGTGTTTATCACTTGATAAAGTCCTTATGCTTTTTAACTTTTCTTATCAATGTGTTTATCACTTGATAAAGGCTATATATAATTGTTTTATTCACCATGATCTTGGACTATTTTTAATATAAAATTTTGGGTTCAATTAATACCCATCTTTATGGAGATGGTGATCTTTTGCTTTTTAGGGCTTGGAATTAAATGATTTTTAGGGCTTGTAGTTAATATAGTAGTGTTCTTATATTTCTTAGGAACCCTATGTTTGAGTTTTTGAGAGAAGTAGATTGGTGTAGGATTGGCTATGGTTGATTAAGGATGGCAAACTCTATTTTTGCCGAGAGCATACATAAGAATTTTAGGGAGGCTAGGATTTCCAATTGGAGAAATTAATGGACTGAAAATATTTGGAGATAGTAGAGAAATGTTTAAGGATTAATTTTGAGTTGGGTAAAAATTTTCAAGGCTTTTTGGTTGGGTAGATGTAGCCAAAATCGAGATTACGTCTTTTAAACCTAATTTGGTCTGACAACATCTTGGACGACTTTAAACAACTAGGGTTTTTAAATGAGAAGACCTTGGACTTAAAACCGCTTGGAGATTGTCAAAGAGTGTTTTTAGATTTATATATGGGGATTTTTTATACATTTTCAAGGGATTTTGATAGATCCAAAGAGAGCAAAATTAAGACTAGATCTTATTAACCTATTATAGGTCGGCCTTGATAAATAGGTACATCTTCCATTTTTTTTCTAAGGTCAAGTTAGCGATCAACTATTGGATGTTATGGAAATTTGGGAGAAGATTAAGGTTGAGTTTATTCTTTCCATGTTAGATCATCATAAAAATCAGCATTTGGTCTAATTTTCTTAAGGATTTTAAGTGGGCCACAAGCCCTTGCATGTAGTTTAGTGAACATGAATGTATTCTTTCAAGTCTGATGCGAATCACTATATAATTGCCCTTATATTTTTTTTGTAGATCTAGTTTTACTTATAGATTCATCATACTAGTCTAATCCCCTAGGTGTTCTAGGGCCTATATTGTAAATGCAAAGCAATATATTTTTTCTGTTTTTTATTTAGTTGGTTTTGCCCACTTGCATGGGAAACATCTAAGAATAATCCTATCTACATCCCTTTTGGTAGAAGGCTAATAAAATTTGCTTTCAACAGGATTGCTTATTTGCTTGTCTTGTCGCTTCCTAAATATCTTGCAATTCCTCTTGAATGAAACTCTAAAATTAAAAAAAAAAAACTCTTATTGATACCTTAGGGATACATAACTATCTAATTATATACAAATATTCATCTAGCATAAAAAAGGGTTTCATAAAAGATAAAGGCATTTTTTATGCTAATGATGTATTTATGATATGGATATATGAGCATGAAAGATAAGTCTCTTTTAGTGTATCAAAATTTAAATCTGTACTTGAAAAGATATGATGGCCAAAGGTACCCTAGATTAAGCATCTGTTGATTTATTCTCAACGCCAAATTTTTGTTTGAGACAAAGGTGTAATCATGCAAAAACTCTTCCATTTTACATGTTTATGACTTGGCTTTTCTTTTAGTATATTGTTAAACCTAGGGATCTAATGATTTGAATGTAATTTGAATTTTATCTATAATGAATAGTGTCTACAATGCCTGAGAGACTTCATAATGGTATGGAATTTATTATCACATCTAGAATAATTTTGTCCAACATCATTCAAATCTTCATTAAATTAGACATGTGATTTTTGTTTTTAACATGCCTCTAATGCCTACTCTTAAGGCATCACATGCAACCTTAAATACATTTGTGAAATTAGGAAATCTCAATATAAGAAATGTGGTCATAAATACCTTGATCTGATTAAATGCTTCCTGAGCACTAGCAGTCCACATAAATTTTCTTTACTTAGGATCCCTGGTGCTAAGGTGCCTAACAAGCTTCTTGTATAATATCGCGAAGGCAAAAAAGCTCTTAACATCTATAAAAGATTTAGAAGTAGGCTAATCAATGATGGTTTTGTTATTGATAGGATTAGGTTTGAGTCCAGATGTGATAACTTTAAATCCGAAGAATTTGATCTCTTGGCTCGTGAATAGAGACTATTTTTGAATTTATATATAATTTTCTTTTGTTTAGCTTGTCAAAAACTAACCTGAGATGTTAATCTTTGTTTGGACTAAATATGAGGATTTCATAAAAATAAACAAGTAGGAATACTCTTATGAAAGGTTTTAATATAGTATTCATTATCCTTATGAATGTGTTTGATGTATTAGACACCCCAATAGTATCACCAATCATTCTTTTAGTTTGTCATGTGTTTTAAGGGCTATCTTCTAGTCATGCTCATGTCATCATTATCTCATGGTAGTCTAAGTATGAGAAACTTATATTTGATGGTGATCCCATTGATAGCTCTGCTATGTATAAGCATTCTCCATGATCCATTCTTCTTGGGTGCCAATATTGCGTGGATAACACATGGGCTAAGCTTTCTTGGAGGAAATCTTTTCTAAGGAGCTCATCAATTTATTTTATTAATTTAGCATGCTCAAATGGGTTCATTATATATTGTGGGAGATTCAGTAATTGTGAACATGAAATTAAATCTATAGCATACGGCTTGTCCGTCATAGAAGGAAGCTCATCTAGCTAATCATTTGGGCATGCATCTTAATATTCATCTAAAAGGTCAGAGACCACAACATGTATGTTGATCGCAATAGTATCAAATGCGATCCCCTTACATGAAGAAGGTGGATGGAAAATATTTGGGGAACTCCATACAAAAACTCTTAAAATGGATATAGTGGTAGTATGGTCAATACAATGCTAGGACTTTCTAGCAGTAAATAGTCCAATCCTAATTAACTTAATATATGGCTCTATATTCTTTTGATGAGTGGGCTATATATCAGAAATGGGCTTGTGATGATGTGGGGGAGGGATCACTTAGATGACTTCACAGGATAGTTAAACATATTAGTGTTCTCTAGACAATAGTGTATGACATTAATATAAAATAATCTAAACCCCTCTAATAATATATTGGCTATATCCATAAGAAGTACATCACACCAAACATAATCCTTGTAACTTCTCATTTTAATGGGCATCATGCACCTACTAGTAATTGGGAGGGATGTGTGGTTCACCCAACTCACATGAAATGCTCTGAATGGAGTTTACATTTTAAATTTGCTCTTTGAAGTGTATGGATTGATATCACATTCATTGCAGTGCTTCTATTAATTGCTAATCAACATCTATTCTTGCATATGACATACATGTTAAATATGTTTCTCCTCCTCAAATCTTTAATTTTTTTTTTCAATAAATAAACACCTTATCACATTCAGATGTGGCTTATTACTCTCTCTTATGTAATGATCAGACAAGGGTGTCATCAGTAATCTTCTCAATATCATCATTCTCCTAATCATTTCCCTCCTCTAGAAATAATATTTGGGCTTCACACTAATGTTGCAGATGCCCTTTTTTATGAAATTTAAAACAGATGATCTCCCTTTTAGTTTTAGAGATGGATTTAGTACTCGTCTTGGTGCCTTGATGACTAATTGTAGGAGAAATAAGTTTATCAGTAGACTTCTAGGTTGAGAATGTAGTGGTATGGATTTTAGTCTTAATGAGGGGTGTAAATTTCTTTCACTTTTCGATGAGGAGGGAACAATCAAATCTATTCTCAAGGGTGTAAGGATCATATAGCTCTACCTCATTTTCAATCTCCATTCTAATGCCAATTACATTAATTGACAAGTTGCCAATCAACATCAATACAACTAATCCGAGCCACAAAATCCTCAAATGGATTTAGGTACTAAGTTACCTGCATACTCCCTTGAGAGTCATCAAATTTTTGTGAAGCTTTATATCTTGATGTTTTTGGAAGTATTTTGACTTTAATGTCTCCTTCATGTCCACCCATTTGATGACTAGTCATTCTAATGTCTCTTTGTTGGCTAAGATATTTAACTAATAGATTTTGGTATGGCCAATTAGTTTCATTTTAACAAACGCGACCCGTTGATAGTCATCCATTTAGTGCTATTAAAAAAACTCATCCATCTGAGGGCCAATCTAGAAATATATTAGGTTCATGAACCCCATCAAATATTGGGGCCTCTATTTTGAATTTTTTTGGTAGGATTATTAAAATCATCATCTTCATTTCTTTACTGACTTTCTAGCATAAAGTTATTCTTATTATCTTGGTTGATTATGATATTTTGGTTCTCTGCTATATGATAATTTCTAAGAGATATGTGTTGGGGAGGTGCTAAGGCTGGGGTTTGCAATCTAAGATTCAGTTGGTTAATTGGTGTTATCACGGTTTCTAGTAAGTTTGCATTTCGTCATTATTTTTCTCTAATGAAGTTTGCACTTGCATGGTCAATTGCTCTAGCATATAGGTCCTCTGGTTGAGCTCTTAAATTACTCCTTATTTGTTGATTTTGGTGGCATGCTATGTAGGTGAGTAATCAATATAGATAGCATAATTGTGCAAGCATTTTATAGTGTAAGTGTTGTGGTGTGTTCTTTCTATAATATGATGATATGTGTCACGCAAATCCACTTAATTTATTTTATGGTCAGCCTACATATATTTTTAAGTATCAAATTGAAACTACTTAATAGAAGAGTGTTCACTTTCTGATAAGCTAGCTTAAGCAATATATTATAATTTGGGATTTTATATAAGTGGTCGATTTTAGAGATGAAAACTCTAAATTATAGTGTGAAACTCACATACTTACTAAAATTTGGAGTCATTCAAGTAATATTCTAATGGTAGGTTAAGAAAAATGGCAAGGTTATATTGTGGAGGAAACAATTGGATTGATGACATTATTTTCATGGAATTATCAATAAACAAAGCAAACCTACTACCTAAGCATGAAGAGACATACCATTAAAAAGAAATAAACATATAAAAGAAAATTACCCCAATACAAATGAAGAAAGTATCCTTGTGCAAGTGTCGCAACCAATGAATTGTTCTCTCCACTTTTGATTTATTGTGAAACCAATTTGATGGAGCCTTAAAATTAAATGCTTGCAAGGGCTTACTGTTACTGTAGATGTGTTCCAATATACTTTAGAAATCCTAGATTTGAGTTTTGGAGAGATTTAGTTTCATCTAGTGTTGGCTAAGGATGTTAAACCCTATTTGACCAGTGTTGGCTAAGGATGTTAAACCCTGTTTTACCAAGGGCATATTGGAGTATTTTGGCGATGCTAGGGTTTACATATGGAGGAATTAATGGACTTGCAAATACTTGTAGATGGTGGAAAAATGTTAAATGATTGATTTGGACTTGGCTGGAACTTTTCAAAGCTTTTTAGTTGTTTAGATGAAGCCAAAAATCGAGATTAGGACCTTTAAACCTAGTTTAGGATGACAACAAATATGATGACTTTGTACAACTGAGATTTTCAAAGGAAGTCCTTTACATTTAAAACCATTTTGAGATTGTCAATGGATGTTTGTAGAGTATATTTGAAGTTTTTCTGAAAATTTACAAGAGATTTTGATGGGTCAAAAGAGTGCAAAATTGAGAATAGGTATTCTTAACCTGCTCTAGGCCAACTTTGTTAAATATGGTATATCTTCCATTTTTCTTTTCAAAGGACTAGTCTGGTATCAGACATGGGATGTTATGGGAGATATAAGAAAATATAGGGTTAGATTTATTCAGGACTTATAGCAAAAAAAAATTGCAAAAATAATTTGCTCACCAAGGAAAGCCTCTCAAACACCAAAGAGAAGAAAATCATTTCACCAACAATTTCTATATTTCATTCAAACCATCATTAGTTGTTCTTACAGCTGGGAATCACATCTAAATACATTTTCTTATTTGAATTACATTTGTTTCTAGGAGATAGTTATCACATTTATTGTGGAGTGGTTGGTCCCTCCATTTGAGAGGAGTGGGATGTGGTGGCACTTAGTGGCTGAATTACAATGTCGATTTCTCAATGGACGTCCCTCGACCCAGGTAGCCTCTTATATTAACCTCCAAGTTAATCGAACACCAAATGCAACAAGTAAAATAATTAGCAGTGTCGACTTCTTTCACTATTTCTTCTTTCTTTCCTCCAACATATATATTTGCTGCATAATGTCCTTGGAAATTAATTGGCCACCATTGCATATTCTTTTGATGCATAATACTACTACAAATAGATAACACATCAGTGATAACATACAACAAGCACACAATTTATAATTACTTTAAAACATGGCTAGCAAAGTTATCGCATAACCATTGATCTAATAATTGTCCTACAATACCCTGCATCAATACTTTTTACAATTGCATTTTTAATTTGGAAGTTCTCTTTATATCTGTCCTGTAGTTCATTTATTTGGTGATTTGTTTCAATTTTTGTCTTTCTATTCTTCAATTTGGGTGCTTATTTTAAGAAAGGTAGAGGTACCCTAAAAAGACTAGGTTAGAAAATATTAGAAATGACTTTTTTTATTAGATTTAAACGAGAATTTGACTTTTAACAGACATAATGGAGAAAAAAGATTCATGTAGCTGATCTAACGGAGTGGGACAAAGGCTTGATGTTGTTGTTGTATTTTTCTAATTTTTGAGTTTTAAGGCTTCGTTTGGAACAGCTTTCTTACTGTTTTTAGAGATGACTTTTTAGTATAATTTTTTTTGTACTAGAGGGCTACTTCATATAGCAGCAAAAAAATGGTGCCAAATGCAGCCTAAGTCAAACATATGATTTTTTTAATGCTCCAAAATTTCTATGCAAAATTTCTATTGGTAGACCGCTAATTTATCATGCGGGAATTTTCGCTCGGTTCAAATTTATGTCTATTTTGATAAATAGCAATATAAATTAGAAATTTGGAGCTATGAATTTGAATTTGTGTATGATTTTATATATCTCATTTTAGATATGTATTAAAAAATCTAAGCCCCATACGTTATTGCATCAGAAGAGTTTAAAGATCTCATTTTAGATATCCAAATGCTTTTGCACCTGTTTCTGCTTTATCTTCCTAAATCACCTTCATGTTCTTCAAGGACTTGTTTTGCTTTTCCTCTTTCTTGCAGGGAATGAAGTACGTTTGGTGAATCTGTATCAGTTTGTGCAAATGCTAGTTCTGAATGGTCTACATTTTACTGCGTGGATTAATGAGAAAATGGAACACTTTTATATAAGGCTTAATTGTTACCCTTACGGAAGCTAGGAAATGATTAGGAATACTACCTATTCCAGTAATCTACTTTGGCTTATAGTGTTTTCTTCTGCTCTGTTTGGATTCTTTATATTCACTTGAAAGAGTTTCTGCTTTTCTTTACAGTAGCTTCTCTTGCTTATAAAAGTGGCTATGGTAATTTTGTATTTCTTTTGATCATCGACCAACTTACTGCACTCTAAATTTCCTGATTCAGAAATGCATTGCAAAATTAATTTAGGTTTCGTTTGGGATGGCTTTCTTACTATTTCTTAAAGCAGTTTAAATTTTTTCTACTGAAAAGCTGCTTTAAGAAACAGTAAGAAAGCTGCCCCAAACGAAATCATAATCTTTTACAAAGAGCTAGTGTTGAACAATAATTCAAAAGTAGTTTGTTTTTTAACATTGCAATCTTGATGGCAAGAATTGTTGTTTATCCTATGTAACTCGACTATTTAAATGTGTGAAGGTTTAAGAGCTGGTTTGGGATCATTTTAATTTTATTTATATTTTATATGAAATATAATATGTTTAATTTTTTAAAACATTATTATTTTATTTTTGTTAATATTACATAAGTGACAACAATTGCTAGCATGATAGCTGTAGTCATTAATGAGCAATGGTTAAAATGTGTCAGAAATGGTTAGTTTTTTATGAGGAAGGAACGTGTGAAGGGGGAACTATTGCTTTGCTTTGGCGTTGGTTGGTTAGGGCTTGTTATTGTGATTTAGGATGCTTGATTTGTTGCAAAAAGAATATATAGAGTAAAATGGAATTTATTGAAATATAAATGTAATGTAATTGAAATTTTAGGAGTTTTTTGAATAAATATAAAATAATGTAAGTGATTATTATTTTTTTGTTTGACATGAAGTAAAATGAATGTAGTGTAAAACTCGATGATTATATTGGTTGATGACCAACAGTGATGGTAGATGTAGTGGGTTGCAGTCGGTGGGTAGTGTTTAGCGAGTAACAACGTATTTAATAATGGCCAGCTATTGCTAGTGGTCTATGGTGAGTATGGGTGGCATCTGGCTGTGGTGATAGTGAGTACTGGAGCAATGATAATGGCTAGTGGTTATAATAAAGTTAACTGAGAAAACTGATGAGTTCATCAAAATTTTTAAATCCCTTATATTTGGAATATTTTGCCTTTTCTTTTTTTTAAGCAACCCAAATAGCCCCTTAAAGTAGCTTAAGCTAAAATATTCTTCCAAAATTTTAGGTCATATGCTTAGAGATATGAGCGTAGGGTGTATGTGATGGTCTAGCAACCCCCTAGTTGAACGACGGTCCCTATCAAACCCTTTCATGCACAATCCTCTATATATGGAAGAAGGGGAAAACAAATTTTTATATTGAATGTGTTAAGGAAAAATAAATAAATATTAAGGAAATAGGTGTCAAAAATAGTTTAAATGTCTTGGAATTAATACATATTGATATTAGTAGCTCATTCCTTACAGCTTCTTAGAATGATAGACAGTATTTTATTTCTTTCATATATGATTATTTTCGTTATAGGTACTTATACCTAATACATAAAAAATCAAAATCCTTGATGTATTTAAGATCTCTAAAGATGAATTTGAAGCTCAATTTGATGAGAAGATTAAAGTTGTCAAAATTGATCGTGGTGGTGAATACTATGGTAGATGTGATGGATAAGGTGAACAACGTCAATGCCTTTTTGCAAGATATTTAGTAGAATGTGACATCGTTCTTCAATACACTATGCCAAGGACTCCAAATCAAAATGTGTAGCTGTGAGATGAAATAGAACTTTAAAGGATATATAGTTAGAAGTATGATTAGTCATTCTTCTATCATAATCTCTTTAGTGAGAAGCCTTAAAGACTATAATTTATACTCTTAATAGAGTTACAAGCAAAGCAGTAGCTAAAACCCCTATGCTGGTTTTCCTCAATTAAGCTGCTAGTTGACTCTTTGTGATATTCTTGCTTTTCTTTTTGTTTGTTGTATTGTTGTATTAGTTAAATCATAGCTCATTAGATTTTGTTTCAAATAATGTATTTTTAAAGAGCTCTTAATCGCTTAAGGACTTATAACCGTTTTAGTTTTATTAACACGTAATCCCTTCTGTGAATTTTATCAAAAAAAAAAAAAAAAGAATGCTTGGTTTGGCCATGTTTGATTCAAAAATGTTCAAACATCATTCTAATCTGATCTTTTAAGTGAGTCAAATAAGAATTGTTAGCAAAAAATTAATTTTTTTTACAATCTTTTTTTTTTTCCTTACTATAAGGGTTTCTAAAGATTAAAGGTGAAAGGTTCTCATAACATGAGGATTCGCTTGGACACCACAGCTTTACTTGAGGGGATGGAACATTATCAACCAAACACCTTCCCTGCTACTATAATACCTAATGAGGAGGAATTCAGACAATTAGTTTTCTTCATGGAGGACTTCACCGTAATCTTCTATAAAAAATGTTGGAACGTCATTCAAGAAAATATTATCAAAAATAACAAAGAGATTTGTAAGTGTTGCCCTCTTCCAAAATTCAAGAAAATATCAAAATATATAAGATCACCTCAGCATAATTTAGTATATGAAATAACAAATTATTCATTAATGTGCTTTAAATATTTCTCCTGCTAATATCAAAATGCTAACTATACAAAGAAACATAAAGTAGTTTACAAAATCTAAATGATCGAATTGCAAGTTATTACAATTCTCTCTCTAATTTCCATACAATTAGTAGAAAAAAAAAACTCAATTTGTGCATCAGAATAAAATCTACCTATTCTTGAGCTGATTCTGCTTCTATTCTACAATTCTACCCTTCAGAGGGCAGATCTCAAAGAATGATAAAATTGAATATATGAATGAATATGCTTTTCTAAAGGGTGGAGTTAGTCACCACAACTGGAATTGAAGATGGCAAATCCAAGACATGCTTTTTCTTTCCAAGCAGGAAAAAACTCACCATGGGCTTCACTTCCTCACCAACTTTAACTGCAACCCAGAACAAGAACCTATAAGCCACCACCATCCCAATTAAGATGGCAAGATCAACCCACTTTGAATAGCCAACCTCCATTTGCCAATAATCCTTCAAAACCTCTTCCCCCGAAATTGTTGAATTTCCACCTCCATTGCCACTAAAATTTAGCCCCAAAAATTCATTTTTGTAGTATCCTTGATTTGCATATTTGTGAAAGGCAATATAGTAGAGTGGGTACTTCCATATCGGCTTTGGCAAGTCACCGGGCAGACGGAAGAAGCCACAGGCAAGAACCATCATCGCTTGTATGGCGGCGCCAGTAATGATGCCCATTAGGTAGTCGGGGACGATGCTTGCGACTATCATCATGAGGCCCTCGACGATAAGCATGCTCGAGTAGAGTATAAGAGTGAAGAATATGAAATGTTGCGGGCCTCTCTGTAGACCGACCATGTAGTAGGCAATAGCAGCAGGAAGGACGGAGATCAGAAATATAAATGGCGCAGAGGAGAGCATGTTTGCAATGATGAATGCAACAGGTTTGTAATGCCCATTTAATCTCTCTCGACGAAAGATCTATTAAAAGGAAAAACTTGTTAGAATCATGAACTATAAATAAAAGCGAATCAAAAAGTTTCTTCAATTACTTCTTTTTCTACACTGTGATATTAAGGCAATGTAATTAATTTACCAGAGCTTTATAATCATTTTCAATAGTTCAATTATACACATGACTCATAGATTTTCATATAAAATTATTATGAGGAAGAAACAAAAAATAAATAAGATAATAGTAAGACTTTACTGACCTTAAGATCCTCCACAAAAGAAGGAAACCCTCCAATCGCCATGAAAGTAAGATATCCAGCTACGAACATGAGCATTGAACCTCTGGCCTGAAATGCATCATAACATGGACAAACTTTCACTTTACCGAACACTTTTGAATATAGAGAAATAATCATGATGGTACCTCCTAACCTGAATTGATTCATAATCAAATCCAATATCATAGAAGATTGTTCCAATGCTCAGGCAAATAGCAAAATATATAGCTAGTCTCAGCCAATAATAGCCTGGATCTCTATACATGTTCACAAATGACCTCTTTGTGAGCACACAACATTGAGTGAAGAAGGGAGCTTGACTTCCTCTCTTCACTATTTCTCCTTTCTACAAAAATAAAATAAAATAAGATGGCTAAATGATATAGTTTTATGAGTCATAATGTAAAGGCAAATATTACTGCATAACTTACCATGTTGCTGCTTTGAGCTACTTGCCTCAACACTTGTTGAAAAATACTCGAAGATTTATATGATCTTTCAAGTATGTTTATTGCATCTGAAGTAATGTCTGTGGGATGATGCTCGCTACCTTCTCCAATAACCTTAATTTGCTAAAGAAAGAACAACGAAAAACAATTACTTCACTTATTTTACTTGTTTTCCATTAAGATTGTATAAATATAAAGAAGATTAGTTTAGTTGCCATCTAACCACATTGAAGTCTTTATTAATTGTTCGAAGAAAATGATCAGATGGATTCCTCATTTGTGGGCATGGAAAGCCGTTGGATGCAAAGAACTGTGTAAATCACAATAGATAAATGATTTAGCAGAAATAAACAAGTACTTGACTTTCTACATATAGTGAAAGAATATTATCTCAATAACTCAAAGATCTTTTGTCATATTAGGATTATATTTTCTTCATAACTATTCTGTTTTGGCACTAATTGATCTAATAGAATATTAAAATTAAACAATTCGAAGCAAACTATATTTACCAAACACAAAAATTTAAGCTATGCAAAGCTGTCAATCATTCAAACTTAACATACAACATTGGATTGGCTCAATGTTGAATTATTAACTTCATACCTCGCTAGTTAATGAAATTGGGCCAAAATAGATTGTGTTTCCCGATGATAAAAGGCACAAATTGTCAAATAGATCAAACACTTCAGAACTTGGCTGGTGAATGGAGGCAATGACAGTCCTTCCATGGCGACGTGCAAGGTCTGCTATCCGACTCATAACATGGTACGATGCTGCACTGTCCAATCCACTCGTGGGCTCATCAAGGAATAGTAGCTTTGGACGGGTCAACATCTCTATGCAAATGCTAAGTCGTCTCCTTTGCCCACCACTTATGCCTTTGCTACTTCGACCTCCAATTCTAGTATTCATAGCCTCTTGTAAGCCCATCTCCATGATCACTGTATCTGCTCTCTCCCTCTTCTGAGTCTTGGATAATGAATTAGGAAGAAGTAGCTCTGCAGAATAATACAAGGCTTCTCTTACAGTTAAAGTTGTCATTAGAACATCATCCTGAGTGACATATGCCTACAAAAATCAAACACATATGTGTTATGTATTTTTCATGATTTGGAGACATGTAGTTTGCATGTCAAACATTTGGTATTTTTCTTGAGAATTAATTAATTTGTAGTTCAGATGAGTTCTTACCGAAGTCCCATATGCAAGTGCTTGCTTTCGTCCATTTACTAAAATGAATCCAGATTGGCTCATACTTGACGCTAATCTACCTGCAATAAGTAGGTGAACATAGTTAGAATGCATAATTTTGGAAGAATTTTGTTTGATTTTAACTCAAGAAAATTTGTTATGTTAATGCTTAGTGTCTTAGATTGTGAAAACCAGATAGAATATAGAATCAAAGGAATAAGAGGTTCATGATTCAATATTTTGATCAGAGTTTAACTTGATGATATAATAAATATTAATTTTACTCAAATTTTATCAAAAAAATTAGACATAATCATCTTATCAAATATAGAGCATATATATTAGATAAATAAAATATTATAAAATTAAACACATTAAATATTTGAGTAATTAGCCTCCTTATTTGTGTAACTAAAATGACAACATAATTTAATAATATGCCCACTTCGATTTTAAGTAGATGTGAACAAGAAAAATATGTACACTTCATTACAAAAAAATCCGATATTATAAATTAAATTCATAAATAATAATAATAATTTTATCTGTAAGTAAAATATTTAAAATTTATTTTGTTTACGAATGCTTCCCTATAGATCAGAGCTTTCTACCAAAAACTTCTCTTCCAACTGCCCTTAATTTAAAATAATAATAATAAATATTCAAATAATAACCTGAAAGAGCATCAAGCAGGGTGGACTTGCCGCAACCGGACGGGCCCATGATTGCGAGGACCTCGCCGGGCCGGGCGTAACCCGTCAGGCCTGCAAGGATGGTGGTAGATTTGCTCTTGAAGCTCGAAGTTGTCACCCAAAGATCATGCCATGTTAGATACACCCCTTGGGCTTCCTTCGACCCGTCCCCGGTCCAACTCTCTGACCTCGCCGGCACTCGCCCACCTCCGGCCTCCTCGTCCACAGCCTCCACCGCGAAGGAATAGCTCTCCGGTAACATACCTTAAAGTAATTAGCTGCTTAGGAATATTTAGCTTTAGAATTTCTGAGTGCTGTCCATTGTAGATTTATAGGCAGCCTGCATTGACTGCGAGCTTCCTCGTTTTACAATGCTTTGCGGCACTACAGAGAATTTTAAATTTATTTTTTTTCTTATTTGGAAATATGTGACGTAATTATTAAATTTCTATAATTTAATCTTTTGGTGAAAAAATCATAATTTTAAAATAAAAAAAGTCGATAATTAGTTTATCCTATTTAAATATAGTAATTAAGAAAAATTGTAAATCCTTATCATTAATTTGATGTCTTATTGATAGCTTTCATTGATTATCCTCTTTGAATTTCCAGAAAACCTTTTTCTTTAGCAGCTGGAAGGTTTGTTAAGCAATGCAACCCTTGATTTTTATTGGGTTTTTTTTTTTCATTTTTTAAGCATGTTTTTAAAATTTTTTTCTCATTTTTCTTTTGAAGTCTGTCTTTCTTGGTAACTCAATTGACTCGACATTAATGAAGAACTTGAAAACGCTTTAATTTGTTGGTGAATCGAGCCTGAACTTGTCAAATTTCAAAGATCTCTCAATTTCTGAACACTTATTATTATTGTTTATTTATAAATTAGATTTTACAGAGGCAGCTCATTTTCATCTGTTGCGGCTGGGAGATTTAGCTATCAACTAAGTGATGTTGGGTTCGAGTCTTGCATTTGTACTAGCTGTGTGTGTGAGTTTACCTTAATTGATTTAAATATAAAAAAAGAGATAGCTTGTAGGTATGTGATATGTGAAATTAGAACACCATTCTACTAAAGCTTCATTTTGGACAGCTTTTGGCCGCTGCTTTTTCTGTATTTTTAACAAATTTTTATACTAAAAAACTGATTTATAAAGAAGTAAGAAAGTTACCCCAAATGAAACCTAAGAGTACATCAAGATTGAAAACATATGCTTGTGAATTTAAAATAAACTATATCATACTTCAAAATTTTTTCTATCATCTTATATAAGCACTCAACTTCTATCGCTGATCTCATCTCTTTTCAAACTCTTGTCCTTCGACAACTTTTGCTATGCACCGAGATAAACCTCTCAGTGACAATATCAATTTGGTCGGAGCTGGCCACGTTGTCATGAACTCAGGCTAGCTAAGGATTCATCGTTTTCATTTATCGGTGTTGAAGTTGGTTCTCTTTGATCAATTTTGCATTGCTAGAATATCCCACTTTTCACACCTCACTCCCTCCCTCCCTATATCATTGTCATTGTCCATCTTCCCGTTGCTAAAAAAACACGGTATTTTTTATGGGACATTTAGGCCAATTAAGACAAATTCACACACACAACACATACACCATACTCAAACCCAAGATCTCTTGATATGTAGTCAAAATTTCTAACCAACAGACCAAGATGACCCGCATACATGAGGTATTTTGATAATTTAAAGAGAATGATCAATTAAAGCTATCTATAAGTCATTAAAATTAATAATAGAACTTGTTTAATTAAAGCTGAGAGACACATAATCTTGCCTGGTCGACCTTCTATAGCCATAGCATTAATCATAGTTTATGAAATGGCTAATGATATAACGTTTTGACTTGGGCCGTCCGAAGTACTCTGAACACAAGACTCGGAGTCTTAAACTCTGGTTTTTATAGGAGCTCGCGTCCTTCACGCAAAAGACTTGGAAGTGTAGACTATTGCTGTCGTTGTTAGGCATTCATACAAGTGTACCGCCTGAAATCAACCAAGCAATTCAGAGAATTTTCTTTTCCATGAGACCCATCTGTTTACTTTTTTTTTTTTAATACAAAAATTTTTATTCCAGACAAAAAAATAGTACATGATACAACAATCAAAGAAATAACACCACAAGATAGCAAAATAAAATTCATGGTATGAGGGCTCAGTTGAAAGTCAAGACTTCCAGCTTTCCTTAAGTCAAGCTCTGACCATCCAATTTGATGAAGAGACACGCCCACCCAAGCCATCATCAAAGGTTGTCACGAGCCAGCCGAAGGAAAAGCGAGCCCCAACCACATCATCGCCCGGCCAAACGAAAAACAACCAGAAAGCTCCAACATTATGCAACAGCATTAAGCAACGACAAATAAAGGCAACCATCCGCACCAAAAAACCAACAAGAACAGCCATTACACAAACCTAGAAAATTGTAACCATGTGGCAGCCACCACAAAAACCACAGCCATTATCGACCACGTCTGCCCCTACCATGAGCCTTACCACGAGAGGCAACAGAAACAACCGGTGTATCCCGCAACAAAGCAAAAGAGTTCCCACGATCATCAGCCCCACTAGACTAAGAAGATGAAATAGACTCAGAATCAGATGAACCATGAAGCCAATCGATATGCTTTCTCACCTCCATACCGAAATTGTTCCCCACATGATAAGCCAAGTCTTGAGGATCCATTAAGTTCACTGGCACATCAACACAAGCATTATGAACACCTGCCATATTAACTGAATTGTCCACTTCCAAGTTAACCGAAGGGAAACCAATATGGGAACCATGGGACAGGTCCTTAATGGATTCAGAGGAGTCAGATTGCTCAACAACCATTAAAGGTTCAACATTTTTAGGCAATACGCATGGGTCACTGAAAACAGAAAAGGAATTAACTTCACAACCCATCAAACTGCCATCACTAGCACATCCCCGAACGTCCTGCTCAGCAACAGCCAGGGCACCCACAAACACCATACTCGAAAGGTTAATGCACCCACCATAGTAGAATCAACAACACCATGATTAACTACAACATTATCACAAGGAACCACAACATAAGTCAAAACAGGAACCAAAGGCTCACCAACAATAACATCAGCAAGCCCAACTTCAGCCAAATTCGAGACAGACAAAGGGTTAGGAGAAACTCTACCTGTAACAACATAGTCAACACCTAAAACTCCCTCCTTATCAATAGAAACAATAACAGGGTCAGAAGAGGGTTCAAAAGAGCCATTCACAGCCAAATCATTACCAACCCGGCAAAATACCCCCAACGACTGAGAAGGGGGAGGCAATGCAGAGGAATCAAGGTTAGGATTAAGAATTCTACAACCAGTTTTTGAATGGCCCAAAGCTAAACAATGCGCACAATATTAACTGGTGTCAAAATTACATTTGTTTCTAGGAGATAGTTATCACATTTATTGTGGAGTGGTTTGGTCCCTCCATTTGAGAGGAGTGGGATGAGGTGGCACTTAGTGGCTGAATTACAATGTCGATTTCTCAATTGACGTCCCTTGACCCATGTAAGATGGCTTCGTTTGGGACAGCTTTCTTAGTGTTTTTCAAGATGACTTTTTAGTATAAATTTATTTTGTACTAGAAAGCTACTTCATAAAGCAGCAAAAAAATGGTGCCAAATGAAGCCTAAGTCAAACATATGATTTTTTGAATGCTCCAAAATTTATATGCAAAATTTCTATTGGAAGACCGCTAATTTATTGTAATATCAAGATCTGCTCCAGTATCGTCCAGGACGATCTGGGATCGTCCTGGGACGATCAGTGGAAATCAGCTCCAGATTTTGCCCAGTTTTGCTCCAGGTGATTTTCTGCAGGCATCGTCCAGGCCGATTGGAGACATCGGCCAGGCCGATCGGCACTGTAGAAAATATCGTCCATGCTATAGCCCTGAAGGGAGACCAGGCCGATCCTTTTGGTCGGATCGTCCCGGGACGATGCTGCGATCGGCCGGGCCGATCTGTGTATTATAAAGCTGATTTCAGTCGTTTTGAAGAGAGAGAAAATCAAAAATAAATATCTGATTTTTCTGAGGAGAGAGAAAGTCGAGGGCATTTGTGGAAAAGTGGATTTTCGGACGACGCGGAGCCGTTTTCGATCGAAGTGACTGTTGAGGAAATTGCTGTGCTCGAGGTAAGGCACATTCCGCCTTTCTCAATTTTCAGTTCCGTCGTGTTTGGCGGTATATTCTGTCCGGATTTCGTTTTCGTTAATGATTTTTGTCCGTATCTTTTGATCGGTTCAGTTTTTACCGCGTAACTTTCTGTATATTGTTGACGTGCCGAGTGTGCACATTTTGGTTATTTTCTGAAGATTTTCGTCCGGGTATTTTTGATTCGACTGTGTTTTTAGTCGACCGGATTTTTCTGTGAAATTGGAATTTATCTGTGCAGTAGAATAAAGGTTCTGAAATGTTGATATCTGTATTCTGTGCGAATTCGGTAAATTTTCTTTGCAGGAATTTTTGTGTAAATTCCGTATACTGCCGTTGTGCTGCCCGATTTTTGGGTAATTTCTGAATTGTCCGGATTTCTTCTGAATTGAAATGCTATGTGTATAAGCTATAAAAAGGGAGCTATAAGGGGTCTGGATCCTATGAGATTCAGTTAGTGAAACGGGAAATCTGAAATGAGCTCAATCTGAAATCTGATATCTGTTCTGTTCCGGATCCGATGAATTCTGTTTTGGTGCTATAAGCACATCTGTTTTGGTGCCGTGAGCACAAAGGGAGACATAAGGGGCCTGGATCCTATGAGATTCAGTCAGTGTCTGGGAAGGGAGGCATAAGGGGCCGGAATCCGTAGAGATTCCGTCAGTGTCAGGGCATTTAGCTATATGTATCTGTACCACTTTCTGTATCTGTTCTGTTCTGTACGAAATTGTGATTATGATATGATATGATCCGTACGATTCTGATTTCTGTTTCTGACTCTGTTGATTTGTTCTGTTCTGATACGATCTGTACGACTCTGATGCGATCTGATGTCTGTCCGTAAGTTTTGATTTCCGATTCTGTTCCGACTTCTGATCTGATTTCTGTCTGATAAGTTTGGTTTTGTTTTCTGAGAATTTAGATTGGAGGTTTGTTGCTTTGCTGAGCTGTTGAGCTCACCCTTGCTTTCTGGTGGTTTTCAGGTTCTGGGAAGGGCAAGGAAGTCCAGGATTAGATTTCAGAGTCTGATCAGATTAGGTACTTTTGTACTTTTGATTTTTGTACAGTCATGGCTTTCCTGTTCTGTCTTTCTTTCTGTTGAAAGCCATGTACTGTTCTGTAGATGATTATTTTGAGGAAATGAAAAGATAGATGTTTTGTTCCGCTGCATTTGATGTTTTTAGTAGCTCTGTTGTTCTGTGTGCTTCTGTTGAGTTAAGGATTTGGAAGATCAGTTCAGTAACCTAATCCAAAGCCAGATCCTGGTTAGCTATTCTCCGTCGCGATCCGGCGCGGGCGGGATCCGTCTCGTCTCGGGTCGGGTCGTGACATTTATCATGCGGGGATTTTCGCTCAGTTCTAATTTATGTCTATTTTGATAAATAGCAATATAAATAAGAAATTTGGAGCTATGAATTTGAATTTGTGTATGATTTTATACATCTCATTGTAGATATGTATTAAAAAATCTAAGCTACATACGTTATTGCATCACAAGAGTTTAAAGATCTCATTTTAGATATCCAAATGCTTTTGCACCTTCATGTTCTTCAAGGACTTGTTTTGCTCTGCCTCGTTCTTGCAGGGAATGAAGTACGTTTGGTGAATCTGTATCAGTTTGTGCAAAGGCTAGTTCTGAAAGGTCTACATTTTACTGCGTGGATTAATGAGAAAATGGAACACTTTTATATAAGGCTTAATTGTTACCCTTACGGAAGCTAGGAAATGATTAGGAATACTACCTATTCCAGTAATCTACTTTGGCTTATAGTGTTTTCTTCTGCTCTGTTTGGATTCTTTATATTCACTTGAAAGAGTTTCTGCTTTTCTTAGCAGTTGCTTCTCTTGCTTATAAAAGTGGCTATGGTAATTTTGTATTTCTTTTGATCATCGGGACCAACTTACTGCACTCTAAATTTCCTGATTCAGAAATGCATTACAAAATTAATTTAGGTTTCGTTTGGGATGGCTTTCTTACTATTTCTTAAAGCAGTAGAAAAATTTTTTTTACTGATAAGCTGCTTTAAGAAGCAGTAAAAAAACTTCCCCAAACGAAATCCTAATCTTTTACAAAAAGCTAGTGTTGAACAATAATTCAAAAGTAGTTTGTTTTTTAACATTGCAATCTTGATGGCAAGAATTGTTGTTTATCCTATGTAACTCGACTATTTAAATGTGTGAAAGTTTAAGAGCTGATTTGAGATCATTTTTATTTTCAATTTTTAATTTAGTTTTATTTATATTTTATGTGAAATATTATATGTTTAATTTTTAAAAATATTACTATTTTATTTTTGTTAATTTTAAATAAGTGATGATAACAATGGCTAGCATGATAGCTGTAGTCATTGATGAGCAATGGTTACTCCTAAATTGAAAGCTCGTTTGAAATGTTAGTTAAAATGTGAGAGAAGGGGTTGGTTTTTTATGAGGATGGAACGTGTGAAGGGGAAGCTATAGCTTTGCTTTTGGCGTTGGTTGGTGGCTTATTACTGTGATTTAGGTGTGCTTGATTTGTTGCAAAAAGAATATATAGAGTAAAATGGAATATATTGAAATATAAATATAATGTATTTAAAATGTTTGAAGTTCTTTAAATAAATATAAAATAAATGCACGTGGTTATTTTTTTATTTGGTATGAAGTAAAATAATTGTAATGTAAAGTCCAATGATTATAATGATTGATGACCAACAATGATGGAAGAAGATAGTGGGTCGTGGTCGGTGGGTAGTGACCAATGAGCGGTGACGGAGATAACAATGGCCGGCTAATGCTGCGAGTCGATGGTGATATGGTTGGCAGCTGATAGTAGTGATAGTGGGTAATGGAGCAATGATAATTACTAGCGGTTATAACAAAGTTAACTAACAATATATTTTAAAATTTGACTGAAAACAAATGAGTTCATCAAAATTTTTAAATCCCTTATATTTGGAATATTTTGCCTTTTCTTTTTTTTAAGCAACCCAAATAGCCCCTTAAAGTAGCTTAAGCTAAAATATTCTTCCAAAATTTTAGGTCATATGCTTAGAGATATGAGCGTAGGGTGTATGTGATGGTCTAGCAACCCCCTAGTTGAACGACGGTCCCTATCAAACCCTTTCATGCACAATCCTCTATATATGGAAGAAGGGGAAAACAAATTTTTATATTGAATGTGTTAAGGAAAAATAAATAAATATTAAGGAAATAGGTGTCAAAAATAGTTTAAATGTCTTGGAATTAATACATATTGATATTAGTAGCTCATTCCTTACAGCTTCTTAGAATGATAGACAGTATTTTATTTCTTTCATATATGATTATTTTCGTTATAGGTACTTATACCTAATACATAAAAAATCAAAATCCTTGATGTATTTAAGATCTCTAAAGATGAATTTGAAGCTCAATTTGATGAGAAGATTAAAGTTGTCAAAATTGATCGTGGTGGTGAATACTATGGTAGATGTGATGGATAAGGTGAACAACGTCAATGCCTTTTTGCAAGATATTTAGTAGAATGTGACATCGTTCTTCAATACACTATGCCAAGGACTCCAAATCAAAATGTGTAGCTGTGAGATGAAATAGAACTTTAAAGGATATATAGTTAGAAGTATGATTAGTCATTCTTCTATCATAATCTCTTTAGTGAGAAGCCTTAAAGACTATAATTTATACTCTTAATAGAGTTACAAGCAAAGCAGTAGCTAAAACCCCTATGCTGGTTTTCCTCAATTAAGCTGCTAGTTGACTCTTTGTGATATTCTTGCTTTTCTTTTTGTTTGTTGTATTGTTGTATTAGTTAAATCATAGCTCATTAGATTTTGTTTCAAATAATGTATTTTTTAAAGAGCTCTTAATCGCTTAAGGACTTATAACCGTTTTAGTTTTATTAACACGTAATCCCTTCTGTGAATTTTATCAAAAAAAAAAAAAAAAAAGAATGCTTGGTTTGGCCATGTTTGATTCAAAAATGTTCAAACATCATTCTAATCTGATCTTTTAAGTGAGTCAAATAAGAATTGTTAGCAAAAAAATAATTTTTTTTACAATCTTTTTTTTTTCCTTACTATAAGGGTTTCTAAAGATTAAAGGTGAAAGGTTCTCATAACATGAGGATTCGCTTGGACACCACAGCTTTACTTGAGGGGATGGAACATTATCAACCAAACACCTTCCCTGCTACTATAATACCTAATGAGGAGGAATTCAGACAATTAGTTTTCTTCATGGAGGACTTCACCGTAATCTTCTATAAAAAATGTTGGAACGTCATTCAAGAAAATATTATCAAAAATAACAAAGAGATTTGTAAGTGTTGCCCTCTTCCAAAATTCAAGAAAATATCAAAATATATAAGATCACCTCAGCATAATTTAGTATATGAAATAACAAATTATTCATTAATGTGCTTTAAATATTTCTCCTGCTAATATCAAAATGCTAACTATACAAAGAAACATAAAGTAGTTTACAAAATCTAAATGATCGAATTGCAAGTTATTACAATTCTCTCTCTAATTTCCATACAATTAGTAGAAAAAAAAAACTCAATTTGTGCATCAGAATAAAATCTACCTATTCTTGAGCTGATTCTGCTTCTATTCTACAATTCTACCCTTCAGAGGGCAGATCTCAAAGAATGATAAAATTGAATATATGAATGAATATGCTTTTCTAAAGGGTGGAGTTAGTCACCACAACTGGAATTGAAGATGGCAAATCCAAGACATGCTTTTTCTTTCCAAGCAGGAAAAAACTCACCATGGGCTTCACTTCCTCACCAACTTTAACTGCAACCCAGAACAAGAACCTATAAGCCACCACCATCCCAATTAAGATGGCAAGATCAACCCACTTTGAATAGCCAACCTCCATTTGCCAATAATCCTTCAAAACCTCTTCCCCCGAAATTGTTGAATTTCCACCTCCATTGCCACTAAAATTTAGCCCCAAAAATTCATTTTTGTAGTATCCTTGATTTGCATATTTGTGAAAGGCAATATAGTAGAGTGGGTACTTCCATATCGGCTTTGGCAAGTCACCGGGCAGACGGAAGAAGCCACAGGCAAGAACCATCATCGCTTGTATGGCGGCGCCAGTAATGATGCCCATTAGGTAGTCGGGGACGATGCTTGCGACTATCATCATGAGGCCCTCGACGATAAGCATGCTCGAGTAGAGTATAAGAGTGAAGAATATGAAATGTTGCGGGCCTCTCTGTAGACTGACCATGTAGTAGGCAATAGCAGCAGGAAGGACGGAGATCAGAAATATAAATGGCGCAGAGGAGAGCATGTTTGCAATGATGAATGCAACAGGTTTGTAATGCCCATTTAATCTCTCTCGACGAAAGATCTATTAAAAGGAAAAACTTGTTAGAATCATGAACTATAAATAAAAGCGAATCAAAAAGTTTCTTCAATTACTTCTTTTTCTACACTGTGATATTAAGGCTATGTAATTAATTTACCAGAGCTTTATAATCATTTTCAATAGTTCAATTATACACATGACTCATAGATTTTCATATAAAATTATTATGAGGAAGAAACAAAAAATAAATAAGATAATAGTAAGACTTTACTGACCTTAAGATCCTCCACAAAAGAAGGAAACCCTCCAATCGCCATGAAAGTAAGATATCCAGCTACGAACATGAGCATTGAACCTCTGGCCTGAAATGCATCATAACATGGACAAACTTTCACTTTACCGAACACTTTTGAATATAGAGAAATAATCATGATGGTACCTCCTAACCTGAATTGATTCATAATCAAATCCAATATCATAGAAGATTGTTCCAATGCTCAGGCAAATAGCAAAATATATAGCTAGTCTCAGCCAATAATAGCCTGGATCTCTATACATGTTCACAAATGACCTCTTTGTGAGCACACAACATTGAGTGAAGAAGGGAGCTTGACTTCCTCTCTTCACTATTTCTCCTTTCTACAAAAATAAAATAAAATAAGATGGCTAAATGATATAGTTTTATGAGTCATAATGTAAAGGCAAATATTACTGCATAACTTACCATGTTGCTGCTTTGAGCTACTTGCCTCAACACTTGTTGAAAAATACTCGAAGATTTATATGATCTTTCAAGTATGTTTATTGCATCTGAAGTAATGTCTGTGGGATGATGCTCGCTACCTTCTCCAATAACCTTAATTTGCTAAAGAAAGAACAACGAAAAACAATTACTTCACTTATTTTACTTGTTTTCCATTAAGATTGTATAAATATAAAGAAGATTAGTTTAGTTGCCATCTAACCACATTGAAGTCTTTATTAATTGTTCGAAGAAAATGATCAGATGGATTCCTCATTTGTGGGCATGGAAAGCCGTTGGATGCAAAGAACTGTGTAAATCACAATAGATAAATGATTTAGCAGAAATAAACAAGTACTTGACTTTCTACATATAGTGAAAGAATATTATCTCAATAACTCAAAGATCTTTTGTCATATTAGGATTATATTTTCTTCATAACTATTCTGTTTTGGCACTAATTGATCTAATAGAATATTAAAATTAAACAATTCGAAGCAAACTATATTTACCAAACGCAAAAATTTAAGCTATGCAAAGCTGTCAATCATTCAAACTTAACATACAACATTGGATTGGCTCAATGTTGAATTATTAACTTCATACCTCGCTAGTTAAAGAAATTGGGCCAAAATAGATTGTGTTTCCCGATGATAAAAGGCACAAATTGTCAAATAGATCAAACACTTCAGAACTTGGCTGGTGAATGGAGGCAATGACAGTCCTTCCATGGCGACGTGCAAGGTCTGCTATCCGACTCATAACATGGTACGATGCTGCACTGTCCAATCCACTCGTGGGCTCATCAAGGAATAGTAGCTTTGGACGGGTCAACATCTCTATGCAAATGCTAAGTCGTCTCCTTTGCCCACCACTTATGCCTTTGCTACTTCGACCTCCAATTCTAGTATTCATAGCCTCTTGTAAGCCCATCTCCATGATCACTGTATCTGCTCTCTCCCTCTTCTGAGTCTTGGATAATGAATTAGGAAGAAGTAGCTCTGCAGAATAATACAAGGCTTCTCTTACAGTTAAAGTTGTCATTAGAACATCATCCTGAGTGACATATGCCTACAAAAATCAAACACATATGTGTTATGTATTTTTCATGATTTGGAGACATGTAGTTTGCATGTCAAACATTTGGTATTTTTCTTGAGAATTAATTAATTTGTAGTTCAGATGAGTTCTTACCGAAGTCCCATATGCAAGTGCTTGCTTTCGTCCATTTACTAAAATGAATCCAGATTGGCTCATACTTGACGCTAATCTACCTGCAATAAGTAGGTGAACATAGTTAGAATGCATAATTTTGGAAGAATTTTGTTTGATTTTAACTCAAGAAAATTTGTTATGTTAATGCTTAGTGTCTTAGATTGTGAAAACCAGATAGAATATAGAATCAAAGGAAGAAGAGGTTCATGATTCAATATTTTGATCAGAGTTTAACTTGATGATATAATAAATATTAATTTTACTCAAATTTTGTCAAAAAAATTAGACATAATCATATTATCAAATATAGAGCATATAAATTAGATAAATTAAATATTATAAAATTAAAGGCATTAAATATTTGAGTAATTAGCCTCCTTATGTGTAACTAAAATGACAACATAATTTAATAATATGCCCATTTCGATTTTAAGTAGATGTGAACAAGAAAAATATGTACACTTCATTACAAAAAAATCCGATATTATAAATTAAATTCATAAATAATAATAATAATTTTATCTGTAAGTAAAATATTTAAAATTTATTTTGTTTACGAATGCTTCCCTATAGATCAGAGCTTTCTACCAAAAACTTCTCTTCCAACTGCCCTTAATTTAAAATAATAATAATAAATATTCAAATAATAACCTGAAAGAGCATCAAGCAGGGTGGACTTGCCGCAACCGGACGGGCCCATGATTGCGAGGACCTCGCCGGGCCGGGCGTAACCCGTCAGGCCTGCAAGGATGGTGGTAGATTTGCTCTTGAAGCTCGAAGTTGTCACCCAAAGATCATGCCATGTTAGATACACCCCTTGGGCTTCCTTCGACCCGTCCCCGGTCCAACTCTCTGACCTCGCCGGCACTCGCCCACCTCCGGCCTCCTCGTCCACAGCCTCCACCGCGAAGGAATAGCTCTCCGGTAACATACCTTAAAGTAATTAGCTGCTTAGGAATATTTAGCTTTAGAATTTCTGAGTGCTGTCCATTGTAGATTTATAGGCAGCCTGCATTGACTGCGAGCTTCCTCGTTTTACAATGCTTTGCGGCACTACAGAGAATTTTAAATTTATTTTTTTTCTTATTTGGAAATATGTGACGTAATTATTAAATTTCTATAATTTAATCTTTTGGTGAAAAAATCATAATTTTAAAATAAAAAAAGTCGATAATTAGTTTATCCTATTTAAATATAGTAATCAAGAAAAATTGTAAATCCTTATCATTAATTTGATGTCTTATTGATAGCTTTCATTGATTATCCTCTTTGAATTTCCAGAAAACCTTTTTCTTTAGCTGCTGGAAGGTTTGTTAAGCAATGCAACCCTTGATTTTTATTGATTTTTTTTTTTTTTCATTTTTTAAGCATGTTTTTTAAATTTTTTCTCTTCTTTTGAATTCTGTCTTTCTTGGTAACTCAATTGACTCGACATTAATGAAGAACTTGAAAACGCTTTAATTTGTTGGTGAATCGACCCTAAACTTGTCAAATTTCAAAGATCTCTCAATTTCTGAACACTTATTATTATTGTTTATTTATAAATTAGATTTTACAGAGGCAGCTCATTTTCATGTGTTGCGGCTGGGAGCTTTAGCTATCAACTAAGGGCATCTCCAACCGAACGCCAAACGAGCGTATGCGGTCCATCCGTCGCTCCAACCGTACGCAAAAATTTCTGTCATTTACTTGCAGGTGAACAGTGCGACGCCAATATTGCCGTCACACTGTTCACCCACGCCATTTTACTCTCTCAACCGGTAAAACGAGCGAAAGGGAGAAGATCGTTAACTTCCGAAAAACACCTAAAATGGCGTTCGATTGGAGCAGCACCACGCCATTTTGGAGTTCTGCGTTATTTTGCCGTAAATTTTGGAGTTCTCCATTGGACATGCCCTAAGTGATGTTGGGTTCGAGTCTTACATTTATATTATGTGTGTAAGTTTAACTTAATTGATTTAAATTTCCCAAAAAAGATAAATAGTTTGTATATTATTTTTTAAAAAGATATAGCTTGTAGGTATGTGATATGTGAAATTAGAACACCATTCACGGCTAAAGCTTCGTTTTGGACGGCTTTTGGCCACTATTTTTTCTCAACTTTCAACAAATTTTTATACTTAAAAGCCGCTTTATAAAACAGTAAGAAAGTTATCCCAAATGAAATCTAAGACTACATCAAGATCGACTACATCATGCTTGTGAATCTCAAATAAGCTATATCATACTTCAATTTTTTTTTTCTATCACCTTATATAAACACCCAACTTCTCTCGCTGATCTAATCTCTTTTCAAACTCTTGTTCTTCGATAACTTTCTCTATGTGCCGAGATAAACCTCTCATTGACAATATCAACCTTGTCGGAGCTAGCTGGCCACCTAGTCATGAAGTCATGCTAGCTAAGGATTCATCGTTTTCATTTATTGATGTTGAAGTTGGTTCTCTTTGATCAATTTTGCATTGTCTCCATCCAACTTCCTGCTGCTAAAAAAGATACGGTATTTTTTTTAGGACATTTAAGCTAATTAAGATAAACTCACACACACAGCACATAAACAATACTCAAACTACTCAAGACCTCTGAATTAGTAATCAAAACTCCTAACCAACAGACCAAACCAAAGTGACCTGCGTACATGCGGTGTTTTGATAATTCAAAGAGAATGGTCAATTAAAGCTATCTATAAGACGTTAAATTAATGATCCGGCTAAAACCCCTGGCTAGGTTTATTGATTCCAGGCCAAGTTATTGATAATATTCTTTATCGATCAAATTTGAATGAAAAATTTGGTCAATTTGATTATTTAAAAAAATTTCTCGACAACACACATTGGACTTCTTATCTTTGAACGAATCATATAAAAAATAACTCCCATATATATATATATATATAATTAATTAATTAATTAATTAATTAATTTTTATTCTCACAAAATTTTCTCCTCATCAAAAAAAAAAAAAAAAAGCGAGAATAACGTGCTTTGACAAGCCAGCCCTTCGAGAATTATCCATCTCCACACGTGTAAAGGTATGTTAGTTTTTCTTAGTCTGAACTAATTATCCATAGGTCATTTTCATAATATAACGATTTAAATCCGTTTATAAGTCAAATAAATTAACTTTAATTCCGAACATTTCGGGCATGTTTTGTCTGATTGCAGAAAGGAAAATTACTTAACTAACAGAATTCCGTGAAGAAATAAAATACATCACTAATCTTTCAAAAAAAAAAGAAAAATCAAAATATAGTATTTAAAAATTAGAAATGTGACACTTTCTTGTAGGGGTGTCAATATTTGACACGACCTAAAAATCCACTCGAACCCGACATGAAAATTTCGGGTTAGGGTCAACCCGAACCCGAAACGGGTCGGGTTCGGGTTAACCATTTGACCCGAAAATGACTCTATTTTGACTTGAAAAATCGATTTTGACCCGAGATTGATCCGATTTTAACTCGAAAGAGGAGATTGACTTATTTTAACCCGAAAATTAGCAATTTTTTTTGTTGGAAACAGGTCATTCGGGTCGTGTCGTTGACTCGGATCCGAAGAGGGTCGGGTTCGGTAAATCGACCTGTTTTTAAAAATGGGTCGGGTTCGGGTTGACCCAAATAGTGCCGGGTCAATTTCAGATTCGACCCGAACCCAACCCGTAACCCGAAATTTGACACCCCTACTTTCTTGTATGATAAATAATAAATTTATTTATAATTCTAATTTTTTAGATAAATTTATATATTATGTGAAATTATATAATAAAATAATAAAATCTTAAGCCATGTAAGAAATTCTTGTATTGTTGGGTTTTATTACTCTTTCATGTTTTGGCTAAGTCTGAGTATAATTTTTTTACCATTTTTATTTTTCAGGTAGTAACTATATTTTTTATTTGATCATTATTTTCTCACTATTTTAACTAAATTGTTTTGCTAGCAAGTTATTTTCTATAGAAGTTTAAACTTTTATTTTCTCCTTAATAATTTTATAACCACTTATAAAAAGTTGTGATTGTTAACTCGGAATTAGGGGTGTCAATTCGGGTCGGCGGGTCGGGTTCAGGTCGAACTCGAAACTGACCCGGCACTGTTCCGGTCAACCCGAACCCGACCCGTTTTTAAAAACGGGTCAGGTTTCCGGACCCGAACCCGACAGAAATGATCCGAAGTTGACAAAAAATTGCTAATTTTCGGGTCAAAATCGGGTCAATATTCGATTTTCGGGTCAAAATTGGGTCAAAAACGGGTCAATCTCGGGTTTTCGGGTCAAATATGAGTTTTCGTGTCACTTTCGGGTCAATTTCGGGTTACTGGGTCAACCCGAATCCGACCCGATTTTTAAAACGGATTTATTTGTTCAACCCGAACCCGACCCGTTTCAGGTTCGGGTTGACCCGAACCCGGATTTTTTTGGGTCGGGTTCGGGTAGTGTTTCGGGTCGTGTCAAAAATTGACATCCCTACTCGGAATCTTCCTTTTCAAGGAGAAAGTCGGGGAAAAAAAAAACCTAAATTGTCCATAAAATACACACATTAAATAAGAAACATAATATGTAGACTTCATAGATAGAGTCATATATTGACACATTTAAATTGTGAAGTTAACAAAATACATAATATATAGACTTCATAGATATTCCAAAACAGAAGTCTTTTAGAGATGAGAAAATAAAATTGATAAGTTTGGCTGTCGGTACGATAGGCGAAATGAAATGTCAACCCTGACCGAAGAAATCATAATAATAATAAAAAAAAAATTCAACATTTTCTTTCATCAAACCACAAACGTGCTGAGTTAACCCGACTTGTGAATGGCAAATTATTGGGTCAGGTGACCGAACGCGGAGATACGCGGAGATAGATGCGGATATTAATAAAATATTATTTTAAATTTAGTGCAGGTAAAGCGCAAGTAAAGCGCAGGTAAAGGCGTAAAGCGCAACTAAAGCTCAAGCCAAAAAGCGCAAGTAAAGCGCAAGTAAAGCGCAACTAAAGCACAACTAAAGCACAAGTAAAAAAAGCAGTCAAAAGCGCAGGTGACGCGGCAAAATTTTATTGGATGTCCGAACTTATTTTTCGCGTTCGGTCACCTGACCCAATAATTTGCCCTTGTGAATCGGCTTCGAACTCGATTCTATTAATGACTTGTGAATCAACCATGACAAACTTTTGAGCTGGCTAATTAAAAAATATGAATGTATAATGCACTAAAAATATATTAGAATTCAGTAGTTCTAAGGATAAAGTTGTTAAAAATATTTAAAACAATATATTATTTTATTTTTTAAATATCTAAAACGGGTTAACAAGTTGGATTCAGATCATCAGGTTGCTAGTGAGTCAGGTTCTAGTTGATCTTTTTTACGCGCTTATTAAAGTGATTGGGTTCAGATTGATTGGATTTTGATCAGATCAATATTGAGTTGGATTCATATCTGATCCGTTAACCTATTTTAATATCTTTAGTTGTACTCATCTGATAATTTAATGATTTACTATTTTAAAAATAATAATTTACTTAATTTTTAAGTTTTAAAGTTTTTTTGTTCCAAAATAAAAGATAAAATTGATTTGTGTGATTGTCTGATAAATTTTTTTTATATATATTTTTATGTGGTGCACATTGGTCATAAATCTAAGCCCTGATCTGTGTTCACATCATAACCTCCTCAATATAAAGGGATAACACCACGTGATGAAGAAACATCAATAATGATTCAACATTTCAACTGATTTGCATTTCATTTTCCCCATTTTTTCGGCAGTCAAACTGACCAAATTTTATTTTTTCATCTCTCATCGAAATGACTTCTGATTTGAAATGTGGAGTATGTGTTATGTATTTTCGTCAATTCACAATTTAAATGTGTCGATATATATATATGTGACAAATATCTTAAAAAATATAAGAGATTTTTACATATATAATACTTGAAACTATTAAAAATACATATTCAACACTCAAATTATTATATTTATTGATATACCACATAAAACCCTCATTTTCCGCAATTCTACTACCCCGTTTAAACACCGTCAGAAATCCCGTCTTCCTTTCGTTCGCGCGAAGGAAATCGGTTAGTAGTTGAAGCTTCATAATTATTTTTCTGTCAAATGTGATGTGCGCAGAAGGCCTTGTCCCTCACCATCACGAAGATGATTGGATATTCTCCACTGCCGCCAGCAACTTCCAACATCATCAGGAACTGCCGCACCGCTTGAGTCATCATTGTCATGGCAATCACTGATGAGGGAAGAAGCGGTAGGCCGAGAATTTGGTTGGGCAATTCCACCGCTGGAGCCATCACTGTCATGGCAATTGCTAACGAGGGAAGAAGCAGCAGTCACTGAGGAGTAACAGAGTGTTAGAATAGATGAAAAGGGGGGTTTTATGTGGTATATTAGTAAATAAAAAAATTTAGATGTTGAATATGTATGTACAATAGTTTGAAGTGTTATGTATATAAAAATCCCAAAATATAAATATAATACATCCATTGTGTTAAATATTATGCAAGGGTTGGAAGAATAATAAAAAATCTAGCCATAGACTGACTCAGAATTTCTTGCATATCTTTGTAAGAATCAAATTATGTTAAGTTATTGACTGATTTTCTTGATCAAATAGATTTCAAAAAACATGTACACACACATGAAGAGAAACAGAACTAGAAGGCATATTCAGGAATACCTCTATTGAAGCAGACCTCATAGTAGCCATATCAAAAGAAAGCAGGCCTCACTAGAAGGAAGAGTTTCATTTTAATTCATCTCAACATATCAAAAGAAAAGTTAGACTTAGGCTTCTTTTGGGACGGTTTTAGACACTGATTTTTTTTCCCTGCTTCAAAAGATTTTTGTACTAAGAAATAGTTTTATAAGGCAGTAACAAAGCTGTTCCAAACAAAGCCTTACATAGAGAAGCATAAAGTGGGCAACCATTACTTGAGCTGATTATGGAAGTAGTGAGTATCGCCTCTATTGCGACCTGGCAGCTATTTGCAACTCTTTTTAATGCCTTTTTCTATACCTTAACAAGCCCCTCATGATGGAAAAATTATTACATCCTGTCAAAATACCGAGCATACCGAGTGTTGTACCGAGCACTTGAGTGAAGTGGCGTTTTGTTATTGGTCTCTGGATGCATTCGGTGTCCAGACAGAATAATTACTCATCACGATGAAGCAGCTTGTCTGATAGATTTTGAAACCGAGTAATAAGTAGGGACTTGGTAAATAAATCGGCAATTTGATGTTGTGTAGCAATGTGATGAATTTGTATGTGATTGACTTTGAAATAATCACGAATAAAATGACAATCAACTTTTACATAATTGGTTTGAGAAATTGGTGTCTCAAGAAAATTTACATAGGAGTGCCAATTTTTCCAACGTTGCAGCACCTAAAAGTCATTTCAAGTGTCGTAGTGCTTAAGTTTTATGGCACTACAGTGGAGTAGTTATAACTACTAAGAGTCACACCGGCTCAATATAAGAGACGTGTCGATTCAGGTCGTAATCGTGCCACATCACTCAACACAGTAGTAGAGCCGACACTAGCGCTGAGGCACTCGTTCACCTTTTTGACGCCGCAACGCCATTCTATCTAGCACCACGACGCTCAAGTCTAATCATGTACTTACTATAAATAGATGTCAGTTCTATTATTTATAGAGTTCAATTCCCTAAGTGTAATTAAGTATTTTTTTAATGTATTTTCCTTAGTGCCCACTTAAAGTAAATTCTAAGGAAAGCTAAGAAAGTGTTTGATACAATCTTTTAGAGGGACGAGCATGTGTTTGTATAAGCAACTTTGTAAGTGGAGGACTGTAGAGAAGATACTTAGATCTATACTAGTGATAAACTTCTTACTACTTCTCTTGTACTTTATTTTTCTATAAATAAAATGAATATGAGTTTGTTTGTTATTTATTTCATGTATGAATAAATCATCTATTTCAAATAACATTTTAACCCGTTTTAAAAATTGGGTCGGGTTAACCCTTTGACCCGAAAGTGACCCGAAAACCCAATTTTGACCTGACAACCCGAGATTGACCCGTTTTTGACCCGAAAAGAGGTGATTGACCCATTTTGACCCGAAAATTAGCAATTTTTTTGTTGGAAACGGGTCATTCGGGTCGTGTCGGGTTGACCCGGACCAAAAGCGGGTCGGGTTGACCCGGACCCGAAGCGGGTCGGGTCCGGGTCCGAAGAATTGACCCGTTTTTAAAAATGGGTCAGGTTCGGGTTGACTCGAATAGTGCCGGGTCAGTTTCAGGTTCGACCCGAACCCGACTCGTGACCTGAAATTGACACCCCTAAGTTAACACATTTATTAAATGGGCTGAGATTAGGTTGATCCACCACGTAATGACTTTTTAGTTTCTATAAGACATTTTTTATTTTATAATAGTCAAATAATATTTTAGGAATCATTATAAGTCAAATCTATAAACTATCTACATTATAATATAGATATTGTTGCTTTAATTATAATAAATTTTCTTCTAATTTTTTGGACAGTACTGTTTATATGAAAATAAGAAGTTTCTTATTTAATTATAATTCCTTATAAAATTGAATTATGTTGGGACAAGTGAATTTTTGAAATTGTTAGTTGTCCTTTTTGCTAGGGGTGTCAATTTCGGGTCACGGGTCGGGTTCGGGTCAAACCCGAAATTGACCCGGCACTGTTCGGGTTCGGGTCGACCCGACCCGTTTTTACAAACGGGTCAATTTCCTGGACCCGAACCCGACCCGCTTCGGGTTCGGGTCAACCTGAACCCGCTTGTTTCAACCTTGGCAACAGGCGCGACGTTGGGGCGGGGCGACGTGGGGCTGGTGCGACGCGGGGCGAGCCAGGCGACGAGGGGCTGGAGTGACGCGACGCGGGGCTGTGCGACGCGCGGCGGGGCTGGTGCGACGCGGGGCGGGGCGTGGCGACGCGGAGCGAGCTAGGCGACACGGGGAGGGGCTGACGCGGGGCTGGCGTGACGCGGGCTGACGCGGGGCGGGGCTGATGCGGGGTGATGCGGGGCTAACGCGACGCGGGACTGCTCCGGGTCAAATCGGGTCATTCCCGGGTTTCCGGGTCAACCCGAACCCGACCCGGTTTTGCAAACGGGTCAAATTTTCAAACCCGAACCCGACCCGTTTCGGATTCGGGTCAACCCTAACCCGAAATTTTCGGGTCGGGTTCGGGTCGGGTTTTCGAGTCGGGTCCATTATTGACAGCTCTACTTTTTGCAAACCAATTCCAGTGAAGTCTTCTAGACATTTGAGTTATTTTATGAATATTTTTTTATCATTTTTAGAGCTTTAGATTTGAAGATATAAAAGATGTATATGATTTTTTTTAACTAAAAACTAAACAATTAGCATAATTACTTTTATGTCCTTAATAGATTTTATTATAAAAATCCAAATCCTCTATCTGATCCATGCCATTTCATTCATCATTTTCAAGCCATAGAAGAGAAAAGGATATTTGAGAAGAAAAGAGAAGGGAGAGGAGAGAGAAGCTAGGGTTTGGAGGTTATAGAGTCGTGGAAAAATTATTACCTCTGAATTCAATTATTTGGCTTATTTTGTATGCTTAATTTTAATTTGATCAAAACTTATAAAAAAATGTGATATCTTGATTTTTAATAAACTTCTATCATGTACATTTTAACATTTTATAGTTTTAATCATTCTATACATATTGATAGGAATATATTAAATTTTTACTGTATATTTTTATATTTTGAAAGAAATATTCTAATTTAAGAAATTTAATTAAATATAAAAATATAATAAATAATTGTCAAAACTTTATATGACATGTATACTTGCTGTAATTCATAAAATGAGAGTATAAGAGATAATTCATAAGGCCGACTCAAATAGATAAAGCTGATGATGATAATGATCAGATTAATTCTATTTTTATGTTTTCAGTATGGCAAATTACCTAATCCTGCTCTATTGTTAGTCCACGTATGCTTGTGGTCATGATTAGGATATTAATCAAATAATTACGTCGTTCAGCTCTTCAACCGGAGAGATGGCGTAATTCAGAGATGAAATCAGTCAAATGAGGAATATCAAGTCTTAAACTGAGACTAGAAAACTAATTACCATTGAAATATGTCAAATCAAATTGGAATTTTTAGGGGCCATTTGGTAGCAGAATTAGGCCGGATTTGAGCTAAATATAGCCTAAAATGCAAAACCAAATCTCACGGCAAATGCAAGCCGTCATAGACGGAAAATTCCACCTTTTCGTGCTAAATCTCGGATTTCCGAAAACTTGTTTTTTTTTGCCGGATTTATGAAATCCATTGGCTCGAGAGGAAGAATTCGCTCGTTAAATCTGCTCTATAGTCAAACAATCACGCATGATTTAATAAAATTTATCATGAATGCTACAAAATAGTGTTCAGGATTTAGGTCCCAAGAATTTCCGAAATATGGATTTAGAGGATTTACGAAATTTTACTTAAATCAAATCCTGGGTGCTATCAAACAGCCCCTCATTGTGCAAAAATCTTAGTCCGCGAGTAACACCAATTGCTATGTTCATGCGTCCAAGCCAGGATAGCGGACCTGCATCACAATCCATGAATTTGATGAGACAAAGGTCACACCTTTGAGGACCAAATGTAATAAAAGTTAGCATTTCAATAGTACATAAATCAGGTAATAGACTTACAGTGGAGATGCTCATATAATGTTTCATTGGATGGTTATTCAAAGAACAAGATTCTTGAAAATGGCTCATTCTCTTTACAATAAACAAGAAGTTTATATGTGTTTTTGTGATTAAGGTTTCTTTTGAGACGACTTTTTTATGACTTTTAATATAAAAATTAAAAGCTAGTTCAAGATCCTCTCGGCTATACCTTAAGTCATGTTCAAGAAATCATTCTTCTGTGCATAGTAGAATTAGTCTGAATTGTATTCACACCATTTTCATCAATCCATTAGCTTAGCAAAATCATGAAACTGCTGAAAAAAAATAATTTACGAAAACAAAAGAGAACAAATCAATTGATATTGATATCTGATCCTTCATGATTTGTGCTCGCTTCCGATCCATTGTGCCATTAGACTTTGATCTGCATCTTTTAACGCTTTGAACAATGCAGATTACTTAGAAAAGAACAAGAGCTACTCCTGTAACTATTTCTAGAATCATTAGCCACAGAGAATCCATGAGATTTTTATGGTTAGTTCTGCCCCTCGATTGCTCATAAGTCTACAATATCAAAATATGGTAGATTCTGCCCCTCGATTTTTATGGTTAGTTCTGCCCCTCCATTTTTAGTTCTAGTTCACCAGTTCGATTCAATTGCCTAATTCTCCTGGCAAAAAGACGTAAATTAAACGGACATTTGAGAGGAAAATGACTTGAAGGAAGGGAGCGAGAAAAGAACAATAACAAAGGGATGAGCAGAAGAGGGATTTGCTAATAACCGTTGAAGGAGATGTCGCAGGCTGCCACGACCCAAGTCTGGGTGATGGTATTCTCCTGACGAGTGAATTGAAGGGTACTTGAGTAGACCGGATTAATCGAGGAACTTCGTCCACAACTTGACGAAGAAGAACACTAGGAGTCCTGCAGTCACATTGAGTGAGGGGATGATACTGGTAGTGAGATTAAACTTCATCACAATGATTTAGAACATGACAGAGAGGAAAAAGCTCACCGCCATTGCTCTAAAGGTCAGCTACTCACACCACGAAGGAATTTCTTCCCCTCAAACACCTTCTCAATGGACTTCATCTCCACCTCATCGTGATTCACCCTAGCTGCCTTCGTTGCCTCGGCGCCGGCAGTCTCTGTGTTACTTGCTCGGTGGATCATTTGGCCTACTTGGAGATGGAAACAGGATAAAGTAGAGTGGGAGCTAAGGCACGGGAGGGAAATCAGGAGAATAGGAGATCATACAACAATGATTTTGAATTGAAAGCAGAAAAGGGGACTATTGGCAAACTCTCTATAAATCGCTGTCAAAATATTAAGTTTTTTTTAATAATTTTTTAGCAACGGCTAAAACTGCTGTTTATACCAACCTATAGCAACTGTTTTAAAATCGGCACTAACAACTGCTGCGAAAAACTTATATTTTTAGTAGTGTTTCCATAATTTTAATAATTTGTCTAGTAATGCTTATTGTGGTCTTAGTCTTGTACTAAGAGAGATGAGTGGATTTTTGGCTTTGATTATGCTCGTGCATAAAGGCCAACTGAGTGTGAATGAGTAGTTTTCACTTATGTATACCTGAGATCAAACTCGTCCAATAAAAATCCTGATAAAAAGTAATCTAGTGCAGCTGAAGTTATAAGTCCTTAGAGCACTTAGATATGAACCGTTAGGCAACACGATAAATTTGATGTGTCATTATCTAGTTGGAAATGATTTTGTTGCAAAAAATGTTGTTGATGATGAAGTGTGTGAAGTTATATTGATCATGCATCTAAAGAAGAACTTATTTTGTATGTTGAATTTCAAATGCTAGAAATTGGGATGAGGGTTGTTGAAAATGTAAATGACCATATGACAGTCTCATAACTTGATATTCTTGAAGGTAGCCCAATTAGTCATACTTGTATTTCAAATGTCAATGAGCATATGCAATGTCCCACCAATTTTATTTTCATTTATCTAGCTAATAATATTTTATATGTCGTAATTATAATACTGAGTGATCGTATGTTCAATAGGTTTATGAGAGATGAAATTGTGGGGGGTATGCTAACAATTGTTGAAGGCTATGAAACAATGAGAAGTAGTTCTAAGGATGAGCTTGATGATAATGTATAAGAATATTCATTATATTTAGGTTTGTCATACAGTAGATCATGGTGACATGCAAAATCTGATTATAGATAATTATCTAAGGTAAATAAATGCAAAAGAAGAGATGGTTTGCAATAATATCTTTGTTGGCATATGTTGTACTACTTAGGAGTGGGATGCAGAGCTTGAGTTTGATGATGCTAGCAAGAGTAATAGAACATGAAAAGAATTATAGACTCCACAGGAGTTAATGGAAAGGATGTGCTTCGCAACTAAGATAGATCTACAGTTCGAATTACGTGGCCGGTCAATATTAAACAATGTGGAATTTATAATGTTAGCATCAAATAAGTAGAAGATGACAATATCATGTGTACACCATGCCACCCCTTATAGACCATGTTTATGACATTTTCATGCCTGTTCAAGCAAGTTCCTAGGAGGGTCGTGGAAGAATTTCAAATTAGGGAATGATCACGCATGCATTACTCTAATTCTATCCACGAGTCACAGACAATGCACTTCTATATTTATTAACTCCTTCATTGTACCAGCTATTAGAAAATAAATGGGCTTAAAACCCGGAGAAATAATTGGTCATGTTAGGGCTAAATTCAACATTAAGCCAAATACCATATACTGAATTCAGTCTAACAATATACAAACAAAATCTAGCTATCCTATTCATAGAGATAAAAAAAATAGTTTGATTAGTTAATCCCTCCCAATGAAAATATTGTCATTTTATCTTACTTTTAGCTAAGTTGTACCATAATAATCAGATTTTCAATTAGACTTTCCCTACTTACTTTACTCCCAATAGCAATTTCTCAATTATTATCAATGATTTTAATCATTTGCACGTTGTTTAAACAATTCAGCAGTTAAAACTGCTGCTACATTATAGTACAACGGTAAACCGTTAAAATCCACTACTATATCTTATATTCGAAGCGGTTTTTAAACTGTTCTAGAAGGTCCTTCTAGCAAATATAAATATTGTGGATTTGTAGCAATTATTAAATTGCTACATTGAATTTGGTGATCTTTTAAACCACTACAGTTCTATTTACTAGTAGTGATTAGGGGTGTAAACGAGTCGAATCGAGTCGAGCTCGAGTTAGAGCGTGTTAGAGCTTGACTCGCAAGTCCAATACAGAGCTCGAACTCAAGACGAGCTCGATCTCGACTAATTCCAGTGTAACGAGCTCGTTGAGCTGCTCGATTTCCCAATTTCACAGTTTCCTGCCCCGATTTTTCGGTTTCCTGCCAGGCTTTCCTTCCGGTTTTTGTTTTCCCACCCGGTTTACCGGCCGGTTTAGAAGTTTGTCGCTTTGAAAAAGGCTAAAAGCCTGCATATCTCTTTTTTTTTGGGAAATTTTGGGGCTTAGCCCTATATTGATCAAAAAGCAGGTTACAAGAAGAAACTATGCAACTCAAAAGATTTACAAGTAAAATATGAGCTGAAAACAAAAAAATTACAAGAAAGGCTCAGTAAAAACGGACTGGGAGAAGGCAAACCAATCACCAAAACCACTCAAAGCCTCCATAACGATGCCCGGTTGCCATCAGTAATCCACAGGAAAGTCCAGCAGGGTGCAAAAAGCCAGGCCAAGTATTGGAAGAAGCCAAGCAGATAATGAGGCCATCCAGGGTAGTAGGCAACAACCCAGTCCGGCTCATCATTGCCAGGGGACATACCAATAACCTTCCCAGAGCTAAATTTGGAGAGAGAAGCATTGAGGGTAGGTCTGCATAGAGTAACAAAATTCTTCCAAAATCTGGCATGCATATCTCTTCTAATGTAATTAATGTTGCCTCTTTGGACAGATCATTTAAATTTTATATAATTTTTTTAAGAAATATTCACTGTTTTAGTGATTAAACCTGCAATGTATTTATCTTCATTAAAGCTGCATCATTTCTATTTTGGGATAGATGTTTTAAATTTTATATAATATTTTTGAAACTTTCACTGTATTAGTAATGATTAAATTTTATATAGTTTTTATTTAAAATATTAATAACAAACTTTTACTGTTTTAAATATTAATAATTAAAAAAATTAAATTTTAATTAGAGTTGGCTCGCGAGCTCACAAGCCGAGCTTCATCAAGCTTGAACTCGAGCTCGAGCTTGACTCGTGAGCTCAATAAGTTCGGCTCGTGAGCCTATAAACGAGTTAGCTCAAGTCTGCTCGGCTCACTTACACCCCTAGTAGTGATATATCGAAAGCCAAAATTTGAGAGAACTTGTAATGAATTTTATTAATTTTTCTTATATATTTGAGCTAAATAATATCAAAATTATAATTGAAAGAAAATTGCACATTTATCAAGAATTAGCTTACTGTTCGTAGCATATAAACAATTAAAAAAAAAAAATTCATGTTATTGGTATACATATAGGCATGGGCCTCTTATTAAATTGGATGATAAAAATATATGAATGCCATGTTGAAATTATTTATTTCCATATAAATATTGTCACATATATGTAATATTTATAGTAGAACTTTATGATTATAATATATGCTCAACATTTAAGATATTTTCATTTATTTCATTTATTGTATTTTCCATTATAACCCTCTTCTATTGCCTATATAAAAGAATCCTCATATCAACATTATTCAATTCAATAAATGACATTGCAATTCACAACCAAAGTCTCTCTCTCTCTCCTTTCTCTCTCTCCTTTCTTCTTAATTACTTAGGTTAAGCTTAAAGCAGTTAGCTTCAATTCTTCCTCAACTCAGTTCCTTCTGTTGATTTCTTTTTCCTGTGTGTGTATATATAGCCTTTCTTGTTAAGATTATTCTCTAACTGCCTTATAAGCCTAATGCAAGAAAATTGAACTCAAGAACTGTTAGCTGCTATTTTGTTGCATACTCTGAAAGGTCAAGAGATTTTAAATGAGGTATGAAAAAATTGAAGATGATGGAGATTATGATAGAGGAAGTCTCAACAAAGAGCCAGGATATCTAAGCTCAAAGATTCGCTCTCGCTATCAAATCATATAGGGGCTATTTGGTTGGAGTAAAAATAAATGCAATTCATTAGAAATGATTTGTTTTTTAACTATTTGTGTTTGGTTGGCCACCAAAGTAAAGTAAAGTAAAGTAAATTCACAATGTATTCGGAACTCCCGCTTTAGTTCATTTTTGACTTAAAATAAATCTACTCAAAATCAATCGAAAAAGAAATTCACAGGGCAGTAGCTTCTTCGTCTCCTTAGTTCCTACTCAACATCACTCCTTCGGAGGCATCCAAGATTTGATTTTCATATTCGATATTTCTCCGCTATTGTTTGACTTAGTTGCTTGGCATGAGGAGTTGATTCTTCGGCTCCATCACTATTTTTCCACTTCGTACTGTTTTTATTTTACTTTGCATATATCTTATCAAACAAGAAAAATATTTCTTTTGCATTTACTTTCTAGGCAACCAAATAACTTTAAAATATTTTAAATATATTGCATTTTTTTAATACAATATTTATTATATACTATATTTTTTTTCACCCAACCAAATAGCTCCATAGTAAAGAAAGAAATCACGATAAGAAAGCTAGAAAGAGATGATTGAAAGACAGCAACATAGTTCTTGTTGCTGCTCTCATCCCATCGATTAAGGAATTCCTATTTTCTAAAAGTAATTTGGCCTCTCCTTTCACTTTATATTTTTATTTTAATTATTCGTTGATTTTTTTCCCTCTCATTTTAAGACTAAAACTGATAAGAAAATAATAATAATAATAACCATTATTAAGAGAAATAAAACTACAAAATAAATGTCAAGTGTTTGTTTAATTAATGGCTTATTTAATAAAATGGACAGTGGTGGAATTAAAATAGGAAAAAAAATTATAGATAAGTTGCTAATGATTTTCTCCCAAATTATTAGACTTTAGGGAGTTTACATTTATTTTATAATTTTATAATATTTGAATCATATTTTACATTTCCCTACCAACCAAGAACTGTTTTTGAATAATTGGATTTTAAGGGGGGAAAATGATAAACAAAAAACAAAAATATATATAATTGTGAAGGGAGAGGACAAATTACTTATAGAACATAGGAATTCGGCATTCCTTAATTGGATGAGTACAGAAAGAAGACTACGTTTCTGTCTTTCAAGCATATCTCTTTCTAGCTTTTTTATAGTGATTTTTTTTTCTTTACTATATAGGAAAGCGAACCTTTGAGCTTAGAGATCCTTACTCTTTGGTGAGACTTCCCCTGTCAAAATGACATCGGATTAGAGGGGCCGGGCTCGACGAGCAGTCTTTGATGTCTGGGTGATCGAAGCCGAACACAACAACTCCAAGAACCATTTCTTGGAATGATATCATCCATCACTAGGGGTGTAAACGTGTCGAGTCGAGTCGAGTATTTGCCTTATCAAGCCTGGCTCGTTTAATCCTTAATGAGCTCGAGTTCGAGCGATAAGTGGGCTTGAGCTCGACTCGTTTAGGAAATATCAAGCTTGAGCTCGACTTGAAAAGCTCGAGCTCGATTAAAAAACTGTAGCTACGGATAGGATTTTTTAATAAAATAAGCTTTCAAATATTATAAAAGAATTATATATATATATATATATATATATATATATATATATATATATATATATATATATATATAATATCGAGTAGCTTGATAAGCTTTCGAGTAGAGTCGGGTTTAGTTCGAACTCGAGCTCGTTTATCATACGAGCTCGATTGTAGGCTCGAGCTCGAGCTCGAAGCTCGATAAGCTCGGCTCGTAAGCTCGTTAACGAGTCGAGTTCGAGCCGGCTCACGACCAATTTTTGCAAATGGATCATTTTTTCGGACTCGAACTGGAAATATTTTTTGCAAACGGGTCATTTTTCGGAGCCGAACTTGACTTGCTTCGGATTTGGGTCAACTTGGCAGGCAAAGCGGGCACTGATAGCGAGTTAGCGGCTCGATGGTTCAACAGCTCGGCTCAATGCAACACGGACTGACCGACTCCGACTTACGCTGACACGCTGTGACGGACGCGACTCGACTCGATGCCTCGATGGGATGCAGACGCGGGCAGGCGAAGCGGGCATGCTGAGCAGGCATATCGAACACGTCGGGCAGGTGCGGGAGTCTGATGCGGGAGGGTGAAATTAGGCGTGGGTACTCGTTTTTTGCTGGGTCATTCCGGGTGAATCCCGAGTTTTCGGATCAACCCGAACTGTTCGGGCTCAAGTTCACCCAAATCCAAAATTTTTGAGTCGGGTTCGGGTCAGGTTTTCAGGTTGGGTCCAATTTTGACACCCCTACTACCATTATATATATAGAGAGAGACAGATATTTTACTTCTTACCTCATAAAATTCTATTTAATGATGCAATATTTATATACTCTCAATTGTTTCAAGCATAAAAACTGAGGAGAAAAATATAAATCTCATTATTTGCCAATCCCAATCATATAAAGCTGAAATTAAAATACATGAAAAATTTAAATACTATATGTTCATTCAAAATATGTAGGGAATTAATCATTCCTAACATATTTATATCCCACTATAGAACAACAAATAACAAAATTATTAATAAAAAATAAACTTAATAGCAGTAATTGCTATAGGAAAAAAAATAATTATGGACACGCATATCATCATTTACTAGGAACTTGAATGAATCTCCGATCATCTCGTTCACACATTCACAACTTGAATCACCAAAAGAAAGGTAAGAATCAAATCAATCCATGTAAATCTTCAAATAGATGAAAAACAAGAAATAGAATTGCCTGATCTCAAGCAATCAAAGCTCCGTACCAGATCGACGGTCTCGTTCTTGATCTCCTAGTGACGGGTTGGACTCAGGTTCGAAATTCTGACCCTTTTTAAAATCGGGTTCGGGATTGGGTTCCCAACCTGTTTTCTAAATCAGGTGAGATTAGGGTTGGGTCATTGATGACATGTTATTTTCGAGTCGGATCTGAATCCAATCCAAAAACCCATTTTAACACCTCCAAATGTTGGAAGCCAAAGAGAATAAAGGAGATTGAAATCACTATATCCCAACTACCACTAACCCGCTCTCCAACAAAGAGAAGAGGAAGGGGAGAGGTTAGAAATAGCGAAAGGAAGACAGAAGGAGTCTGTTAAGGAAGCACCCACTTTATACTCGTATCGAGGGTCTCAATAACGCACTAAATTTGTTCATAATAAAGTTTTATACTAATATTTCTAAATTATTTTTTAATGTATTTATATATTTAATATTTAAATTTTGATATTTATTTATCTTATATCTTTATTTTTTAAATTTTATTAAAAATATTACTAATATTATTTTATTTAAAATTAACTATAACTTAATATATTACGATATAATTTATACATCAAAATATTATCTAAAGAAATATAAAATTTATTTATTAGATATATAAATCCATAAAAATTATGAGATATATATATATATATATATATATAAAATTAGGGGTGCCAATTTTTGACACTATCCGAAGGCAATGATTTATCTTTAAAATTACTGAAGCATTTTTAAATTTTATTTATATATTTTTTTGTTATATTCAAGAAATATAATTTCATGATTTATATTTTTTTGAGAAATTTACATGTATATGATATATCAAGAATTGTTATTTATTTTTATTTTAAATTAAAATTTTAAGATAATTTAAAATGGACGATAGAGATCAGGGAAAAGAAGTGTATTTAGGCAATGATGACCATATAAATTAAAATTTTATATTATTATATACTTAACAGTTAAATTTTTATTTCAATAATATTTTAATATTTGAATTATTTAAAATTATCAATAATAAAAATTTATTTTATATATATGCACACGCATAAAAAATATATAGGAATATTAGTATAAAACTTTATTATGAACAAATTTAGTGCGTTGTTGGGGACCTCGAAATGTAGAGATATATTACTTGTGGAATCCGGCAATAATAGAGTTTTAGAAAATGATGTTGAGAAAACCAAGTTTTAGTAATGTAATGATGTTTGAGTAATCTAAATTGTTTTCAGCTTTACCAATTTTATTATGAAAGAATAAATTAATCATCCCTGAAATTTAAGTATATGTAATTAAATTTTTTTTAAAGTACAACAACGACCAACTTCAATCCAGCAAGAGTGGAAAAATAGCAACCTCCCAACAAAAAACACCCCAAACGACCAACTTCAATCCAGCTACGTTCAACTTGAAAGAGCCTGCAAAGGATACGACAAACCACAACAATGAGAAGGATAAAGAAGACGGTGCGAACACAACAACCACAAAACCCTAAAAAAAGAAGAAATCCAGAAGAGGAAGATAACAGCCTAAAGAACCAATCCAATAATCAGACAACAAACACCAAATGACAAAGAACCAGAAACCCCACCCTAACAGAAAAACATGACAATCAACAACCCCACAGGCAACAGACACCACCTCCACCAGTACAAAAAGCATAAAACAACATCCAAAGCAGCAAAGAAAAACAAACTATTTTATTTTATGCTTCCTTCTACGACCATTTCCACGACCAAAAGCAAAAGCTTTTTCATTAATACGGTTAACATCCAACTTGTACCCCTCCTGAAAAGCATCATCATGCCCATTCAATTCATCTTCATCACCCCTGAAAGGTGAAGAAGCATAACCATTAAGCCAATCATTTTGCACCAAGCAATTCCTCTCCAAATTACCCGCCAATTTGACTTTCAAAGCCTCATTAGAAATGAGAGAAACCAGGACGTCAATAACCGATTCCAACAATGTTACAGGAGAGTCAGAAGAAGCCTCAACCATGGAGTCAGAAGGATGGCAACTTCCAAACTCACCAATAGCAACCTCATCAACTAACTTAGGCGAGAGCAAAGGGGTAGCTATAAGGTCAATATTACAGTTATTAGTCACCATGCCCTCACTAACCAAAGCCACATTAGCCATGCCCTCAACAGTAGAATCCACGATTTCCCTAGACCCATTAGGCACAACACCAATGGGAGAAGAAGGTTGATAGTCACCAGCTTTAGTATCATCATCCTCATCAACTAAATTAGGTGAGAGAATAGGGTTGGCTCTAAGATTACAAATACCATTATTAGCCTCCACATCCTCACTAGCCAAAGGCACAACCCCCTAAACATTAACAATATGAACAGAAATCACTGGAGCAATGTCCACAACACCACAGCCCCCAATAATTCCAAAGCCAACATAATCAAATTGGTCAATAACCACATCAGAGTTAGTTTCATTACACACAACCGCATTTGAATAAAAAATAGGAATACTAGCATCAATACCTAAATTAACCGAATTATTTATAGCCCCCGTCTTTTTTGCGGCTTTTATTTTGGGTTTTGGCTCTCCAAGAGAACATTTATTTGGTCCGGTGAACATACGCAACTCTACGTTCGGCCGCCAGTAGAATCGCGCCACGCGTTTTCATTATTTACCGCGCGCCCCGACAACCCGACCCTGAACGGACCCAAGATTGCTTGGTATTGGTCGATTTTTCTCAGTAAAAACCAATACCGAGCAAATACCTAGCAATACCGAGTTGTACCGAGTTGTACCGAATTTTTTCTAACAATACCAAGCAAATACCTAGCAACACCGAGCAAATCCCTAGTAATACCGAGCAAATACTGAGTTGTACCGAGTTGTACCGTGTTGCAGAAAAACTCGGTACAACTCGGTATTTGCATGGTTTTGATCTTCACAGAGCGGTATTTCTTGTTTTTGCAAAGCAATACCGAGCAATACCGAGAAAATCGCGAACATAGCATTCCCGGGTTCCGCTCCGGGTCAAGTCGTCGGGCCGCGCGGTAAAGACTAAGAGCACGTGGCGACATGTTATTGGCGGCCGAACGTACCTCTACGTCCGGTCAGAGGACGTAATAATTGTTCCTCCAAGGAAGTAACACTCCGGTGCCCGTGGATTCACACCACGGCTGTTGAGGACTGTGGCTCTCAAAATATATTTTGTTTCTTCAACAATCTTCCAGCTAAAGCAAAAGCAATTGATCGAGCAGTAAGTCTCCGTTGTATGGAGTGGGCTAGGCACGAGTGAGCTTGATTGTTTGAGATCCTGCGCTTCTATTTCTTGTTTTTCATCTATTTGATGATTTAAATGTATTGATTTGATTCTCACCTTTCTTTTTGGCGATTCAAGTTGTGAATGTCCTAACAAGATGGTTGAAGTTTCGTTGATTTAGCAGATGCAGATCGCTTGTAATTAAAATTAAGATGATTATTTCATGGATCTAAGCTTGGTTTAAAAACATACCAACACAATGAAAACCTTTCTATCTCTTCGTAGGTATATCACATTTACATCGGTTTAGCACTTCATATTTCAAATGAGCCAAATATATTTCAATGCATCCCTTCTTTGTGCACTGAATCCACTATGAATTCATTGCTTGGGCAAACTATCATTGATTAAGCACAATTTACATACCCCTTAACATACTAAGTCTTTTAACAATATAAATAGTAGAATTAAAATTTGGATTAATTATCAATTATTTTAAGTAATTAATTATTTATTACTTATAATATATTATTAATTAATTTTAATTAAAGTAGTTAATTTAATCTTATGTTGTACTTATGTTTTTACTTTTTCTGGATGAAACTCTTTTTACTAATTCTCTTAATATTTTATTTCCATATTCTGCCACCCATGTTCGTTGCTCTTTCACTTTGCCACATTCGCGTTGTGTGACATGTAGAGTTTTGAATGAATAGCTAAATAACTTATTTGCCTCCTTTCATGACGTTCCTTCTTGTCGGATCCGAAATCACACATCGCAGCTCATCTATTCGATCGGAAGTAATGACGAAGAAGAAGCTTGCTCGTTGCGAAGGTAGCCATCTTTCCACCAAACTCCCAGGATTTAGTAGATCCGGCATTTACGGCAAAAAGAGCAAAACGGAAGATTTAACTCGCTGTGAGATTTAACGATTCCATAAATCCTGTAGCCAAAGAGCGCCCTAAGATCGAAGCACTTTTTTTTAAGGGGGGCATCATTGAGTTTATTTTATGGAGACATTCTATTCAACTATATATAAGTTTACAAAAATCAGAGTTCAAATGATTATGAATTTAATTCCCAAAGTTTTCGGCTCAAATTTTCCCTTGAGATTTATGTTGATGATGCAAATTTTTTGTAGATATATCAACTATATAAAATCAAAATAAATTTAATGATTTTAAAGTATATTATTATATTTAAATATTGAACGATCAATAACAAAATGTTAGCCTAAATTCACAATTTATAAGAAAGAATCTACTCTTTTAACCCTTAGATTACGCATCCTTTCACTATTTTGATTTTCAATTTTTAATCTTATCTTATAAAAATTCTGGCTCCGCCTCTACTCATAGGCTGCACAGAGTTTGGCTCATCTACTAAGCCAAATACTCTTACAGTTTCTATCCTTTTCATCTCTACCAGAGCAGACAAAACCATCACAAATATAGAAATCAACAATCCTGTGCCTATGCGTTGAAGCATCGTGACGCCTGAAGGAATTCCTGTAATATTTCTTGCTAGAGAAACTGCGATGCGATCCCAGATTACTAATGGCGGCATTATTGAGGCCCTGAAGCCCTGCTGCAGGGCGAATTATTACGTCCGGTCACTGGACGTCCGGATAACCAATTCAGACGCGCCACGTCACCAAAATACATCGGATCCCGGTGTATTTTGGTGATGTGACGCGTCTGAATTGGTGTCCTGATGAATCCGGATGCCGGACGTAATAATTTGCCTTGCTGTAGGAATTTGAAAGTTCGATCCTATTTTCCTGTACAAGGGCCACCTTGTTTTGTAAAGAAAGTTTCGCACTTGGCTAAGACAAGCGTATGACCTACTCAGGTTGCCCAAATTGAAAACTGAAGAAACCAATGAACAAAGCAGAGAATGCAAAAGTGAAAAGGAAGAGCGTAAAGGAGAGTTGTATTAGATTACTTTACAGAGAAGAGTACATACCTATAAATAGACTAGGGAAGTACGGTACAAGAAGAGTAAAACCAATTGGAAAATTACAACTCAGCACTAATATAATTATTGGTAAAACAAATCTTTGTTGATTACGGTTTATGCTCTAATACTCCCCCGCAAACTGAGGGTTCAGGACTGACAGTCAGTTTGTGACGAAGCTTTTGGAAACGAGGTGTGGATAAGGCTTTTGTGAGTATATCCGCAACCTGATCTGTTGTGCTGATGGGAAGGACGGAAATGCTTTGATTCTGTATGTGCTCACGAACGAATTTCTGATCAATCTCTATATGTTTAGTGCGAGCGTGGAAGACAGGATTGTTGGCCAAAGCGATCGCGGAAGTGTTGTCACAGTATATGTTGGTTGGATGCTGTTGATTAATCCCAAATTCCGCCAGCAACCGACGTATCCACAGTACGTCCGCCGTGAGTGCCGCCAGAGCACGATATTCGAACTCAGTTGAAGACCTTGAAATCGTGTGCTGTTTCTTTACTGTCTAGGAAATTAGAGTGTTCCCGAGAAATGAACAGTATCCCGAAGTAGGCTTGCGTGACACCGGATCGCCAGCCCAGTCCGCATCTGAAAAAGATTGAAGATTGAGATTAGTGTTTGTTACCGATAACCCATATTTGGACGTACCTTTGAGATACCGAAGTAAACGCTTGAGTAGATAGATATGTTGAGGTTCAGGATTATGCATGTGTTGTGACAACAGATTTACACTGTAGGAGATATCCGGACGAGTAATTGTGAGATACTGTAGGGATCCCGTAAGACGCCTGTATGTAATTGGATCTTGAAGTTCATTTTCGGGGTTGAAAGCATCCGGAATCTTTGTACAGGTGGGATTAGCGAGCTCCTTGCACTCCGTGAGTTTGGCTTGCTGAAGGATTTGCTGAATGTATCTTTCTTGGGACATGAAATAACTATTTGACTGTTTGGTAATCCTGATACCGAGAAATTTAGACACCTCGCCGAGATGCTTCATGTGGAAATCCTTATTGAGTTGATCCAGAATTTGTTTGATAGTGGCCGAGTTGTTCCCTGAGATGAGTATGTCATCTACATAAACAAGTAAGAAGATGCAAACCTGATCCTGTTTATAGCTAAACAGGGAAGGATCGTATTGACTTTGGGTGAACCCGATGGTAAGGAGCGTGTTGGTAAATGTAGTGAACCACTGTCGGGGCGCTTGTTTTAAGCCATATAGCGCCTTTTGAAGATGACAAACATAGTCCGGATGATCGCTGTCTTGAAAACCTTTCGGTTGTTGCATATAGACAGTTTCTGAAAGATGGCCATGGAGGAAAGCATTCGCGACATCAAGTTGTTGAACGGGCCATCTGTTGTGAAGAGCCACTGCAAGTAGGATCCGTATCGTCGGGAGTTTTGCAACGGGACTAAAGGTTTCCAAATAATCCAAGCCATACTGTTGATGATTTCCTTGAGCCACGAGTCTTGCTTTGTAAGTAGCCACGGATCCGTCAGTGTGAAGTTTAGTTTTGTACGTCCACCTCAACCAAGAATAGAAGCGTTTGGAGGTGTTTTTACCGGTTTTCAGGTTCCTTGACGTTGAAGAGCAAGAAATTCATTTGCCATTGCACGGCGCCACTCAAGTTTCTTAGCAGCATCCGTGTACGTGGTAGGATCCGACTCGGGAGTGATTGACTGATGATTGTGAAGCAGGTTTAGTCTGTTAGTTGGCTTCAGCGAACCAGTTTTGCTGCGAGTAGTCATGGGATGAACGGGAGCAGTGGAACACGGTGGCTCCGTAGATGGTTGGAGGTTATAAGTCGGGACAGTATTGACAGTCTCGGAAATTGCATTGGACGCTGGAGATGAGCGTAATTGAATGACAGGGGGTGGACTGAACGTTGTATGAGGAGGTTGGATGGATGTCGGGGTAAGCAGGAAGGGAGAAGTAGGTGTATTCGTGTTCTTGTTTGAAGACAGAGGATTAATTGTGGCGAAAGGAAAATTTTGTTCTTGAAATGTGACGTGCCTGCTAATGGGAATTTTGTTGTTATGCATATTTAGGCATTTGTAGCCTTTCTGAGCATCAGAATACCCAATGAAGACATGAGGGATAGCCTTTGGTTGAAGTTTGTGTCTAGTGTTTGGCGGAGACAGCGGGAAGCACTCGCATCCAAAAACCTTGAGATGATTGTACCGCGGTTTACTTTTGTGAATGATCTCAAATGGGGATATGTTGGTGGTGGTTGGGGAGGGTAACCGATTTATGAGGTAGACCGCCGTGGAGACAGCATCGGGCCAGTAAAAGTATGGGAGCGATGCCGTATGAATAAGAGTCCTAGTTGTCTCGATGATGTGTCGGTGTTTCCTCTCAGCCACGCCATTCTGTTCAGGTGTGTACGGACAAGATTGACGATGGATAATCCCATGTTGAGTGAGAAATGAAGAGAACTGCTGATTCACGTATTCAGTCCCACCGTCATATTGAAAAATTTTTATTTTCTTTGCTGTGTAGTTCTCAACCTGTGTTTTGAATTGAACAAATATGTTAAAAACTTCCGACTTATACCGAAGGGGAAATAACCATGTTAACCGAGAGTAATCGTCTACGAATATAACATAGTAACGGTATCCTTGATTTGAGACCACCGGAGCGGGGCCCCAGACGTCTGAATGAACAAGAGACAGTAAAGATTTATTACTATGATCAGAATTCTCAAAAGACAATTTATGACTTTTAGAGCTATTACAAAAACTGCAAGAAAAATCACATTTGCCTAAAGCTAAATCAGGATTACAAGAAGAAATGATGTTAAAAATCCTCCGGTGAGGATGACCCAGGCGTTGGTGCCAACGAGCAGCCGACTGAGGATTTGTATGCAGAGCTTTATGAGAGGTCGCAGGAGACCCTGTCGGAATTTGGTATAGACCTCCTTTACACGGTCCGCGGAGGATAACCCTGTCCGTCCTCATGTCTTTCAAGATAAAACCATTAAGATCAAATATAATTGATATGTTGTTGTCTTTGGTCAATTGAGAAATCGAAAGAAGATTAAACTGAAGTGAGGGTGAGTGAAGAATGTGTGAAAGATTAAGCTTACTGGACGGGGTCGGGAGGATACCCGCCCCGGTATGGGAGATCTTGATGGAACTGCCGTTCCCGATTGTAACCGAATCAGAACCTTGGTATGGCGACGAGATGGACATGTTGTCGAGAGAATTGGTAAGATGGGTAGAGGCACCCGAATCTAAGAACCAGCTATCGTCATTGTTATCTGAACCCGCGATCATAGATGTATTTGTGGTTCTTGATGACGGAACGTATTGAGTGTTTAATCGGTGCCAACACGCCTGAGCCGAGTGACCTCTTTTCAAACAAATTTGACAAGTTACGGGTACCACATCTGTAGTCCTGGAGGGATTGGCGTTACTGGAAGGATTTCGGCCTCTAGATCATTTGTCGCGACCTCTGGAATTGAAAAGAGCCGTGGTATTGTCTGATCTTCCGGTGAGCTTAGATGCATCTGTAGCAAGATTCACTTCTTCGCTAAGAAGCAGAGGGTATAGTTGATCCAGCGAGATCGGAGTTAACATGGTTCGTATGGCAATCTTGAATGACTGATAAGTGGGCGGTAGACCGTTGAGAATATACAATATTATATCTTCAGTATCAACGATCGCACCGGCAGCAACGATTTGATCTACCAAAGATTTGATCTCGGTAAGATATTGATTCATATTGGAGTTCTTGAAGGTGATATTATGAAGTTCATTCTTCAATTGGATGACTTTGGATCGGTTTGTAGATTGAAACTGATTTTGAAGAGAAACCCAAATGGCAGCCGTTGTGTCGAGATGGATCACATAAGGGAGAACACGAGCCGAGATTGTGGAGCAGATAGAAGCCGAGATGTTCTGATCAGTTAGACGCCATTTAGAAAATAGAGGATTTGTGGAAGATACACCTTCTTGGTTCGTGATCGTTGGAGGCGGAGAGGGAACAGCAGGATCAAGAAAACTTTGAAAACCATTGGCGCACACAATCTTCAGAACCTGCGATCTCCAAAGGGAGTAGTTATCGACAGCCAGAGGAATAGAAACCACGTTCTTGATATTAGAAACCAAGAACTTAAGATTGGAGGGGATTATTTGGTCAGAAGCTTTAGTGGAGGTCGGCGAATGCTGATCGGCGATGGTTGAAGAGACATAGTGATCCATGATAGAGGACCTAACCTACTCTTGATACCATGAAGAAACCAATGAACAAAGCAGAGAATGCAAAAGTGTAAAGGAAGAGCGTAAAGGAGAATTGTATTAGATTAATTTACATAGAAGAGTACAGACCTATAAATAGACTAGGGAAGTACGGTACAAAAAGAGTAAAACCAATTGGAAAATTACAACTCAGCACTAATATAATTATCGGTAAAACAAATCTTTGCTGATTACGGTTTATGCTCTAATAAAAACAATCGAAGTAGACCCTTATCTTCTTCTATCTGGTCAGCATTTATATTTTTCTCCACTAACCTCAAAGGAAATCTTCTCTCATTTCTTTCCCTCTAAATATAATAAATAGAACAACAAGTTATAAGGAGACGAAGATTAACATTATCCTGTGGAAGCTCAAGATCATTAATCTAGCCCAAGAGTTGTAGAACTATGGGTCTAAGAAGCCGAGCTCTAGAAGAAGGAATAAGCTGAGAGAGTTGTGGGCTCTTTCTTTTCTTCTCATTTTAACGACACAAGGGTCGTGGGAGAAATGACGTCGAACGTGCGCGGGATGGCCACGACGTGTGAGCAGGTACGCGACATTTCTTTCTTTCTTTTTTTTGTTTTGGTGAAGGGGTCAACAAGAGTAAGGAGAAAGAGTAGTCACATTCAAAAACAAATGAGAGGTGCTTTCATTGTGAGAATGACACAGATTGCAGGATAGATCAACATGAATGTTGCGCTTCTTCAAAGAGTCAGCAGTTTTAACACCACCCGCAATAGGGGTGTCAAATTTTGACACTACTCGAAACATGACCCAAACCTGACCTGGAAAAATCCGGGTTCGGGTTGACCCGGTTAGCAAACGGGTCGGGTTCGAATTCGAATAACTGGCCCGAATTGAGTTTCGGACGGGTTTGGGTTAACCCGAAAACCCGGGAATAACCCGAAATTATTTCTGTCTGGTTCTGTTGCCCCAGCTTGCCTGCCCTGCCCACAAAAAGACCCGACCCTGACGCGTCGAGTCGAGTCGCAGCGCTCTGAGCGCGTAAGTCGAGGCCGTCGCCGGCTCGCCGCTCATTGCATGAAGCATTCGCTGCTCGGCCGCTGCCGCTGACACTGTTGCCCCGCTGCTGCATTTTTTCGCCTCCTTCGAGGTTGTAGCTGGCCTAATGGTCTCCTTCAACGACGTTCCTTCGTCGGCCTAAGTGCCTCTACTTCGCCGGGATAGCTCGCCACCTTGCCAGAACTGGAAGTAATGCCGCTTCTTCAGCCATATCCTTTAAATTTGTGTCGGGTCGGGTCAACCCGGAAACCTGACGGGTCGAGTCCGGGTTGAAAAAGCTGACCTGTTTATAAAACCGGATCGGGTTCGGTTCATGTCAAATAGCGTCAGGTCAGTTTCGAGTTCGGCCATAACCCAACCCGTTGACCCGAATTGACACCCCTAACCCACAACAGAGAACCAAGTGAAAATTGAAAACCTCAACACAGTGTTTATGCAAAACCAGGTCAGACCAAGAGCAGTGAGGCAGGTCTTTATAATACTCCACGTATAAACCAAAGTGCCCAACAACCATTTTATTCCACAGTAAGCAGGGAGCCGAACTATTATAAATAGCAATATGCATAATAGCATTGGCAGCAGGCAAAGACACAGAGGCAGGAAAATTCTATTTATCCCCAGCAACAAAATCCTTAATAAAGTAAATTAGGAGCATTAGCATGTAATAAGCAAGAACCATCCAGCATATCAGCAAGAGTAACCCCGTTACACCCAGTGTCGGAGCCAGAAAATGTATGTAGGGGGAGCCTAATTTTTATTTTTTATTTTTTCCTCAAATTTTTCAATCGGTATTGGGACCGGAATAGATAGTTTTAATTTTTTTTTTTAAGTATTATTTAAGAAGATAGATTATTAAATTGTAAATAATAAACAACCACTCTTAATATTCTGAAAGAATTAAATAATTACTTCATTATCAATATTATATAAAATATATTTTTTAATATAAACAAGTAACTTATCATTCAATCAATGCTCTTCAATTCTATTTCGCAGCTGTTTTTTTATCTACCAGTCATGAGATTATATCTGTTGTATTAGAAGCATATATCATCTGTGTGGCATTCGTCGTCTCTTCTGCTTCTACGGTCATTTATGAGGCTCTTTACTCGGAGCAATTATTACGTCAGATCACCGCGTCACCTGACGCGTCCAGAAATAAAAAATCACTCGGTATTGTTCGTTATACGTCCGGACTTCCGGTTTTTGTCCGGACATAATAACTTCTCCATTATTACTCGCTTCCATCATAAAATGATCAAATTGAAGTTTGTAGAAACCCGTCACTTTGAAATAAAAACAAAAGAAACGAATGAAGAATGGCGTTTGTGTCTGCTATGTAATGGAAGAAGCTGCAGTGAGAGAGAGTTTTTTTATTGTAAGAGTATATTATTCACATACATCAAGCTACATAATATATAATGTTTGAAATCTGCATAGTTTCATCCTTCTTTTGTATGTGCAGTTCAACAGTTGATATGAGAGAAGGATTTTTAGCTTTGATCCCATCATTTGCTTCTTTACAGCAAAATATCCTTTTCTTTCAATTTTTTTTTCCGCTAATGGTTACACCAATGATCCCAATGAAAAGAGATGGGCGCCGAAGCCGAAGGGGTGATATAAGTGATATAGAACTGGAAACAATGCTTGACATTCACAGTAGTTTTACATATTGATTTCTAAAAATTAGAAGCATGATCCGGAGCAGGACGTCAGAGCTAACCCGACGCATATGGCAAATGAGTTGACCCGAACAAAATATTTTCTAGGTTGAGTTTCGAGTCGGATCAGAATTTGACACTCCTAATTAAGCAAAAGGCCAATTTTAATTATTATTAAGTTTTTTTTCAAATAGGATAGCATTATCGCAGTCATTATGGGCTGCCTAGAAATTTACAATTGACATCATTAAGAAACTCTAAAGCTAAATCCTAAGCAGCTATATCGAAGTCAAGTTACCGGAGAGCTATTCCTTCGCCATGGAGGTTATAGAAGAGGAGGTAGGAGATGGGCGGACTGAAGGGCCGGTGAGGCCAAAGATATGGGTCGGGAGCGGGTCAGAGGGAGCCCAAGGGGTGTATTTAACATGAAAGGATCTTTGGGTGACAAATTCGAGCTTCAAGGTCAAATCTACCACCATCCTTGGCGGTCTAACGGGTTACGCCCAACCCGACAAGGTCCTCACAATCATGGGCCCATCCGGTTGCAGCAAGTCCACCTTGCTTGATGCTCTTTTAGGTATTTATTATTAGTATTTTAGATTAAGGCAGTTGGATGAGAGGATTTTGGTAGGAAACTCCGATTTATAGATAAGCTCATAAGCATTCATATACAAAATAAATTATTAAAATAAGCTTTTTTGGTAAGAAGCTCATATACATAAGTATTTTAGATTATAAGCATCTTTATAGATCAGAGTTTCCTACCAAAAATTCTCTTCCAACAACTCATAATCTAAAATACTAAAAATAAATATTCAAAAAATAAATACCTAAAAGTGCATCAAGCAAGGCCAACTTGGCGCAACCGGACGAGCCCATGACCCAACTCTTTGGCCTCACCTGCTTTTCAGTCCGCCTCCTCATCTACGGCCTCCATGGCGAAGGAATAGCTCTATGGTGACATGACTTTGAGTTAGCTGCTTAGGATTTATCTTTAGAATTTCTTAGTGCCATCTATTGTAGATTTATAGGCAGGCTATAATGATTGCGAGCCTGCTATCCTATTTGAAAAAAGCTTAATAATAATTAAAAGTAGTCTTATGATTAAGGGTGTCAAAATCTGATCCGACTTGAAACCAGATCCGAACTCAACATAGAATATTATGGGTTCGGGACAATCCGTTTGCTATATGGGTTGGGTTCAGGTTAACTCGGAATCCCGAAACTAGCCCGAGTTGAACCAAAAACTTGGCTACCACGCTCACTTGTCGTCTTGTGCGACTGCGTCAGATAGTTGCTGGATGTCTGAATCTCTAATAAACATCTTAAAAGAAATCTAATAAATCAGGGTTCATAAATTTATATTATGAACATCACAAAATTTTCTTGACCGAGCACGAATTTCATGGTAAATTTGCATTGAAAAACTTTCAAATTTAAATTTGAGACCATCTGAACTTTTATTTTAGAAAATTTATAGTCAAACTAAATGTCTCGAAAAGACAAACCCAACGACACCAAATCTGACCCAATCCAAGGCCAAATGGGTTCAAATCACGGACCCGAAGTACATTTGGAAGGCTCAAACCATAAATTGGGCAATCAAATGATTTTAAAAAGTGTCATGCTTATAGTCAAATCGTGCGGCTCTACAAGATGAATCCAGCGAGCCCAAGATCGTAACATTATGATATAATTAAGTTACTTAAATACTCGATAAATGATCCAAGATCAATGTAGTCGATATCGGTCATCCTTTAAAAATATTCTCAACATGTCCTTGATCTTTTTCATATTTACTGGTCATGTTACTCTCAGAAAACTATAAATAGAACTCTCATTCCTCATGGAAGGAGACCCAAGCAAGGAAGAGAATGAAGAGGAGGGGAGATAAATCTGAGTTCTTTTGCCACCAAATTTCTCCTCCTTGAGCACCACCCGACCATCAACTGTCATCGGACTATTGCAAAACTTTTGCCCAGCCATTGATCGTAGTCGGACTATTTCCGGACTTTTGTCCGGCCATCAACAATAACTAAAATTCCTCCTTGCCACAAACTCTGGATTTTCACTTGTCCATCGAACACTATTAGATTTTCATCTGATTCCTATTTGTAACATGATTTCAATATGATGGTTAACTATTCTAATTTAATCATCCTCAGTCTTAAGGACAAACCAATCATTTGTAATCTATTAAAGCACTAGTAGAATCATTTCAACTAGGCATGGCTCTTTGGATTTTTTTCTCTAGGATTTTCCACATAAAAAAGTTGTGGTGTTTCTACTATTTATGTTTGTGAGCGGGATACTCGTACAACGCTAAGATGCAATGTTTTTACTACTTTACTATTGTGAATATTCTAACTTGCAACAGTTTATCATCGTATGTAAGAAATTTTAATCTCACTATCCTAAACACTACCTCAATGGACAACAGGCATAGCAATCGCAATATGGGAGACTCCCTCTCCAACACACATCAATCTAGGAATTAATCTATGTATCAAGAACATTAGGGATCTGCCTCTTTTTATCATAGTGGATGACATCCCGCTGGAGAAGGGACTTCGAGACCTTTTGTAGAATATTGTATCTGGAAGATGACAGAATCTCAAAAAGATATACTTCAACTCCTACGAGGGACTCGATAATCAGTGTTGGCACATCAGGAAGAGATTCATCTTCATCAGGATCCGCCATCAGCTATGGACATCTAGCTTGAGCAATTATAAGAAATACTTCCTCTCCCTCAGTTAAGAATTCATCCCCATCACATCAAAACAATGACCTCATTGACACGACGAGCTATACCCATCTTTCTCGCATAGGTTGGCCAACATGTATTCCTCTAATTATTGTAGAGGATTTGGCCAAAGTGTTTGTTGAACAATTTGTTGCCAACCAAAGAATTATTAAAGATTCTTCTAATCTTTCTAAAATTAGTTAGAATGAATGAGAATCACTTAAAAAGTACTTTTAATGATTCTCCACTTAGGAGTGATAAATTCCAGGGGTGAATCCCGAGTTATTGAGGTGTTTTTCTTTGATGGCTTCATCTTGACCCTTTTTACTCAGTCCTCATGCGAGACCAGTCCATTTATACGCTGACTTGATTCATCATATAAAAACTCAAATCTCTGCAGATGAAGTCATCAGCGATCATAAGAAGCCATTTGGGCAAAGTAATGAGAAGCATAAGAATGCACTTAGAATGGATATTATGTCCTCACAGCGAAAGAAGCAAGGAAATTATAACTTGGCCCCTCAATGATCGCAACTGTAACATGAACCTGGACAAGAAAAGAAGTATATACTACTTAGCATGTCTCAGACAAGTGTATTGATGATCATCCTATATCAGGAGAATGTGAAGTGACCAAATCCTTTAAAACCTAATATTGAGAATCACGAGCAATATTGTCACTTCCACCATAGTCGTGGACACACCACTCAAGCTTGTAGACAGCTCAAGGATGAAATTGAGAGACTGATCTGACAAGAATATCTTCAATAATTCATTAAAAATCCACTTGCTCAAGATAAGGCTAGTCCCACTGGGGGTAGAATCAACAACAGTAAAAACAACATTTAAAAATCGTCAAACAGTTGGTGAAATTGAAACAATTGTAGGGGGGCCCTCATTATCCAGTCAAGCCTTAATCACAGCAAGGATCGGACATCAAAAAAGTTTAGCATCGATCGCTCTATTATTTTTTATGACTCTTACATAGAATGGGTAAATACCCCTTATTAAGATCCACTCATGATTAATGTGAGGATTGGCGACACGTGTTACAATGTCAAAAAGATTTTGATTAATAATGGAAGCTCGGTAGATGTTCTGTTTTAATCCACTTTTCTTAGTATGGGACTAGCTAGAGAAAAACTCAAGCCCACCACAAGTCCATTGTATGGGTTTGATAATTGACTTGTACGAGTAAAATGAACGACCAACCTCCCGGTCATACTCATAGAATTTCCTCGGCATGATACTCACTCAGTTTAGTTCATTATAATAAAGTCAGAATTGACCTATAACGAGTCAGGTTCGGGCTCCCGGATTTGACCCGTTTGGAAAAATGGGAAAAACGAGTTGACTTTGGGTTGACCTAAAAACCCGAACTCAAACCGTGTTGATCCGAAAACCTTTCCCTGTAGTACCGCTCACGTGACTTGCACGGTTGGCATGACTCCGGCGCACTTGCTGGTCGAGGTTTGCAGGCTTAGGCCACACTTTGTTACTCACTACCAAGCGATCCCAACACATGTCGCTATTCACAGAAGATGAAACAGAATAACAAACCCAATAATCATATGCCACGTTTCAAATCCAGCTATCTAGGTTAGTTTCTGTGCTGGCGTATGCAAGTCAATACATAATTTGATCGAACCTTTGTAAGAAAGACTAAAAAATAGATTGAATGGGGACAAATTAATATATTTTCTTCCATCACCATCAATTAGAATCCCAACCAACCAATGTTCTTCCATCACCATCGATTTGAAACCCAACCAACCAATTTTCTTCCATCACCATCAATTTGAAACCCAACAAAAATACATCTTTCCTTCTATTATGTGATAAGTGACCCAACATTTATGTACATTTTATTATGTGGCACAATGATAATGACTTTAAAGATTTTATATCATTTTTTGTGCTTTTAACTCAAATATGGATGATAAGTTTATTGTCTACTTTTATTTTGTGAAGTTATGAAGATGTGGATGTTTAATTGTAATAATTTACTCTCCGACCGAGATAATATCTGAAATAATAATTTATAAGAGTTTATAGAGTGTTTGAATGAAAATTTTAATTAGTTCATAAAGTTTTTGGAAGAGAACAATGTAGATCTCACCATTGTAAGGTGTTTCATCATCCTTTTAAGCTAAAATAATTATTACAAAATCTTTTGGCTTCATTTGATTTTGATTTTTGTCATGCTTAATTTTTAGCACAGTTTTAATTTATCAAAAAATTATTCCTACAAAATCAACATTATTTGTGCACTTTCTCTTTGTTTGACAATGACCGGATTGATTAAAGGTCAAGTAATTAAAAGTAGATTTGGGTTATTTGAAGTTTGCACATGTATAAAAATGTGTAGAAAATTCACCATTGAAGTTGTCAAAAAAAAAAAAAAAGTACTAGGATTAAGAAGGAAAATGGTTAAATCTAAGCTAATACAATTAGAAGTTTTTGAAAAAGATTTTCAAAGAATATATCCGACACCTCTGACATTACTCAAAATGAATATATAAAAAATGAGAATTCATAATGCTTATCCCAAATTATTGGGATAAGGCGAATGATGTTGTTGCTTTACTAATGATTTCATGAGTGCATAAATTGTTTTAACTACTTGTGAATTATGTAATGAGTAAATGATGATTATATTTCTTTCAATGTGTGAAAAGAACATCATCAACATATATGTACAAAAGGAGTTAAAATCTTAATACTATAGTTGATCCTCGCATTGGTTGCCTGAGATAATAACCTTCTGATCTACGATTCAGGACACTCGAATAGGTCAATTTTTCACCAACCACCCAGACTTGGTATTAAATTCTATTCCCTTCTCCTCGACCTTGTGTGAGGCTTTCTCCACAACTAGCTCAAATGTATGTTCATATCCTAACAACCTCATTTACACTCCCAAACTCAAAGAAGAAAACAAAACGCTACACAAATTTTGATCAGCAATGAAGCAAAATAAGATACATCGGCTAAGTTGTTGGTGGATTGAAGCACAATTTTTATAGGTAAATGCAAGGCCATGGTTGAGGAAGAGAAAATATCTGATTCTTTGATAAAGATTGCTTATATAAGCATTCGTGTGTTAATTTGAAAGCAGATCTAAAATCTTAATACTATAGTTGGTCTTCGCATCGGTTGCCTGAGATAATACCCTTCTGATCTACGATTCAGGACACTCGAATAGGTCAATCTTTCACCAACCACCAGACTTGATATTAAATTCTATTCCCTTCTCTTCGACCCAGCCCTTGCGTGAGGCTTTCTCCACAACTAGCTCAAATGTGTGTTCATATCCTAACAACCTCATTTACACTCCCAAACTCAAAGAAAAAAACAAAACGCTACACAAATTTTGATCAGCAATGAAGCAAAATAAGACACATCGGCTAAGTTGTTGGTGGATTGCACAATTTTTATAGGTAAATGCAAGGCCATGGTTGAGGAAGAGAAAATATTAAATTCTTTGATAAAGATTGCTTATATAAGCATTCGTGTGTTAATTTGATAGTATATATGTTCATTGAGTAAAAAGCTCAATAGGGAAGATGAATTGAGTGTATAATTATTTTATGTTATAGAATTTTTTAATGAAATTCTTTCCAATTCAAATAATTATTCAATTAAACATAATGTAATGAAGTTATAACAATAAGTACATACAATGGAAGCAACAAATATAATAAATAAAATAATTCGCGGAAGCTAAGAAATAAAATAATTCGTGGAAGCTAAGAATACACTTACAAGATTTAAAATATAAACGCATTAGTAATATGTGCACATGTTTAGACAACAAATGATACAATATATGATATATTAACTTAGTTATCAAATTTAAGCACAAAATGAATAATGTAATCTTCAATTACAACTACATTAACATATTTTTAAGTTGATTTTATATTTGCAATAACTCAACGAAGTAACGACATTGAATGAATTATGAAGCTATTAAGATGTTCAAAGCATAAATGATAATAATTAACATTATACAAAATTTTACGAGAAAATAATCTTTGCCGAACACCAAAATAAAAAGATCCTCAAAATAGATAATGTTAATACAAGTGAATCTAGATCTAAAGTACAAGCATATAACTACTAATCATAATGAAAATAATTATATTAACTGAAGATATTTTATCACCTTAATTAACATAAAAGATTCAAGCATAATAATTGCAATGTAAATTTATAAGTAAAATATTTTATAAAGCAAGATAAATAAGATCAATATCATTTGATTCAAGTAGGCTAAATGCCAACAAACCATTTTTAACGAGTATGTTTTGGTATTGTGTTTGAGTTTAACAAAATGGTTACATATATTCTCTTTTTATAGATAATATTATTGATATAGGATGTCATAATTTAATTCATAATTTAATTTTAAATGCTATTTTAAAATTTTATTGATGTGCATCATGTGCATGTGCATTTATACTAGCTACATAAATTTTATCAAAGTAATAGTAATAAAAATGTGACCACTCCATCGGAGTTCAGTTGAGTTCTTACCGTCGTCCCATATGCAAGTGCTTGCTTTCGTCCATTTACTAAAATGAACCAGATTGGCTCATTCTTGACGCTAATCTACCTGCAGTAAGTGAACATAGTTAGAAATATAATTTGGGATGAATTTTGTTTGATTTTAAGTCAAGAAAATTTCTTATGTTAATGCTTAATGTCTCAGTTAATAATGAACAGCATTGATAAATTAATATTATATTTAATATTAATCACAATATTAATCATTTAAATTAGAATTTTTTAAAACCAAACTCACAGGGAAATATCTCGTAGTCAGTATAGGATGCATATAAATCTATAATAGACATAACTAAGAAATTGTAAAACTAAATCCTAAGCAACTGATTTACTTTAAGGTATTAGTAGATAAATATAAATGTAATAAATACAAGATGAGGTTGCATACACCCACTAGCTAGTTGTTTATTTCTCCCCATGCGTTTTCTATATATAGGGGGCACTCAGCTTGTACAGTGGACAAGACTTAATGCTATTCTATTTCTTATTTCTCTTTCTCTTTTCTGTTCTCTGTTTATATTTTCATGCTTGCTCTTCTTGGTTCAAGAACCGAAAGATTTTACATATAAGGAAAAATTATTAGGTGCGGAGTGTACACCGTTCGTACAAATATGGGTACTTAGTAGGGCGGTACCGAGTGCCGGTACCTAGCGCGGAATAAGACTTGTGCGGATGGCTCTCCTCGTCCACACTCCGCACCTAATAATCTCTCATAATATGTCACTGGAGAGCTATTCCTTCGCCAGGGAGGCTGTAGACGAGGAGGCCCAAGGTGGGAGGAATGAAGGGCCGGTGAGGTCAGAGAGTTGGGTCGGGGGCGGATCTGAGGAAGCCCAAGAGGTGTATCTAACATGTCAGGATCTTTGGGTGACAACTTCGAACATCAAGGGTCAATCTACCACCATCCTAGCAGGCCTGACGGGATATGCCCGGTCCGGCGAGGTCCTCGCAATCATGGGCCCGTCTGATTGCGGCAAGTCTACCCTGCTTGTGCTCTCTCAGGTAGGGGTGTCAATATTTGACACGACACGAAAACCCGACCCGGAAAATCCGGGTTGGACCCGACCCGATTTCAAAACGGGTCGGGTTCGGGTTCAAGAAATTGACCCGTTTAAAAAACGGGTCAGGTTCGGGTTGACCTGGCGGGTTGCCGGGTCAACCCGCCAACCCGTTTAATTTAAAAAAATTCAAATTCCAGCTCTCTGCCCGCTGCCCCCGCCCTCTGCCCGCTGCCCCGTCGCCACGCTTGCTGCGCTGCCGCGCTCGCGCTCGCGTTGCCGCGTGCCGTGCCGCGCTCGAGCTCGCGCTCGCTGCGCTGCCGCGTGCTCGCCCGTGCAGCGCTCGCCAGCTGCCGCGCTCGCTGCCGTGCCGCGCTCGAGCTCGCGCTCGCCCGCTGCCGCGCTCGCGCTCGCTGCGCTGCCGTGCCGCGGTCGGGTTCTCTGCTTCGCGGGTCGTGTCGGGTCAACCCGGCAACCCGCCGGGTAGGGTCCGGATTCGGTTTTTCGACCCGTTTCTCTACTCGGGTCGGGTTAGGGTTGACCCGTTTTTCACCCGGGTCAGTCAGTTCGGGTTCGACCCGAACCCGACCCGTGACCCGAAATTGACACCCCTACTCTCAAGTATTAATTATTAGTATTTTAGATTAAGAGCACGCAGTTGGAAGAGAAGTTTTTGTTAATCTATAGAGAAGAGCTCACAAGCATTCATGTAAAAAATAAATTTTAACATTTTATTTACAGATAAAATTACTTTTTTTATTATTATTATTTATTCCACATAAATTTTGAAATAAGAATATTTTAAGGTGGACACTTGATTGAACTTTTATTGGAACTTTTTGTTTAAAATTAATTTATTAGGATTTATTGAAATTTTTTAAAAGTAATAAGTAATTATGATGAAGATAACATGAGGAAGTAAATGCTTATAATTATTATTATTATTATTTATTTTCTATTGTCACTCTATCAACATATTATGAAACATATTAATCAGCACATCTTTATGTATTTTTTTAATCAACCATCAAAAGATTCAATAATAAAAATTACATAAACATGTGCTGATTAATATCTTTTGACGGTTCATTAAAAAAATACATAAACATGTGTTGATTAATATATTTTATGATATGTTGATAAAGTGACAATAGAAAATAAATAATAATAATAAACATTTACTTCCTCATGTTATCTTCATCATTAATTTCATTATAATTACTTATTACTTTTAAAAAGTTTCAATAAATCCTAATAAATTAATCTTAAACAAAAAGTTCCAATAAAAGTTCAATCAAGTGTCCTAATTAAAATATTCTTATTTCAAAATTTATGTGCAAATCTAAATACTTGCATATAAAAATGCTTAAAATTTAATAAATTCATTATGACTTTGCTACATTTTCTCTTCACCGCTTAGAGGATAGGCTTCATTGAAAACATGCCATTTCAAATCATATAGAAGTTAGGATTATATTTTCAGGCCCTCTAACTCTTATAATCCTTAATGAGAGTGTTCATACCAACTAGAAAAGAGTTATAAATCAAAACTAAGGCCATAGTTTACATGTTACACTAATAAACTATTTTAGAAAGCATAATCATCATAACTTCTTTTACATACAAACATTGTCACCTACACCAATATTAATGAAAGTTTGATATTAATATATAAAAACATCATATAATTGCAAATTTAAAATAAATTATATAATAATATTTTTATTATTTTTTAAAATCCCATCAACGTGCACAACTAATATATAAAAAAAAAAACAAACACTTGAGTCCTTATGAAGAGGCAATTTTATTCATTACGAATCAGATATTATAAATTAGATTCATAAATAACAATAATAAAAGTAATTTTATCTGTAAATAAAATATTAAAATTTATTTTTTTACATGAATGCTTATGAGCTTCTTGTTGGAATTTTGCAAACCAAGAGACGCATCTTTTAGTTAATTTTATTTTTATTTTTAATTTCAGACAGTTTTAAAAAATGTATTCTCTTTTTATTTCTTTGTATGGGACGTCAACGATAGTGTGTGTGAAATTTGCTATGTTTTTGTTTCGTTCCCGTGAAGCCCCAAGTGAAGGGGAAAAAATTGTTTTTTTTTTCCTCTGCTTCCATCAGAGGCCTGCCATAGTTTCAATCAAGAAGCTTGCAGGAGATATATGACAACACAGATTATAATGAGGAGTTATCTCAATTTGCTTTATATGTAGATGAAGAGCCCCTAACTTTTAATGAAGCAATTGCAGATAAGAGATGGATGGATGCAATGAAAGAGGAGATTGATGCTATTGAGAAAAATGACACATGGAGTTTGGCCTCGCTTCCTAAATGTCAAAAATTCATTGGTGTCAAGTGGGTGTACAAAGTGAAGAAGAATGTTGATGGAGGTGTAAACAAGTTCAAGGCTAAACTTGTAGTCAAAGGGTACAAGCAGAAGCAAGGGATAGATTATGAAGTGGTTTTTGCACCGTTTAGCCTGTCGGTGCACACAGTGTTTCCCCATCCATTTGTTAGGTTTATCCATTTGTCTTCCGGTGTCGTCTCCTTTGATCTCGTCTGTAACTTGGAATATCGTTGATAGGTTTACAAAGGGTTACACGGTATGGAGTTTTGCCTTGATTTCTTGGAGTGGCTGGGACCAGACACTGCCTCCAGCGTGCTCATGCTTCTGGAAGATCCCGCTGATCTTGTACGAGCCAGCGCCGTTTCTCGTTCTTGGGGGCGGTTTGATGCGAACTAGGACGGTGATCCGATAATCAGAAAATCTACGTCCAGGTATTGCTCCTTTCTCGGCGATACGATTATCTCCTGGACAGTCAAGAAGCAGCACACTATCACTCGCTCTTCCACAGAATCTGAATAGCAAGCTCTCGCGGCACTCACAACCAATGTCATCAGTCTCCGCAAACCCCTTCACGATTTCGGTATACCCCAAGATTATCCAATCGAAATTTATTGCGACACCGGGTTGTGGGCCAAAGCGATAGCCTATGTGTTATCGCAATAAATCTTGGTTGGATAATCTTTGGGTATACCGAAATCGTTAAGGAGTTTGCGGAGCCAGATGACATCGATTGTGAGTACCGCGAGAGCTCGATATTCAAATTCTGTGGAAAAGCGGGCGACGGTGTGCTGCTTCTTGACTGTCCAGGAGATAACCGTATCACCAAGAAAGGAGCAATACCCGGACGTAGATTTTCTGGTTATCAGATCACCGGCCCAGCCCACATCAAACCGCCGCCAAGAACGAGAAATGGCGCTGGCTCGCACAAGATCAGCGAAATCTTCCAGAAGCATGAGCATGCTGGAGGCAGTGTCTGGTCCCAGCCACTCCACGAAATCAAGGCAAAACTCCATACCGTGCGACCCTTCGGAAACCTATCAACGAGATTCCAAGTTACAGACGAGATCAAAGGAGACGACACCGGAAGACAAATGGATAAACATAACAAATGGATGGGGAAACATTGTATGCACCGACAGGCTAAACGGTGCAAAAATCTCTTCATAATCTATCCCTTGCTTCTGCTTGTACCCTTTGACTACAAGTCTAGCCTTGAACTTGTTTACACCTCCATCAACATTCTTCTTCACTTTGTACACCCACTTGACACCAATGGATTTTTAACCTTTAGAAAGCGAGGCCAAACTCCATGTGTCATTTTTCTTAATAGCATCAATCTCCTTTTTCATTGCATCCATCCATCTCTTATCTGCAACTACTGCATTAAAAGTTAAGGGCTCTTCATCTATATATAAAGCAAATTGAGATAACTCATCATTATACTATGTGGTGTCATATATCTCCTTAATCAATTGAAGTTGGATGAAAAATCTGAGAAGTGTGTGTTTATAGTATACAGTGAAAGGTCCAAAGCCTATAAACTATATAATCCTACAACAAAGAAGGTGGTTCTGGCCATGATCCAGTTGACATTTTCTTTTGACACTTGTACCATTAAAGACAAGCATGGTTTTTTGATTGCTAAGGTGAAGGTGACTCCAAATAAAATTTATCCCATGAAGATAATTTGCAGTTTAAATGGTTGTTTGAAAACTTCCATAGAAAATCATTCAAGATTATGGCATTGTAGATTTGGTCACTTGAGTTCCAAGACACTTTCTTATATGAGCACAAGTGGATATGTATTTTATGTTGGTGATATAGCTTTTACTTGGTGCACACAGAAGCAGAAAGTTGTAGCATTATCTACATGTGAGACAGAGTATATAGCAGCGGCGGCAACAGCTTGTGAAGCAATGTAGTTGAAGAAATTTGTTGAAGGAATTTTTTGGAGAGAATGATGAAGCTACAACAATTTATATGGACAACAAGTCGGCGATCGCATTGGTCAAAAATCCAGTACAACATGGTAGGAGTAAGCACATTGATGTGCGTTACCATTTTATAAGAGATGCAGTAAAGAAGGGTCGGATTAGCATAAAGCACTGCAATGCAGAGGATCAGGTAGCTGATTTGTTCACTAAAGCTTTGCCGACACCGAGGTTCCTAAAGCTATTGAAGATGCTTGGGATGAAGAAAGTCTTGGTTTGAGGGGGAGATTGTTGAAATTTTGCAAACCAAGAAACGCGTCTTTTAGTTAATTTTATTTTTACTTTTAATTTCAGACGGTTTTAAAAACTGTATTCTCTTTTATTTCTTTGTATGGGACGTCAACGATAGTGTGTGTGAAATTTGCTATGTTTTTGTTTCGTTCCCGTGAAGCCCCGAGTGAAGGAAAAAAAATTGTTTTCTTTGTCTTTTTTTTTCCTCTGCTTCCATCACTTCTCTATGGATTATCAAAAACTTCTCTTCAACTAAAATACTCTTAATAAATACCTGAAAGAGCATCAAGCAAGGTGGACTTGCCGCAATCGGACGAGCACATGATTGCAAGGACCTCGCCGGGCCGGGCATAACCCGTCAGGCCTGCAAGGATGGTGGTCGATTTGCCCTTGAAGCTCGAAGTTGTCACCCAAAGATCCTTCCATGTTAGATACACCCCTTGGGCTTCCTCCGACCTGCCCTCGGCCCAACTCTCTGACCTCATTGGCCCTTCAGTCCGCCCACCTCCGGCCTCCTCATCTACAGCCTTCACGGCGAAGGAATAGCTCTCCGGTGACATACATTGGGTAGAATCTCTCGGTTCTTGAACCAAGAAGAGAAGCATGAAAATATAAAGAGAGAACAGAAAAGAGATAAAGAGAAATAAGAAATAGAATAGCATTAAGTCTTGTCCACTGTACAAGCTGAGTACCCCCTATATATAGAAAAGGGATGGGGAGAAATAAACAACTAGCTAGTGGGTGTATGCCACCTCGTCTTGTATTTATTACAGACGAGATATTTCCCTGTGAGTTTGGTTTTTAAAAATTCCAATTTTAATGATTAATATTGTGATTAATATTAAATATAATATTAATTTATCAATGCTGTTCATTATTAACTGAGACATTAAGCACTAACATAAGAAATTTTCTTGAGTTAAAATCAAACAAAACTCTTCTCAAATTATATATTCTAACTATGTTCACTTACTTACTGCAGGTAGATTAGCGTCAAGAATGAGCCAATCTGGGTTCATTTTAGTAAATGGACGAAAGCAAGCACTTGCATATGGGACGTCGATAAGAACTCAACTGAACTCCAATGGAGTGGTCACATTTTTATTACTATTACTTTGATAAAATTGATGTAGCTAGTATAAATGCACATGCACATGATGCAAATCAATAAAATTTTAAAATAACATTTAAAATTAAATTATGACATGCTATATCAATAATTTATCTATCAAAAAGAGAATATATGTAACCATTTTGTTAAACTCAAACACAATACGAAAAACATACTCAATAAAAATGGTTTGTTGGCCTTTAGTCTACTTGAATCACATGATATTGATCTTATTTATCTTGCTTTATAAAATATTTTACTTATAAATTTACATTGCAATTATTATGCTTGAATCTTTTATGTTAATTAAGGTGATAATATATCTTGAGTTAAGATAATTGTTTTCATTATGATTAGTAGTTATATGCTTGTACTTTAGATCTAGATTCACTTGTATTAACATTATCTATTTTGAGGATATTTTTATTTTGGTGTTTGGCAAAGATTATTTTCTCGTTAAATTTTGTATAGTGTTATTATCATTTATGCTTTGAACATTCTTAATAGCTTAATAATTCATTCAATGTCGTTACTTCGTTGAGTTATTGCATATATAAAATCAACTTAAAAATAAGTTAATGCAGTTGTAATTGAAGATTACATTATTCATTTTGTGCTTAAAATTGATAACTAAGTTAATATATCATATCTTGTATCGTTTGTTGTCTAAACATGTGCATATATTACTAATGCGTTTATATTTTAAATCTTGTAACTGTATTCTTAGCTTCCATGAATTATTTAATTTATTATATTTGTTGCTTCCATTGTATGTATTTATAATTTATTGTTCATTACATTATGTTTGATTGAATGATTATTTGAATTGGAAAGAAATTCATTAAAAAAAATTCTATAACATAAAATAATTATACACTCAATTCATCTTCCCTATTGAGCTTTTTACTCAATGACATCAATGCTGTCAAATTAACACACGAATGCTTATATAAGCAATCTTTATCAAAGAATCCGATATTTTCTCTTCCTCAACCATGGCCTTGCATTTACCTATAAAAATTGTGCTTCAATCCACCAACAACTTAGCCAATGTGTATTATTTTGCTTCATTGCTGATCAAAATTTGTGTAGCGTTTTGTTTTCTTCTTTGAGTTTGGGAGTGTAAATGAGGTTGATAGGATATGAACACACATTTGAGCCAGTTGTGGAGAAAGCCTCACACAAGGGTTGGGTCGAGGAGAAGGGAATAGAATTTAATATCAAGTCTGGGTGGTTGGTGAAAGATTGACCTATTCGAGTGTCCTGAATCGTAGATCAGAAGGGTATTATCTCATACAACCGATGCGAGGACCAACTATAGTATTAAGATTTTAGCTCCTTTTGTACATCTATGTTGATATATGTTGATGACGTTCTTTTCACCCGTTGAAAGAAATATAATCATCATTTACTCATTACATAATTCACAAGTTGTTAAGACAATTTATGCACTCATGAAGTTATTAGTAAAGCAACAACATCATTCGCCTTGTCCCAATAATTTGGGATCAGCATTATGAATTCTCATTTTTTATATATTCATTTTGAGTAATGTCAGAGGTGTCGGATATATTCTTTGCAAATCTGTTTCAAAAACTTCTAATTGTATTAGCTTAGATTTAACCATTTTCCTTCTTAATCCGACTACTTTTTTTTTTACAACTTCAATGGTGAATTTTCTACTCATTTTTATACATGAGCAAACTTCAAATAACCCAAATCTACTTTTAATTACTTGACCTTTAATCAATCCGGTCATTGTCAAACAAAGAGAAAGTGCACAAATCATGTTGATTTTGTAGGAATAATTTTTAGATAAATTAAAACTGCGCTAAGAAAAATTAAGCATAACAAAAATAAAAATCAAATGAAGCCAAAAGCTTTTGTAACAATTATTTTAGCCGAAAAGGATGATGAAATACCTTACAATGGTCAGATCTAAATTATTCTCTACCAAAAACTTCATGAACTAATTAAATTTTTCATTCAAGCACTCTATAAACTCTTATGAATTATTGTTTCAGATATTATCTCGGTCAGAGAGTAAATTATTACAATTAAACATCCACATCTTCATTACTTCACAAAATAAAAGTAGACAATAAACTTATCATCCATATTTGAGTTAAAAGCACAAAAAATAATATAAACTCTTTAAAGTCATTATCATAGTGCTACATAATAAAATGTACATAAATTTTGGGTCACTTATCACATAATAGAAGGAAAGATGTATTTTTGTTGGGTTTCAAATTGATGGAGATGGAAGAAAATTGGTTGGTTTGGTTACTTGCAGCGCTGCAGAAATCACATTTTGCTATTTTGGCTCTCTTGCTCTCTTGCTATCTTGGCTCCTCTAAGCTCTGAAGGTTCTCTCCCACTATCCTCCACCTAAATCCACCATCAAACCCTGGCCGACAGCGAGATCTCCGGCCAAGCAAAGCTAAAATCATTCTAATGCCAATTCTTGAAGATCAAGAGCTCGTTTGGTTGTTGATTCAACTAGAGATTTGTACGAGAAAAATCTAAAAGCTCAACCGAAATTAAATCCCCAAGATCCAATGGTTAGATTCTTCAAAAACCTTAGACCTAGGTCACAACACACAAGGACAAATAGCTTTCTACGTAGTGCATTTTAGAACATATTTTTCATCCCACATTAATGCTCTTCATGTGTATATCATATGCTTAGAATTTTATTCTATTTCATTCATTCGAACAAGAGAAAATGCCAAAAAAATGTTTCTAGGGTTTTGTGTTAACGCTTCGTCGAGCCATGCGAGATGTGGGTTGTTGATTCTATGATCAACGGCACAGATCCCGTAGAGCAGCGGAGGATCTTAACCCGTGTAACGCTTCCTTCGCTCAGATCACAGTATGTCACAATATGGACCATCCATCCAAAACAGCGGAAGATCCGATGGCGCGGACGGTGTGCTGACTCGAATAAGACAATATCGCATCCGCTGCCGCCTCTCTACAATCATTTCGCATGCAATGATTGCGTCATCATGCAATCATTGCGAATGATTGAAACCGCATCCGCATTTTGAATTAGCCAACCAGAGGATTTTGATGTATAATATCTTGAAATTTTCAGAAAATATGTATTTTATTTTAAAAATACTTTCAGATACCAAAAGTTTATTGTTCTATTGTATTTATGCATTATTTAATTAGTTAATTAGTTAAGTATTATTTAAATAATTAATGTACTAATTATTTTTAAATTACAAATTTATTTTGAAATATTTTGATTGCCTTGCTTGGATGACCAGTGAATCTCCCACTTAATCATATAAATTGAATTATTTTCTAAAACCTATATGTTTATTATAGAAGTGTTCTGTTGTGCTGTGATAGATGTTTATTTTACTATTATGCTTTTTATACTTTGCTTATGATTGATTGTGCGGTAGAATGCTCATGGGCTAGGGCCGCTATTATATTAATTCAATCTTATACAGCTGATCACGCTCATGCAGTGCTAATAAAAAAGGGGGCAATCATAATTAAGCTTTAAATACTAATATTATTTTTTGCAGATGCTCTAGAGACACGATCAGCCCCCTTTAAAATTAAAAGAGCATGGCCAAGTGTGTTTATTTTTCTGCATAATTATAAATTGCTTGGATGTGATGTATAAATTGCTTGGGATGATTTTTATTAGGATAATTATGTAGGGGTTTGAGTCTAGATTTTTCTCTTTTTAAATGTTATGTAATTTGATTATTATTGAGTCGTGAAAGTCTAAAACTCTGACATTTCAAATACAAGGTATTCAAAGAGAATAAGAAAGGCCGGGCTCAGGGAATTTTTTAGTCATTTGGGTACCTTTCTGGAGGATAAACCAGACGGAGCCCGCAGGAGACGATCCAAAGGGAAATGATCCGGAGAAGGACTATCCACTTGAAGACGGAGCCTTGAAGATGAAATGCCCAGCTTTTAAGACTTGCGACATTTATTAGGATTAGAATTCAGGTTATTGTCGGTGGAGCCTAGCCATCACTATATTTCTACAGACCCTGGGTTGTATTTATGTGGCAATTGCCACGGACTTTAGATTTTACTTTTTGTGAATTATTTTTATTGATGTGTTTATTATATTTGCGTAATAGAACTTACATGTTTTTCTTAGATTTTTTTCTTGTATGTGTGTGGCCTGATTTTCGCTACTCTCTTGAGGATAAAATTATTTTTCTAGTCGTAATCTAATTTCAAAATTTTAAGAATTAAATAACATAGAAATCTAACGACCTAGAGAATAGCCAGAGCCATCCATAGTCGCATGCATATTATTGTATCTCTCTTTATCCTTCTAATAAGACACATCCTCGTCTGCGGGTAGAGTCTGGATAATCTGACCTATGAGAATGAAGTGTCAGAGCTGGGGAGGCCCAATTTTTTCTAAAGAATTATTTTTATATAGGACTGTTTTTAAAATCTCAAGCATATATGATTTAGCCTTTTCAACTAGTATACATTGCATTAAAAACTAACTTAAATTAAAATTTAATTGCATTAGCTCTATGAGATTTCACCCGATATAAGTCCAGGGCCAATTAGAAAACTCTCTAGACGTCGGTCCTACTTCCAAAATACTAAACTACCTACCCATCTTTCATAAAGATCGGATAACATAGATTTGAAGCGCTTAAGTGGTTAGTTGACATCCCTTTTTCAGGCAGGGTATAAGCTCAGGTGCATTAGCTAGGACATGGGTGTTAATGTTGGGTAAACACTAAGCCCACCTTAAATTTAGGATTTGAGGCTACTATCTTGGGTGTTTCGTAGTATGCCTAAATAGTAGGTAAGCCTCCCCTTCTTCGGGAGCTATAAATCCTACTTATCCGTGCCACATGAATGATACCATTTCTATCCTTTTAATTCTCTCTGGATGTTTTGAGTGATTAATTTCTTTTCTCCACTTTCTCAAAGCTTTAGTTCCTTCAAGTGTAGATCTGGCCCGTACATGTTGACTAAGCTATTTGAGCCCCCTTTCTTTCCTTCTGAGTAGGAATTTTCTAGTCTCCCTTTGTGTACCAATCTCGCTTGTTCAGAAAGAATAATATTGGATCCTTAATCGAGAGTATTCTCAGGCCATAAGCTCAAGATATAATTAATCAACAAATAAACCCCACTAGAGCTGATGTATCGGGTGGGGTAAACCCGTTGTTACAATCAGGTCGTATATATTACTATCCATCGAGATGCGCTGGCAAAGGCCGTTATCCTCAATGATTAGTCGTATGCACAATCTAATCTTCCCTCCCATTGGCCCATTAACGAGGAGTGCAGAGGCCTGATATTGTCTCCATCCCTCGGAGAGGTGCGGTTGTATACCCTATGCACTCTACAGCCGGCGGTGTTCTTTCGGAGGTCCACAACAATGAATTATTTTAAAACCCTAACATTTATATTAATCATCAAATTTAGTGAGATGCATATCCTTATATTTATACAAATATGTGAAGGTTTTTAAATGTTTATATGTTATGAATAGTAAGCTATATCATAAGAGCTGAGCAATTATCCCACAACTTTACTTCTGACATTCAGCTTAAGCTGATTAAAAAATAATAATAAAATTTATTATAAATTATCTTGAAGTTTGACTTTCGATCATTTTTTAATTTAAATTAAATTTTGACAAAAACATTTCAAATATGCAATTTTTGTTGTGCAATACACAATCGAAATAATATATATATATATATATCATACAACAAATAAAAAAAATACGACGAGTTATATCGTTCGGTGAAGATGCTACGTCCAAGGGGAGAGGGTGATGGTTTCACTATATTGGAGAAGAATATAATTATAATTTCTCTCCAGCTCTCCCATCCATATAATAGTAGCCTTTAGGCCCTTTTTATAAATTTAAAACAAGATCTAATAAAGCAAATATAATTAATGCAAAAATCTAATCATGCTGATTAAATCTCCTAATCAGCAGACTAATAAAATTTCCTAATTAAATCCAATCAAATCTTTCTTAGCCAATGCATCAATCAAATCCCAAATTGATGCAATAATCAGTCCCTTAAATTATTACATTAATTAACCATTAAAGCTTTCTAAAATAAAGATTATTTAGATTTAAAAATAATTTCAAATCAACAATCTTCACCTCATCTTTCACTTTAGAAAATGGAAGATGACAAAATAAGCTTTAATATTAGAAATACTGCACCTAGATGATTGCCCATGTACCCTGATCCCCCCAAAGAATCAAGCCAAACATAGTTTTTCAAAATAAGTGGACAATCAATCATGAGTTCTGCACAACTACCATGTTATTGTCTCTCCCAAATCAATCATGTGTCAACTGAATCCTTTAGATATCTCAAGATACACTTCACATGTTGCCAATAACTCCTTTACGAATCATGTATGAATCTGTTCACAACCCTAATTGCTTGTAATGTCTAGATCAAGCTGCTCTAAAATCAGATCATAGTATGCTACAAATGCCAAGTGACAACGAGTTAAGGGATGCTTCACCGCTGAGAAAAACACCTCATCAAAAGCAATCCCTTCCTGTTTTGCAGAGCCTTTTGCCACCAACATAGCCTTTTACTATACATTAGTTAATTTTATGAGATCCTTTCTTCTTTGCACACACACATTTGCACCCAATAAATTTTCTTCCTAGAGGAAGCTTCACCAATCTCTATGTAGTATTATTATTAGGAATCATGCTCTCTTTTGAGGGTGGACTTTTTTGAGAGTGGACAAAATAAGATTATAAAATACATAAATTTATGTATAAAATAAAAAAAGAAAATTTTTTCTAAAAATTTGGGCAACTGTGATTATCGAAGGTAGGCAAAATAGTTAAAATATCTATTCTTTTTAAGAAAAATAAAAAACAAAACAAAACTTTAGGATGGCCAATTTCCCACCCCAAGCTCTTCTTGGCTCCACCCCTAATATTAAGCCTCCATTCACGATGTTGTGAATTTTATTATATTATTAAGGTTATAATTATAAGCCATAGAGGAGTGAAAATAAAAAAGGATATGCCTTCATGAAAGAATTAAGAAATTTATTATTATTATTATTATTATTATTATTATTATATGCTTTATATAATATACCCTTAAACTATTACACAATATATTTTTTTAGCTCTTGCAAAACTAGTCTAAATTATTTCACATAAACATAGCTTTATAAATTGATGAAACAGATAAGTGCATGTTAAACATGAAACTCACATACACTGTAAGATTTTCATCAAGGAAGCAAAACAATTTAATCTCTCAGGTCTCAATTCTTTTTGCTTCCACTTATTCTTCCAGTCCTTATTTAAGTCACTTGGCTAGATGAGTATATATATTTTATATGCTTGGCAAGAAAAGCTTAATTTGGATGACGAAAGTGATTATTATTTTCTTGCCTTCTTCAAGTTCTATTTTGGTAGATAACTTCCATCTTATATGATACAGAATTGTTCAAGTATTTGGTGCTAATATTTCATGTGGGAGTTCCTGACTACCATCAAATGGCACTAAATCAGGGTTGGGAACTGGAATGCATTTATTTCATGGCAGATTGGCATATATCTTCTTCGCTCAATTATAATCTCATGATATGCTCCATCTTTTAGTTAAGTTCCTTTCATATATATATATATATATATATATATATATATATATATATATATATATATATATATATATATATATATATATATATATATATATATTAGAAGAAAATGATCAGAAGGGTTCCTTATTTGTGGATAGAGAAAGCCATTGGATGCAAAGAACTATATACATCAAAGTAAAGTAGATGAATTATTTAGTTGTGTTGACCTCCACATGAAAAAAATAAAATAAAAATACCACACAAATCCTGTAGAATTCCTGCATATCTGCAAAACCAAACATCAAATGAAAAAAAAAACATGAACACTAAACGAACTTGTGATGAACATTCAAAGGAACATGCAAGAACCCGTAATGGATAAAGAACGTACTCTAAGCACAACTCACTTGCAAGGATCAAAATTTTTAAAAAAAAAGTGGTACTGTACACAAAAGCAATGACACAAAACTCACAATGGGTACTGAAGAATTATCATGCTGATTGTAGAACTAACATCAATGAACAAAATCATTATGTAAACTACAAACTACTATCAAAGGTAGTGGGGGCTTGTGATTGCCAGCCTGCAAGCAATGAAATTGAGGAGAATGAATTATCTAATTGCAAGCAAATTTAAAGTCCCCATCAAATAAATTGCCTACTAATTATGACATTTGATGTGTAATATTCACGTCAGTCATGAAAGAAAATGTTGTAACCCTAGCTTGTGAGAAATAATAATCAACATACAGTGAGTGTTGTAGTTTCCCTAGGCTCAACAACGAACCAGTTGGCAGGTGATGGCACTAATCCACTTGTAACCAACAGTAGTGGATAAGGTGTGAATGTAATAGTTCCCCTTCAATCAATGTCAATGGACATTATAGATGCATGCGGAAATCTCCTATGAACATAAAGCTAGCATGCAAAGGAATATAGTAACATGCCAGCCAATATGCATAGATAAATTATGCGATGGATGAAACTCACCTGGTAGTCAGCACCAGTATGCAGATATATAGACCAACTCATTTGCAAACAACAAAGCTCCTTGCAAACACACTTGATGCATCATACAATGAATGCAAGTATCTGTTGGCAGCGATGTAAGATATTCCATATGCAAAATAATATACCTAGTAGTGGAAACCAATAACAAATAAAGAATACTGCAACACTCCTACAAGCAACAATGATTTAGTATCAAGTAAATGCAACAATATCTTGTTAGTAGAAGCAATCAATTTGCAACAAATATAAGTACCTACGAGCCACTATAGGAAACTCTTTGGGTATACAAAGAGAGAAAATACAGAAGACTTTCACCAAATACATACACCTACGAGTTGTTGCAGAAGGCTCGTTAGTGCATAATAGTCTATATGCATAAAGTAGTAGATGACTTGCAGCGCAGTGTCACGCCATCGGATCTGCAACACGCATACAAGCAGACAAAAGGCATATATAACTATCAAAATGAAATCATGCATACTTGTCAATACTGGCTAGTTGTATAGCTAACTATAATTGAACGCTATGAAAAAAACAACCTCATGCATCAAAATACACACTGATATATTGCATTAACATGCAAAATGCATCATGCATATAGGCCACTACATACAACATGTATTATCCAAGTGTACAACATAGGCATGTCATAACTACATGCATATAGGAATGAATAGACATATTATAGGTGTCCTCACCTAACATGCATATATACTAGATGCATATATATTACCATGTGCAAAATACATATTGTCAAATACAAAACATATAATGCAGGCACATATTTAACATACAAAAATGTGTTATATAATAGCAGTACAATGCAGAAGTCGGTACTTTGATATGCAAATACGTCATGCACTACATAAATTCCTTATACATACCTACATACTAGTACATAATGCGCCTCATTAATATGCTAAGCTATTACACATGTCACGCAAGTTTGTTGAATAATGCACGAATATATATGCCCGCATAAATGGATACATATAGGCATGCTTACATGGATATATTAACATGCAAATGAACATTTAGATGTGTATGTGCACATGCTTGTCATACATTAATGCATTAATCTATCATGCAACATGCAAAATATTATACATTGTAACTAAATAGTGCACAAGTACAAAATACGTCGTATGTGCATACACATAGGTATGTTACTCAACATAAGTGCAACCACCACATAAATTCATCTTGTGAAATGCATACACAAGTATACACCCGCATGAGCCCTAGGGACTGTGTTGTAGGTACACATGTGATGTCTGAGTATGTTGCACTGCTTAAACATGAATCTAGGTTTGAATATGATCTTTCTACATTAATGGATAGGAGTTGATAGGGTTCGAACAATCAAACAAATATACAGTTACAACATCGACCGTAATATTTAATTTATACATTAATACTAGGTCTCCAAAGTCTATAACAAAAAAAATTTACTAATATAGGCATAAAGTGAATGATAAACCCGATCCTCTATCAACAAGTAGATATAGTCAACAAAGTTCAATTGATAAAATAAAATTGGCCTTAATTATCCTGATGATGACCATGTTGACAAAAAATTTCAACCGGAGGGGAACATAAATACTTAAAAATTCCATCCAAATGCCGATGAAAATTCAAAATCCAAAAAAAGTAAAACACCAAAGCTTAAATATTTGAAACTGGAATAAATCTCCAAATGCTTAAAGCAAAAATACCCATCAACCTTCCGCAATAATTTGCCAAGGTGGACAAATATAAAAATTATTTCAACTTACAAAGAATTAATGTCTAATTGATAATATCAATAGGATTCATTCTTAATAATCTCTTATCAGTAAGGACGTGGCATGTGTCCTCTAACTAGTGGTTTCACTACTAAATGGCACCACAAGTAAACGGTTACAATCGGGACCCTCTAAACTGAGTGATTTTACTGTTATATGACACCACTAAGTTATGATCATGATCAGATCCCACATATTCCCCAATGGTTTCAATTCTTTGATATATGAATCAATATGATATAATACATAAGGCACAAAGCCCTTTGTTAGGTAAGGTGGCTTCAAAATTTTCCACTTAGACAAATATTTACGCAGGTCTACAAGGTACCCTTGAACAAAGTAACACATGGTTGTCGACAAGGATCCTTCGGTCAGGTTGGGTCAACTACCTCGTCTGCCTAAGTAAACTAAGGACCATGATAGCCCAGGACGACGGAATCATGTGATTTTTCTTGGGTCTATCATCACCCCCCCCCCCCCCCCCCCACACACACACACACATACATACATCCGCTTTACATGCAAGGTGGTTAATTTTCCATTTTTTAATATTAAAATTTCAAATACCAACTCATGCTGCTACTATACATGGATACCACGTATCTATTTGATGACTAGTCTTAATCAAAGTTCTCTCTCGTTACCGAGAGGGGTAATTAACTATAGGGGATTGCGCCTATATGAAACCTAAACTCATATCATAAATTCCTCGCAAAATAAGGGCTAAATCTCTGGGTGATGTCTTATTCACAATCTAATCTACCTTCTGAAAATTTGCCTCATAATTTATGTGTTAAAACTCTCCTCGAACTAGAAGAAAAAGAAAGGGGTCCGTAGAGGGGCTGGCGCTCGAATTTTCCAAGCTCACAAGTTGAAAAAAATAAGTACTTGACTAACTGCATGCATAATTTATAGCCAACAAAACTATGACAAAAACAAATTAGCCTATAACCATAAGAACTTCAATTTATTGCACAATTATATACCTCACTAGTTAATGAAATCATACCAAAATATATTGTGTTTCTCGATGATAAAAGACACAAATTATCAAATAGATTAAAAGCTTCAGAACTTGGCTGGTGAATGGAGGAAATGGTAGTACTGTCAAGGTGACATGCAAGGTCTGCTATCCGGCTCATAACATGGTATGATGTTGCATTGTCAAGTCCACTCGTGGGCTCGTCAATGAATAGGTTTGGGCGGGTTAAGATCTCTGTGCAAATGTTAAGCCGTCTCCTTTGCCCACCACTTATGCCTTCACTACTGCGACCTCCAATTCCATTATTCATATCATCTTGTAAGCCCATCTCCATGATCACTATATCAGCTTTTTCCCACTTTTGAGCATTAGATAATGAATTAGGAAACAATAGCTCTGTAAAATAATATAAGGAATCTCTTATAGTTAAAATTGTCATTAGAACATCCTCTTGAGTGACATATGCCTATAAAAATTAAATTCATATATTTTATGTACTTTTCATGATTTTCGGTTATATAATTTGCATGCCAAAAATTTTTTTTTTTAATTCATTCATTTGTAGGGGTAATTCATATATATACCTCTTTAATTTTTTAGCTATTTAATCCCTAAACTGCTTCCTAATTGATTATCTAAGGCTCAAAAACTGATAAAGTTACTAAGTGATTACATAATTTCTGTATGGAAGGTAGTTAAGCAATTGTATACTGGAGATCAAACCCTATATTATGATAACAATTACTACATTAAGATAACAATTATTTGTTGTGGTTTGTTAGCAATCATGGTGGTGCTTTTTCTTGTTCTGTTTGGTGGCCTTTTGGGATGTTAAATTATGCTTTAACTTTTTCAACTGTGCGGGCTTTTTCTCCTCTGGATGGTCCTTGCCCAGCCTCTGGGTGGTAGTATAAAGCTTATTGCCAATGACTAAACCCGACTAACTTTTGTCTTTTCCACTGTTGTTAGTTCCTCTATGCTAAAATTTGTATTGTAATTTTGGCTTTGTCCTTGGTAGGACTTGTATCCTTTTAATATTGTTAACGCGTAGGTTCCTTCGTGGGTTTTATTTTTATTTTTTTTTAAAGATAACTATTATTTATCATAACTATGTCATTTATGTTAAACTGAGTAACTAGCAACTGCTTAACTTCTTAACTACTTAATTACCGAGTTTTAACATATATAAAGTATAAGGTAGTTACTAAGTAATTACATAATTATTGTAAGGAAGATCAATAATTGTCTTTTGTATTTGCATGCTTTTCTTGGCACTTACTATTCATAGATTTTTTTTTTTTTTTTTGCTTTTATAGGACATCAGATCACCAAATCTAGTTCTTAAATTGCACCTTCAGATACAGGTGGTTGCAGTTAGGGGTGTCAATTTTAGGTCACGGGACGGGTTCAGGTCGAACCCCAAACTATTCGGTTCAACCCGAACCCGATCCATTTTTGCAAACGGGTCTATTTTTCGGACCCGAACCTGACCCGCTTCAGGTTCGTGTCAACCTGACCCGACCGGAATGACCCGGTGCCAACAAAAAAATTGCTAATTTTCGGGTCCAAAATGGGTCAATCTCTATTTTTCGGGTCAATCTCGGGTTGTCGGGTCAAAAATGGATTTTCGGGTCAAAATGGGTCAATTTTGGGTCAAAGGGTCAACCCGAACCCAACCCGATTTTTGAAACACGTCGAATTGTTGAACCTGACCCCGACCGTTTCGGGTTCAGGTCAACCCAAACCCAAAATATTCGGGTCCAATATTGACACCCCTAGTTGCAGTTCTTCTGTTTGGGTTTGCTCCACTTGGCCAGAGGAATGTGAACCAAGTTTGAACTAAGAAACCTCTCGAAACTTCAGTGGTGAGATTTCATCATATACTTCATAATTGCCTTAATATATATTCATGAAATTGTCTTATAAAGCTCAATCATTTCATATGGTGGGCTATTTTTGGTATAAATTGAGTAGACTAGCGTCCTTTAGCAAGTGAATGCAAACTAATTAAGGAATACCATATTCGGCTCTCTTTCCTGTTTAAGATCAAATGCAATTAGTATGTTACTTTTTAATATATTTTCCTTAAAAGCATTTGAATATAACAAGCATTTATTATTCATGGAGTCAGGAAGTCAATGGTTCGGTTAGAAACAAGTAGTTCTAGTTCATGTGGTTTAGAAGCAATTCTTATGTCCGGTCAAAATCGAACATATCTGAATGTATACCGAGCAATACCGAGTTTCAGGTGATGTGGCGCGTGGTTTTTGATCTATGAATGCGTTCGGTGACCGGACGTAATAATTGCTCGTGATTTAAAGCTCTTTAAGTCTTGAACACTTCTATTTCATGGAAGTTAAGGTTCTTTGGTTCAAAATGCAATCATATTTATATTTCATTCCTTTAACTAGCTATAATTGTAGGAGCATTCAAAGCAGCCATGGCTGCATGAAACTAAGGTTTTTTTTTTTTTAAGCATCACCTTTATTTGAATTTGTATATAACATAGTTCATAATTATGCATTGTGTTTTGGAAAATTTCTTATTCAAAATTCTCATTTATTTATTTCATTATGTTCTTCTCTACTAATAAAAAATATGAATTATGAAAAAAAAAATATTGTTATGATATTTTAAAGATTTAAAAATTATTCAAAATTAAGTAGTTCAAGCATCCACCTATCTAGTATGCCGCATAAAGCATTAACCGAGCCGTATAGAGCTGACCGGTCGTGCCATCGATTCGCTAACCCACTATTGGTGCACACTTCGGCTGCCGGCCAATGCCTTACGGGTCCGACACCGACAGGATTTGAATGAAGAAGCGTGCAAACTGAGGGCGGTGGCTAACTTACAGGTCGGGTCGGGTTGACCCGAACATAAAATTCCAAGCAAAATCCTTTCACAAGCAGCATTATTTTCTGATAGAAGGGACACCCATAGCACCAAGACTGATCATACCATTAAATTAACGATAAAAAATTTTGATAATAGCTTTTGAACAATGCAATATTATTGTAACGTGATATGCCTCTTGAAGTAAATAAATGCTTGTCATATTCAAGAGCATTAAGTAAAATATATTAAAAAGTAGCATACTAATTGCATTTTATCTAAAAAAGGGGAAAAAAGCCAATAAAAAAAAGAAAAGGACCAGCAAGCGACAATCCTATCAACTATATTTCTTAAAATGATAATATAACTACAATTATAATCAACTTTATTGAATTGAATAATAAATTGATACAATGACTATTCTTATAGACAATAGAAGGGCATTATAAAGGAAATTGCAATAAATGAAAATATATTCAAAATGCACCATATATTATAGTTATAATCTCCTACCATAACCATTATATATACACATAAGATATTATTTGTATGGCAATAAATAATTTTAATACCTTAACATTTATACTAATCAATTTCATTACAATTCTCTCCAAATTTGACTTTCGGATATTTTTTTTATTTAAAATAAATTCTCATAACATTTTTCTCCTCACCAAAATATTTAAATATGAAAAAAAATGACAAAACTATCCATACTTGTTATTAAATTGTTTGTTCCATGCTGTATCACAAGCAAAAATTCAATGCATCTAAAGAACCTTAACATCAATATGAATAATTTATTGATTTCATGTAAATAGAACAAAACCTCAGTAGCAGCTGATGAATCCCATATTACCCTAAACCATAGACTTCAACAAATACCACCAAATTCAATCCATTAAACCTTACCCCAAGGATCAAAATCTTCTTTTTTCTTCCGTATTAGTTATTAATGCTGGTGTTTTCTCCGTAAATATCTTTCTAGTCTTCTTCGGAACCTTCCACATGTCCTGCTTCTGATAACTCCTTTTCAGTAATATCCAATCTTGAATTATTACTTTCATCCAATACAAAATTATTTTGATCAGGCGGTGAACCTTTTTGGCCTCCAAAACGCACTGCAATCCTATCAAGTAACTGTTGGGAATCCAACTGGGAAACCATGATGCTCAGGTTGGTTTTGCCTTTCCAGCAAACAATAGCAATGGCTGATGAATCCGCTGAATATTGATAGGTTTTTTCATTTCCTGCAAACAAACAAACATATAAAAGGTCAATCAATATGTTGAAATAGCCAAATAATTCAAAGTTATCATTTTCTCTTACCTTGCTTCAGAACTATCACACAACAACCTGACATGAGGATCGATGCCTTCTCGCGGAAGTCAGCATCGACAAAATCAGGAAATTTTATAGTCCGATACTGTAAAAGGTGCCGAAAATCTGCTAAGGATGCACACAAAATCTGTTTACCAATGTATGGAAGAAGTAATGGCAGACCCTCAGATGACAACCGGAACATGCATGTGGTTGAGGCATCCTTACATGATTGCCGCTCCTGATTCAGCAGAAAAAGATGAAATAAATTTAGGAAAACCTGCTAGCAAAAGAACCATGATCATTACTACAACTATAGCCATGGGATTTTGAAAGATGTTGGTCAACTAGCCTATGTTGTTGGAGAATAATTTCCAGTTCTTGCTTGGCAATCCAAAAATTAATGGAATCTTTCTATAACAAAAATACAGGTAGATTTTCAACCACAAACTATTATAATTCATAGGTTTTCACTGCATAAATGATAAGCATGTCTTTCACAATAGGCTAAGAAATATTTTTTGGTTGAACTTTGAATAGACAGGAAAGACTTCTCTAAATTGAGGTTTCAAATAAGTCAATCATATAAAGTGGGGAGCTCGGTTTTATACTCCAATGGAACTTTTTGATATTCACATCACCTTGATAGTTTGAAACCCCATCCGTACCTTAATTTCCACATCTGCTTGTGAAGGAAAATTTGAGTCAAGAAAATAGGTCATCAAAAGGGCAACTAAGCAGTAAGAAAACTCTATTCAAGTTCTACAACATGTTTCAATTGTTCAAAACTGGAAAGAAGCTAATCATCCCAAGAAAATATTTAGTCATTCAATATAATAATTATTGATGAATACCTTAAAAGTATGAGAGAGCAATCAGAAGGAATAACTGTCTTAGAATAAAATGGCTGAACTTGAAAATTAAGCTGCACTTGCTTAGAATGGAGGATATAACAATGTGGTAGAAGAAAATCAGATGTAGACTACATTTTTTTTAATTATAGCGTATGCGTCAATAATATTGTCAGGGTATGCACCTAATTTAAAATAGATTATTTGATAAATACAAAGTACCCTTTTCTTGAAAAATAAAGGTTAAACATTTTGATTGAATTACATTTGATAAAAAATTTAACTTGATTTAAATTTCAAAACAGCCTATTTTTGTTGTATTCTTATTAATTGAAAGTAAGGCATAAGGCTAATTGTTAATAGGCATGAGGCCAAATTACAGATAATGCAGATAAAAGATCAATTATAGTTCAATTTTACGTAGGGAGCTAGTAAAAATTTATTTTAAACGGAACAAAATCCCTTCATTCTATGGCTAGCGGTGGAGAATCAGCAAGGCAAAATGACTATTGTTGAATGTAAAAGAAAGGAAAAAATAAAAGAATAAAAATAGAAGGAAATTGTATGAACCAAAAAGTGAATAATAGAGAAAGAGAAGTAAGGGAGAACAAGAGGAGAGAGATAAGGAGAAGGAGAGTGAGTGGGCTAATTAGTAAAGAAAAAGAGAGAAGATGAGAAACAAATTGAGGTAAATAAAAATCAAAGTGAGGAGAAATAAAAGACAGGAAATTGCTTATTCTTTCATTTGTGGTCATAATGAACTTTCTTTATGCAGTGCAAGAATGGTGTGGAATAAGCACACTAATGATATAAGTGGGTGGTATCATAATAAGTATGGTGGTGGTGTTTTGATAAGCATTCAGGTGGAGATTTTTTTGGACTTCTCTATATAGTGGTATTAGACATACTTGACTTTAGAGATTAGTATTTTTTGCATCATATTTTACCAGTGACTTCATGGCAGTAAATCAATCCCTCCCTCCGAGCGTGTGGACTATTCATTCGGCACAATCAAGCAAATCTTAGTGTCTTTTAATGAAGCTTGATCTCTTAGTTATTACATTGTGCGCTCGTCACTTTCAACCATGGTAAACACTTCTACATAGACAGGTAGGTGTTTTCTATATTGAAGTCAATGATTCGGTCAGGAACAAGTAGATCATGTAATTTAGGGCTCATATACAACAACAACAACGCCAATCCTTTGTCCCACTACATGTGGTAGGTATATGAATCCTTTATCTTCATTGTGTCATGTTAAAAGTCAAATTATCATTTAAATCTAATAAAGAAAGATTATTTTCTATTTTCTAACCTTTTTAGGTCTACCACTACCTTTCTTAACATAAGTCAAATCTAATACCTCGACTTTCCTAACTGGGACATCGGAAGACCGCCGTTTTATGTGACCAAACCATCTAAGGCAAATCTCTCTAATTTTATCTTCCACTGGAGCTACTCCAACCTTTTCAAGTATATGCTCATGTCGTATCATGTCTCTAAGGGAAAAGCCACTCATCATTATTGGGCTCATATAAGTCTTGAAAACTTCTATCATTATGGATGCATAACAATTGATAATAGCATCGTAAACTTTTTATTAGAGAAATAATGATGATAAATGTAGAGGACTCTCTCATCATTATCGGGCTCATATAAGTCTTGAAAACTTCTATCATTATCGATGCATAACAATTGATAATAGCATTATAAACTTTTTATCAGAGAAATAATGATGATCAATGTAGAGGACTCTCTGTGAGCGATATATTGCTAAAATTCACATAAGAGGATAAAATAACCCCCATAATGAAAGTGAAATAAGAGTTCATTTTCTAATTTAGTAATTTGGACAAATTACTAATTTAGTAATTTTGACAACTTACAATTAGAATTGGTTTACCTAAAGATTTCCTTGAAATCATTAAGATTGATTTGAATGACTTTGCACCAATCTTAAGCAAAAGATTAGATCAACATAAGATTGAATCGTTAACAATCTTAACCCTACATCCACAATTTCATACCCAACTCCCTGCCCTTTCAACAATTCAAAAAAAATCAAATAAATCGTACCATAGATAAGCTTAAAAACCCTACAATCTAACCTAATTAAAAAACTACAAAATATCATTCAAGGCCAAGATCCAATTAGGAGACCATGCACCTACATCAAACTTGGATTGTTTCTGAGAACAGAAAAATGACTACAACAAAACTCGCGACGCAAATCTTGAATCTTAAAAAATTGCATGTTAGTCAAATCGTGACAAAATTTCATGGTTTCATCTTGAAATTAAAAATATATATATATCCATATTCACATAAAAAACCCAACATAAAATTTAAATTGCTTGCATCCACTATTTACCTAACATAAATGCCATTAAAAAATCTAGCACACCTTGACTCTGAAAATTTTTCAATTAACCTACATAGAAGTTTTCTAAGAAAATTTGACCATTTTAGGAAATTGGTTTCATTGAAATACTTGCAAATTTTTGTGAATGGAAGCCACTCTCTATTTTCTAATTTTGTGACACAATTTGAAAAATATATTGAAATAATGGCATCATAACATTGCATGCTAGATTTTTCTTATAGTTGGCATAAAAATATGCATTCAACAATAAATCCCAAGCATAATGGGACTTGTAAACAAATGAAGAGTTAATTAACTTGGCATCAAGCTAACTAAATGTACTGCCAAACAAAAATAATCTATCAACCATAAATAGAGACATTCTTGAGAAAATATGCCAACACTAAAGCTCACATTTAAGCTAAAGCATGCATATCAATGAGTACAACTAATTACATGATTTGGAAAAATGAATTATCATCGGTTCAGATACTGACCCAAAGGACTAACTACAAGTTTATAGATGCAAGTGAATAAGGGAATGCTAGAACTAACATCTTAATTCAAGTACCTTGGGGGCATTAAACGTGGGAAGATTACTAAAACTGTAATTGAGAAATTGCAGTGAGCATACAAAGAGAAATGCTTCTTAACGAAACAAATTGATGAAACAGTCCAACCATAAATAGAGACATTCTTGAGAAAATATGCCAACACTAAAGCTCACATTTAAGCTAAAGCATGCATATCAATGAGTACAACTAATTACATGATTTGGAAAAATGAATTATCATCGGTTCAGATACTGACCCAAAGGACTAACTACAAGTTTATAGATGCAAGTGAATAAGGGAATGCTAGAACTAACATCTTAATTCAAGTACCTTGGGGGCATTAAACGTGGGAAGATTACTAAAACTGTAATTGAGAAATTGCAGTGAGCATACAAAGAGAAATGCTTCTTAACGAAACAAATTGATGAAACAGTCCAACCACAAATAATAGGATTTACATCTACTATATGCTGTTATCTGTTCATATACTATGTTCTCCAGTAAAATAACGCAACAAGAAAAAAAAAAAACTTGAGGCAATTTTTAGGGGCAAAAATATTGAAGAAGCATATTAAAGGTAATGGTTACAAAAACTTATGTTTTGCTCATATATGTAAATGGATTATAAATAAAAATAGGAAAACGTTCATGCTTCCAAACCAATCCAAAAATATCCCTCAAGCTTCTTAGCTAAAGAGTGCAGAACCAAAATCAATGAATCATCACATTGGAAATATGTACAATATTTAATTTCATACGCAACAGGGCAGGAAAACCTCATGTTAAAAAGCATATCAACATTTTAACAAACAGGCAACAGCCGTCAGGGCAAAACATAAACCATAAGTCAAAACAATTTTCTGTAATTTAAAAATACACAAATAACACAGATTCTAAACAATACTTACAAAAACCTTCAGACCAAGCGAAGAAATCTTGAGTTTCTCCCCAACTTTGAAATTCAGTTCTAGAATGTCATGAACAGACTTTGATATGTAGTAGATTCTCTTCACATGGTTGGCATCAATATTTCTAGTAACAAGGTGACCATCGAGCAGAAACAAATCACTGATACCATAAAAAGATCTGATACTGTTGATCGTGTTTTCATCCCTGAAAAGCACAATAGGGTCAACCCCTCTCCACTTGCCTTGCATTTGTAGCACTCCTTTGGTTTGCCCAGTTTCCAAACTGTCATCCCCAATCTTATCAAATGCCACAACTTTTTCTGTCTCATCATCTTTGGAATATGGGTCCTGTGACCTAAATCCAGTTTCTTCTGACACCACAGATGATAATTCATCGGTTGAATTAAGACCAGAAGCTGCTTCTACTACACTTAGGTCATCTTGAGAAACATCCTTGGAAGACCTTGCCACCAGTTGATCATCCCTCTCTAGTCCCGGACTGGTGCCTTTTTGTGTCTTATGCTTCCTAGTAGATTGGCCAATCCGTTTGACTGAATCATCTGACCAATATAAAGGCAAAATTATATGACTAAAACATGGAATTCAAAAAACAATTACCAATGGATGATATGATTTTGAACATTACTTTGGCTGATATGAATATAAAAGAGTACCATGTAATGAAGAAATCTTCCGCAGAACAGCAATGAAAAATGCTCCACTATTTTGATCATGAGGAAGTATCCTCATGCAACGTTCAAGATCAAAACTAGAAACTCTAGCTTTCATTTCATTCAGGTCATCCTGAGACGCACCAACTTCTTTACCATCCTCTCGTTTAATAATATCTTTGCTTACATCAACCAGAGTGTCATCATTTTTAAATTTTTTCAATTCATTATCATGATCTATGATATTTACAAGATGATCTTTCAACTCAAAGCTGCATTTATTTTCTACTGTTGAGCTAACCATCTCATTCTGACTATCACACTGAAACTTCTTCGGGCAGCTTTGATCGGACGGAAACATACTTGGAAAGATCACTCCTCTCCTAGAGATGGGGACATCTTCATAAGCTGCTAGCCAAAGTCCCTTATCCCGAACCTGCTACATAAGAGGTCAAATATGATCACCACAAAGAAACTAAGAAGAGAACTTATTAAAAGCACAGGAGTATTATTAAGAAATAGTATGCTTTTTATCTCAATAAAAACAGAATGACTATATTTTCGCATTAGATAAGGGCAAAAACAGATTTTGTGTGGTGCTAGAAAGCTAAACTAGGTCAATTTTAAAGAGCATAAATATTAGCCAGCACTGAACAATAAACTTGAGAATATTAAAGATTTCAAAACCTAAAAAATGATAGCTTTATCTATTCAGATGCCATTAAACTTCTTATGGATGCAAAGAAAGCTATAATGATTAAAATATAAGTATTTTATATGACTTAGAAAGAAACCTAATAAAAAAATCAACTCGAACATACTGAGTCGTGTGAAGCCAAAATATTGAGCTCAAAAATCATTTTGAATTATTTTTGAATTTCTTATCTCTCAATCAAAAGTTTGCTTTGAGCTGATTCAAAATTAATTACACTTGCATAATTAATTCATAATACAAGAAAATATCATTTGGAGGACAATAGCTTTTTATTTTTATGAGAGGTTATGGGCGGCCTATCCTTTCCAGTAGCTTAATGATACATGAAGAGGGTTACGTTAAGTCTTTTAAATAGTAAACAGGTTTAGGTGGTGGTCTGGCGTAAGTCCGGCGTCAGCCGGTGGTCTGGCGGAAGTTCAAGCAGTGGTCGAGGAGGAGCTAGGCGGCAAGAGCTATCTCTGATCTCTCTTCTTGCTTCCTTGCTTGAGACCTAAGGAGTCTATTTATATAGTTCCATGAGTGGCATGACCAATAAATAGGAAGAAGATCAAACGTATATTGGGAGTGGTTTGAATGGACGGCCGATGTTGATTCCCTTGATTGTGAACCGTTTACATGACATTTGAATGTCTTAATGATATCAGAATTTAGCGATCTTGGGCTCGTTGGATTCATCTTGTCGAGCTGCTCAATTTGAATATAAGCATGGCATGTTTGGAAACCGTTTGGTAATCCAAATTATAGTTTGAACCTTCCAAATGTTCTTTGGGTCTTTGATTTGGACTCATTTGAGCTTTGGATTGAGTCAAATTTAGTGTTGTTGGGTTTGTATTTCCGAGAAGTTCAGTTTGACTATAAGTTTGCTGAAATCAGAGTTCAGATGGTCCCGGATTTAATTTTGGAAGTTTGCAACTTGATTTTGCCTCAGATCAAGATAATTTTTTGATGATATATCAATTCCCTTACACAGTTACAAGGAATAAATCAACTTGCTTTCTATAAGAAGCTTCTGCTGGGAAGAAAATCTGCCATAATTTGGAGAACTTTTGTTCAGCATAGGGGTCAATTTCCTGTAAACAAAAGTTGTTCATGTTCTGTTTCTTTTCCAAAATAGATGCGAAGCTTCTGACAGCTCACTCAAGCTCAAGGTCATTTCCAATAAAATAGACAGACTCGATGTCAGTTTTCCCAGAATCTAATCGTGGTCCTTCACATTTAGGTTAAATAAGAATAGGGAAAGAATTATTACGCCAAACACTCCAGCAATAACTATATCAACCTGAGCATTTAATTATAATAAAAAGAACAGGAAATAAGTTTTTTATTACAAAGGCATGTTCAGGAAGTTCATCAATCAAACTCTTGAGCTATGTAACAATAAAAAAATCTTATTAAATGGTTCATAGAAGGAATTTTGGCAGAACTTAATCAGAGAGAAAATAACCTTCCATGTTTTAAGACCAGGTCGACGAACCAATCCTGGTAACTCATGGGAAACATCCAGAAGCTCTACTGATCCATTATTTCTTCGAAGAATCTGGTTGAGATGAAATATAAAACTTTTTAAGAGAAAAAGGCAATAATAAATAACCCATCAAATATATTCTAAAAAACATGGACAACAAATTGTTTGTTATGATGCTTAGAAGATGTACTATAAAAATTATGAACTTTTTTGAAGTGTTTGATGCATATCAATTTTCCCTATTGTTCATGTTTGCTTGGTGTAAACGAATAGAAACAACAAGTCCCAATTGTTCATGTTTTCTTGGTGTTAACCGATCGAAACAAACAAGTCCCAGCTAGTTCACATTCGGATCATTTATAACTTAATATACAAAGGTGCAATTCATGTATTTATACAATTTATTTACTTGCAACGACAAGACACTTGTTAGGTTATACAATAGGATTGATCCTATCTTAACAACGAACCATTAATGCAATTTTCAATCTGTTACATCTATATACTCCCATAGATATAACAGTTAATTATTGAGCTAGATCTTACTAAATAACAAATACTTAAAAAAGTTATTCCAATGGCATATAGCTTGGTCAAGAGAAAGATAAATCAAAGGAACCAGAGTGTGCATAGTTGGTCATCCCAAAGAACTAAGTGAGCCCGCCAGGTCTGAAAAACCTAAGTCCAACTAATGTTTTGCCGTAAAAACTTCACCAATAGCCAAGTTGATGAGGTAAAAATGAGAATATTAAAAATAGATGAAAGGAAAAACAGGTAAAAATTGATTGAGGAATCATTATATTAAAGGAATAGTAAGAGTCTTGGGGAGTAGAAAATGCATTCATATGATAGGCAGATAAAATTAGTGCCGAAGGACAAAAAAAAGAAAAGGATAACTAACTTCATGAACTAACTTCATAAAAAGAAAATCGAATTTAAAATAAAAAAAGAAACATATTCCAAACAAGTTCAAAATTTAGTAGCCGTCTTATACCAATGTATTTATCGCCGCCTAATGGTCTAAATTTTCATCCTCATTCAATTGAAGATCTATCTTCACCCATGAACTTATTTGACTTGATTTTCAACCTAAATGTTATGATCTGTAACAACAGTAGCAATAAGTCTTTATCCCACTATATGGAGTTGGCACATGAATCATTTTTCTTCATTATGTCTTATTAAGAGTTAAATTCTCATTTAAATCAAATAAAAAAAATGTAATTTTTAATACTTTCTTATTAAATCTTGTTTGGTCTACCTCTACCGTTCTTAACATGGGTCGAATCTAAAACATCTACTCTCCTAACACGAATTAATTTACATTTGGCATTATCTCACCAATACCAACTTTAGGGTTGTCAATATTTAACACGACCCAAAAATCCAACCCGAAATTTTTGGATTAGGGTCAACACATTTCACAAATGGATCGGGTTCGGATTCTAGAATTCGACCCATTTGAAAAAAACGGATCGTGTTCAGGTCAACTCGCTAACCGGAAGTTGACACAGGCTGACCCGATTCCTTGGCTCCTTCAATAGGCAAAAGCAGAGGAGAATGAACGCGTAACTACGATGATGGGTCTCTTGCTCTGACTGGACTGGCACAAGAAAAAATGAAGGGAATCCACTGATCTCCTCTGGACCAGACGCACGCAGAAGCCTACTCAGCTGCTCGGTCCTCTCATGCTATTTGTCTCAGAACTCCTTTTTTTTATGCCAGTTCACTTCTAGTCAAGTTCTGCCCTGGAAATTGAATCGCAGTTTGGTTCTTTCCTACCACCGCGGTGCCAAACTTGGAAAAACGCCACCTTTCAGCGATCTAACTTCTTCACAATCAAAAGGCTTGTCTGCTATGAAAAAAGCAGTGGAATTTGGGAAAATGTGGGAGATGAGATTGTTGAAATGAGAATGGTAGGGGAAATAGAGGATGAAAATGAGGTGAAAAAAGAGTTGAGCTAGAAGGAAACCGGGTTGTGTCAGGTTGAGCCAGAAGGAGAACGACGACGGGACTACTGATTGACAGGTCGGGTTTGGGTCCGAGAAAATGAATCGTTTTTAAAAACGGGTCGGGTCAACTGATATCAGGTCAGTTCCAGGTTGGATCCGAACCCAAACTATGACCCGACCTTGACAGCCCTAACCAACATCATCAAATAAGAAACAACTTTATTTAACTCCACAATTTAGGAAAAACCTTATTTATTCATGAACTAACTTCTTTAAAAAAAATCAAATGTAAATTCAAAATAGAAATATATTCCATTATACCAATGTATTTATTGCCACCTGATGGTCTAAATTTTCATCCTCCTGATAACGATCATCAGGCATCCAATTGAAAATCTATCTTCATCGATGAACTTCCTTTGACTTGATATTCAATCTAAATGGTATGATCTACGAGAACAACAAAAAAAAGGCTTTATACCACTATATAGGGTTGGCAACATAAATCCTTTTTTCTCCATTATGTCCTATTAAAAGTCAAATTCACATTTAAATCTAATAAAAAATGTCATTTTTAATACTTTCAAATCAAGTCCTTTTTGGTCTACCTCTACCTTTCATAACATAGGCCAAATCTAAAACATCTATTCTCCTAACCGGAAGGCAGACATTTCATGTGACCAAACCATTTAATGCGACTCTCTCTCATCTTATCTACCACTAGAGCTACTCCAACTTTTTAACATATAAACTCATTTTGCATTATATCTCTAAGTGTAAAGGCACTCATCCACCTAAGCAGACTCATCTCTACAACACTTAATTTTATGTTTCTCTTTTAATGGCCAACATTCTATGTCATAAAGCATTGCAGGTCTCACCACCATTTTATAAAATTTCCCCTTAGGTTTGAGAGATACTTTTATATCACACAGCAAGCCTAATTCATTCCTCCACTTCAACCATCTAACTTGAATTTTACTACTAATATCCTAATTTATTTCACCATTGCTTTGAACAACAAACTCGAGTTATCTAAAACATACACTTTTTTAATGACTTGACCAGCCAAAGTCACAATCCCACCAGTAAATTTGTTATTTTAAAAAAATCAAAATCACTAGAAATTTACATCAAAAGATCAGACCAACAAAACTTCAATAAAAATGGTCCCTTTGATCTACCTATAATCCAATGACTAAATTGTATTCATAAGCGAACAAATTGATCAACTACCAAATTCAATCCCAAGATCAATTTCATGTTCACCTTGTTAGAATGTTATCAAGGAAGATGCATGGTAACCTATTAATAAACTAAAACTTAGATCCATACAGCATAGACAATCATATTGCTTTTTTGAATAATATGGATGAGATAGGTAAGAGAGTGTGTAAGCATACTTCATCAATCCTGGTAGTCAATCTTTAAGGCTTTGTTTAGCATAGCTTTATACTACTTGTTTCTAGTTTTTCTTTAATAGAAAAACGGGTCAAAAGCTGAGAGAAAACTCCAGTTGAAGGAATGCAAAAGAGCAGCTTTTTAGAATAAGGATACAAGTAGCAAGAAAATTTATGCTTTTGCACTTCTATTTAATCAATTAATTATATAATAACTGAACTAGTATATGCAACCATAACTCTTTAAGTTTAGAAAACAAGTCTTAATATGATTTTATCAAACAATTATTTATTTTACTGGATAGCATAACATCGCACAACACAAAACAATAATGCCAAACAGAGCTTAAGACTGCTCAAATACTAGCAAGCATCCACAGTTCTACCCATACCACTAATATAAAAGTCAAGTATTTGACTAAAGTTTGCTTTCATATAAGAAGGTTGCATATTCTTGCTGCAATAAAAATAAGAAACTATTCAGGGAGTGAATATATGAATCGTTACCATAAAGTAGAATATAAACGTTTTTTACTTCTAAATTTTGCACAATCGATGCATGAAAACAAAAGCAATTACATAAATAAAATAAATTAAATTAAATTAAATTATAGTTTGCTCAGAAGCAACCTCAGCGACAACAGCCTCATTTTCAACTGGATTCATTGAGCAGGTCGAATAAACCATTCTTCCTCCCACCTTGAGTAAGATAACACCTGCCATAAGAAATATAATACGAGCTCCATTTACATAATAGCATCTCTCATGAAATAACAGGAAACAAAATCATAAACAACTCCATACAAGGATTAATTCAGAAATCTGATTTCCTTACTGCATCATTTATACAGATACCACCTTGACATTGCAAAACTTGAGCAAGGATAAGCAACTCATTACTTTAAAGTGGAAAATGTTTCATGAAAAGGTAGCCATCGCTTTCCCAAGGCCCGGACAGTATTACATATGAAGGTGATAGGAAATACTTGAAATCAAGTAATTCCTAGCCAAAACTGAAGCGGAACCAGGGAAAAACTGCTGTCTCCAGCAGTGGACAGCAGTTTTACACAGGAAAACAGTGAGGAAACGCGAGAAAACTGAGATCCAATGCAAGCAAAGGCTAGTATTTTATTAGTAGACGAATAAAATTGCAAAGATACAATTTGTTCTTCGATTCGAGAGGAAGAACGTACTCTCCAAAGTCTCCGGCGAAGCCAAGAGCCCAAAACAAAACCTAGATCTCAAAGAGAAAACTCAAATTCAAGATGAGGAGCTAATTCCCCCCAAACTCCTAATTATACAAAATTAATCATAAAGGACAATCATAAACTTCCTAAAACAGCCTTTCACGTTCAAAATTTCCCTCCTAAACTCCCCCTCTCAAGCCTACGTGGATTCACGGCATAGCCGTTTCCGCCCAGGTTTTTCCGCCCCGGCTCCGTCTCGCGTAGACGCGGACCGGTCCCTGCTGGACCGGTCCAACCGGCCCATCCTGGGCCGGTCTAACAGAAGGCAACATTAAAAGGTTCAAATAAAGAAGCACAGATGACAGATCAGCTCCTTAGTAGCATAAGGAACTAAGATTGAAAATTCAAATAAAATAACTCAACAAAGAAATAAAAAATATACAAGCAAAGGCATGCTGAATAAATAATTTCTATTAAAAGTAGCACCCGCATATCTTTAACAGCCACCGGTATACACTCAGCAAAGTTAGGAAGGAATGGCAAAAGCCACTCCGAACTCATTACCACGCATAGCAATTTCCACTTGAAGGCGGTGAAGTCCATTACCCATTCCTGCATTCCTGGACATAATACAAGCTTATTATAAGACAAAACAGAAAAACAGAAAAGAAAACTGGACCCGGAAAAAAATCTTACCATTTTCGCCAGATATCAGGGGCCTTCCGCAGAGTACCATCACCACTGCAGGGAACATCACATAAAACACGATCAAATTGCAAAATATATTTCTTCAATTCCCCTTGTAGCAAACAACTAGGAAAGAATTGAGCTTCATGATTTGTAACTATCAAGTTAGCACTGCACATCCTTTTAGTCTGATGGATAAGAAGGTTGCATCTTTGAACATCAACATCATTGGCAATGACCTGAAGCATCATATAGTAAAGGTACTCGATATGGATACTGAAGACCAACTTATTTCAATTTCAATCAGAAAATGAATTAAAATACATGGCAGACAGCAAAAAAGATCTAAATTATAAAAAAATAACACACAAGTCCATGAGGGAGTGAACCAGGCTTAATAGACTGATGTATTATTTCAAGCAACTGAAATGTTTTTGATCCTGGGGCCGCACACACTGCACAAATCAAGAAGACATTTGTCACTATAACACTTGATGTTAAGCAATGAAAGTTTTTATACATGAAAATTAAATATGCAAATACTTCAACACAAGTAAACATTAATTATAAATCAAGCTCATTAATTATTTTTCTTATCATTAACCTCCACAAATTTATTAGCCTTAAAAGTTCATTAGCAACTCAGCGTTCACAAAGGCCGTAGTATTATAGTAATTTGCAATTTTGTTCATTATAAGTAATTTGCGGTATTATAGTATGTTGCAGTTTTGCTCAAGATAAGCAAGCAAAAACACTTCGAGCCCAAAAAAATTAAATTTCCTTTTAAAAGAGGTAGGAGGGTTGCCTCTATCTCTTCCATTACTAGCTGCACCAGAGAAAACTATAAGGTCGTGATTTATGGATGATGCCACTCAAGAAAAGAACAAACTCATATCGCATATAATCCAAAATGAGGCTACATGTTGAAAAAGCATTAAATCGAATGATAAAGCAAAACAAACTTCTAAAGTTTAAATAGACAAAGTTAAACAACTGGCTTACTGTCAAGTATATAGTGATCAGGGAGTACATCCAGGAACAGAGGTGGTACCTACAGCATAAAAAGTCTAAACTCAATACCTTTTTTTTTTGCTGTGAATATTGTGAGGTACAATATGCAATTTTAAAGAATATGAACAGGAAAAACAGAGGGAAAAATGCATCACACTTCAAAATAAAAATTTAAAAATAAAAATGATGAAGAACTTACATACCATGCTTACAGCCTCTTGCCTCGTGATGGTGCCAACCTCATTCTCTTGTTTTAAAAACTCATGAAACCTGTTTGCCGGTAAATACACAACAAGAAAAAATTCAAAAAATTTGACAACAGAATCACAGCGAACCACACACTTCAAGAAAACAATACACTAAAAAATGTATATTTCGAGTAGGACCACAAACATAAAAATGAATAACAAGAACATCAGGACATAAGTGTCGAGCATCTTTTAGGAGAAGGAATCAGAATATGCTAAGATCAACAATTTTGCTCCAATCAATTAGTCAATCTTATGAAAGCTAAATTATAATTAAGGAGATTTTATTTAGTTCACAATGAAGTGAGGTCCACATTGATGTGTAGGGAGTGGTAGCACCGTTTAATTTTTTTCAAAATTTTAATTTTGCATTTAGAAATTTTTTAAAGATTTAAAATATATTTGTGGATGAAACAACCCTCAACATCCGAAAATAGCAGGAAAATGATGCATATCCAAAAAGCTTGCTTGATCGGTATGAATCTCGAGGTGATACTTGAATTAAAAACTTTCAAAATTGAATTCATGAGCATTAGAACTCCGATTTCATCCAATTTGAGCCCAAATGAACACAAATCAAAAACTTAAAACATACTTAGAAGCTTCAAGACATCAATCACGGGATCAAACAATCTCCAATTTTGATGTGGTTACAGTCAAATCAAGCAGCTCAACAAGACGTATCTAACAAGTCAAATCATCCAATGCTGACATCACTAAGGCATTAAACTAGTTATAATAGGGTGTTTGAATTATGGACAAATCTACGAAAATGTCCCTCTCAAAAAATTTTTAAATATTGCCTTATTCTGTATATGGAAGGCAAGTTCAAGAGCAAAGAGAGAGCATTAAAACTTTATAGCATTTTTTGGCGATCACTGTCGACAGCCACCATAAAAAATTGTCACCACCATTGCTAGACTTTTGTCATCCGACTATTGTCCCTTTGCAATTAAAATCTAATCCTGTTGGATTTTTATTATCACAATAAGCTTTTATGATCCATAAAAAAGCATACCATCCAAACATGTTTTTGTTTTTAAATCTTTAAAAAAAAAACTAACTAGAAACAAAATAAAATGAAAAAAAAAAAAAAAAACATTTTCAAACATTTACTAAGCTTATATTTCCTATTAGCCCACGCGGATTATATTTGCGTCACTTTGATAAAATATTTGAGCAAATCCTACTAGTTTTGAATTTGCAAATTCAGTACTTTGAAACTATATATTCTATATTATCCAACAAATGTAGGAAAAATTGTCCTAATTCTATTAAAATTATGTTGAAATTGTCTTGAATCATAGCTAAATTGACTTTGTTTTAATTGCATTATTTATTTTTTAAATTGATTATATTCTAAGTCTAGAAAATATTGTGGTACAACCTTAAGCTAGGATATTAAATTTAATGTAGGATATCTTAAAGTCTAGGATTTCTTATCCAGATCTAATATGTGATTTGGAGCCAATGTAACAATTATGCAACAACTGGCAATACACTAGCCATTAATCTAGTACAACTATTGTTTGCTTTTGATGATAAACGAAGCATGAGTTAAATCAATTCAAACAAAAATTCCTTCTACTAGAAAGTAATAACCATAATTAAGGATCACAAAAGCCGCAAATCTAATTAAAACTTTATGCAATTGACATAAATTTAGATTGTAATAAATTTGATCAAACACAATCTCATTTTCAATCAATAATGAAAAAAAAAATGTAAAAGAAGAGAGTTGACAGAAAAAGGAAGTAGAGAAAGAAATAACCTGAAAGCAAACCTTTTGTTTGTAAATGGAGATAACTTATAAAGATCTTCAAGCCGCATACTTAATTAAGGATTGCAATCCCTTAATAGATGAAGAAGAAGACTATACAACCATTACAAGAATTTTTATTCATGCCATGAACTAGCCTTACATGACTTGGATTTTTCATATTTATAAATAAAAGAAATAACAAACTACAAAAACAAACTAATAAATAGCTAACTACAACTAACAAATTGCTAACAAACTGCTAACATTTTGAAAACAAACACAATGATATTAACTAGAATAATTTTAATAAAATAATGATATCTAGAATACAAAATAAAATTCAAATTTGCCGTCCTCATTGCGCATAATTATATCACAACTATGGCCTATCACTATTGAACATGAAGATTGAAAAGGTGGGACTTGTATAGATTGAAGTATAAGTTCGTATATTATTCTGAGAATCTTTCACTTCTTAAAACTATAGTCGTGCTTGAAATTGTAAGAAGTTTTGGGTGGCATACGAGGAGCAATTTCCAAATTTTCAATGATTGAGAGGTAGTGTAGCGAGCTTCTGAGAATATACTAAATTCTCTTATTAAAACATGTTCTCTGGAATCTCTTGATGTTCTAGCTATTCGTATTTATGTTTGTGATCCTATTCAAAAATCTTTTTACTTTGTGCTGTTTTCTTTAAGTGTGTAGCTCGCTGTGACCCTGTTGTCAATTTTTTAATTTTTTTCTTATCATGCATTTGTAACAATAAATAGGCTTCATGAGTATTTGAAACAAGAGAAAGAGGATGGCACCATCACAGGCAAGAGGCTGTAAGTATGGTACGTAAGTTTTCATCATTGTTTTTTTTTTATTATTATTAGGAATTTGGAATGCATTTTTTCCCTTCGCAGGCTGCAATAAAATATTATCATGAATTGGTGGTGTGTATCCTCTACAAAGAGTAACGAATTGTCATTTGTAGTTGCAGAAAAATTCAGATCTCTCAACTTCTTAGTAGATTATAATTCCACCTCCTAAAAGAGGCACGACATTATCTTGTACAGGAGGTGTGTATGTCCCTTTCACAAGCTCGAATATAATATTGTCTTGAATAAGCAATGTATACCCCATTTTAAGATAATCATCAAGAGTATTGAACCATCCTAAAATTATGAATGACACCGAAAATTTTTAACATTTGTGACAAAGCTTCAAACATCCTCTAGAAAAGAGGGTTGACTGCTCTGTTTGGACAGATTATGATCCGAAAAATTTTTCACTCCATTTTGAAACTCCAATTTTATCTTAATAGGGGGGTAATTATTATCCAAAATTGTTGTAGAAGTGGTGATATTGACAACATTACTCCAATTTATAGAGTTTGACAATCAGCTTCATATCAGACTTCTTTTTAATTTTATATCACTACATCTGTTTCTTTTTTATTTTATATCAAATTTTAATTCAATAATTAAATAATTCATATTTTACATTTTTTTAGTATTAATATTGAAAGTATCATTACATTTGCTGAAAACTGTTAACTTATGTAGCTTAAATTTAATTTATTAAAAGATCATTGTATGTATACATGATATACAACTCATAAGTACTCTAATTAGTAAAAGTGACACTTCATTTTGTGTTTTGTGCATTAAAGAAAAAATAATTTTTACATATTTCTTTGCACTTAATGCTTTGAAAAAACTAAATACAATAGCCTAAAATTGAACTATATAAAAATAAATGCTAAAAACAGCGCAGGTTTCAAAGGTAAATAAAAAATACAAGCAAAATAGAATTACTGCATATATCTTGCAACAGGGCATTTATTCATTTAAATTGGTTGTCTTGCACCACCTAGTACAAGCTCACTTAATAATATCATATGCTACCCGAAACAAAAACTCCCTGGAAAATTGACCTTTGGCCAAACGTACAAGTTTTGCTCCCATGTGTAGAAATTTTGTTAAGGAACCAAGACATGCTGTACATGTAGTACAGGAAACCAGTTTCAGAAGTAGTCCAAACTTTCATAAACAATCAAAGAGACGTACACTTCTAAAGAAAGAGAGAATTTTTAATTTGAAAATTTTTCACATCATAGCAACTATTACCTCTCAAGTATTTGATTCTTCCTTAGCTGCATACGAGAAAAATTCAAATGCCAAGCAAGCTTATCAGGATACCAAGGCAAAGGTCTAATAGCTTCAATTTCATAGTCATTACTAGTCTGTAGAGATACACAAAATAAAATAAATATAATTGACATTATAAGAATTCCAAAAGTTAAACAAAGAGTCAATGAAAGTACAGCTTCGATACCTCAGTATCCAGAGACTTCATGAACTCATTTTCCAACTGCAACCGTATATCCTTGAAGAATTGGCCACTGTAGCAGAATGCAATCTAACATCAACTTCCATTGTGAAACGGACAGTTAACATGGCAATGTGCCTTTGTGAACAAAAACAAATGTACGCTCTGAACAGTTGGTCATGGTAGATGTGAAATATTCAAGAAATCATGATTGATTTAACAAATCTTTTTTATATGCAAATAAAAAGAAAAAAACCAAGATTCACCAAAATATAAGAGTACAATCAACCCATTCCAAAGCACAAAAAATTACGCAAGAACGATGCATGGAAAGCTTAATAAACATATTGTAATGCATGTAAGTGCAAAAAGAACAAAATCAAAACCTATTTCTCAAAGAGGTTTGCTTGCTAGATTAGAGTTCTTCCATTCCTGTCCGTTGGAACTTGCAGTGGCCGTGGAATAGACCATATTTTTGTATTAATTATTTGAGGTCGTCTTAATGAATCTCATTCAACCTTGTTACATGTTGCATAAGCTGTTAAAGCTGCATTGCACAATTTTTTATTTGTATGACTAATATTCAAGTTACCTTCAGTACAGCCCTTCATCTTCTAATCCTTCATCATTAAGCTTATCAAATAATCATCAGTGCATCTTCTACCCTCCATTATACACACCTAAACAACTTAAATCTATTTGCCATTATCTTATATTCAATAAATGTTACTAATAGCAGGATAAAAGACCAAAATAAATGACAAAAGATAAAAAATTCTACAAGAAATAATTGGAAGAGGAAATCCTCATTGCAGTTTGCCAAATTCTCATCAATTGGGTTGTTTTTATTAAGCACTGTACTCCATTTGTTCTTGTTTAGCATACTATTAGATGTTTTGAATCTATCTTGCATATTTTCTTGGCAAAAATTCTATCTTTGTTACCTTTGGCTTATCCCTTTTCTTCATTCTCAACCATTGCAAATGCCTAAACACCAAAGTCTAATTTTCACTACCATATCTTTAAATGAGGTTTGATCCTAAAACTCCTCTCATAAAACTACTGCTCCATCTGTATCTTCCTAGCTTCACTTTAGATTCATTTTAACATTCCCATCTTACATTATCACTTAATAGATTCTTAAATGACTCTGATCACAGTATTAAATCCATAAAAGATAATGACAATCAAATAAAAATAGGGCGGATATGCACCTTAAACTCACAAATCCAAATTCAAAATTCATAGTCATGTTTCATGATACAAACGAGGAAAAGTGAGATTTTATATACTCTACTTACGTCTACAAAAGAAACCTCTTTAGAGTCTATACTTTGTACCAAGACCAAGTTTTAAGCAGCAAGAGGATTTGTTCATTTAGGATTTGACATAGCACCTTGGGTGGGAATTGAGATGAGTTACTTTGCCATAGGCATAGTCATTGATCCCAAAGTTTGTCAACAAACTGAAAAATTATTGGCTGTTCAATTTCTCTTCGACATTCATCCATTCCTTCAACATGTATAATCTCAGTTGATGAACAATTCCATTGTTCTCAATCTTGCTACTACTCTCTCCCGTATTTTTTTAGTCACGTTGTGATTGTCTTATCCATAATTTTTTAAACAAATTGCCTTCACTAGGCGTGTAAGTGAGCCAAGTTAACTCATGAGCAGGCTCGAGCTCGACTCGATAACGAGCTCGCAAACTCAAGCATGAGTTCGGCTCGTGAACTCAAGAACAAGCTCGTAATTATTTAATTAATTGAATTTTTTTACTTGCATAAATGAACAAAGAAACATTTTACTCCAATAAAATCGGCTAGTATTTAGAAAAAGTAGACTTCTATTCCCAAAAAAAGCTAGGATTTTAGAATATCTTTATCTTTCCAAGAAAATGCTGCTTTGCATTAATGAAGTTCTAGCTACTTTTTAAGATAAAATAAAAATATATAACTAATGGACTGGTTCTCAAAAATAAATTAAGAAAATAGCCTCCTCTTCTCATGCAATAGTCCAGAGCTCGAAATATGCAAGGAGAATTTTAGAAGATCTTTATCTTTTCAAGAAAAAGCTGTTTTGCATTAATAAAGTTGGAGCAATTTAAAAAAAAATACAATTAATGGACCGGTTCTCAAAAATAAATTAAAAAATGACCTTCTCCCTTCACACACAACAATCGAGAGCTCGAAATGCTTCTTCTCCGACGACAACCACTCCAGCGGAATCACATGAGACTGCCTTTTGCGTGATCTCACAAGCTACTCACGAGCCCATTTATATTACCACAAGCCAAGCCCGAGCTCGACTCGAGTTCGAGCTCATGATTTGACTGACGAGTCAAGCTAGAGTTAGGCATGACTCGAACTCGAGCTCGACTCAACTTCGTTTACAACCCTAGCCTTCACTACCATGCATCATGATGGTCATGGAGGTTGTAGATGTTGTGGTGGTGATTGTGATTGTAGAGGGCATACTGATAATGGATGTGATCATATAGGGAAGTGATTCCCTCCATGTTCACAAAATGGACGTGCCAATGTTTCTTCAAAGCGATGTTGGACCAAATTTGGCTAATCCTCTTTCAACCCAGCATGCATCTAGGACATTTATTCTTGTTGATGGTTCTTCCATTACTATCAGTCATATAGATTTTGTCATGCTTTCTCCAGCGAAATACGATCGCTTGATTCAAAACTCCCAAACCTCCACATCTGCCTCTCATTATTTCCTCCTTTAGCTATACTGCAGGGGCCTTTTTATGCATGTTTTGTATTTTAGGTTCAGGTGCCTCTTCTGATATCACAAGTAATCACAAACCTTTTGCCTCTCTCTGAATGTTCTATTTCCTCCCATGATTGTACCCAATCAGTCCCTTCACATGTCTTTGGCAAAAGCAATGTGAGTCCTTTGATCACATGCCCAATTTCATTTAAAATTTTTTGCTCTTCTTTATCTTGTTGAGCCACATGATTGTTCTATGATTTTTATCCTTCCCATTATGTCTCTTAGGATCTTTGGCTCAAAGAAGAAAATTGGTGGGGTCTACTACCCTAAAACAAATTTTCCTTCCGCACCATTTCCACCATTAACGCTTTCATTGGTATTGTTGTATGAGCCATCCTCCTTGCAAACTTCAAGATTTTACTTTGTTATATTCATATGTACTCAAATTTATTTGTGGTTCTTCGTTTGTACTCAAATTTGATAATCGTGCATGTAAATTATATAAACACCATTGCATGTCTTTTCCATCCACTGCCAATGGTAATTGTCCTCGTCATTTTAAAGTGACTCAAGCATCTTTATTAATAATTTTTGGGTTTCTTGGATCTACTTACTAAATTGTCATTCAAATGTCCTTTATGTATTTAGACTTTTTTTTAAGAAATATAGGTTCAATCTTCATCTTTAATCAAAACCTTTAGCATTGATTATGCTTTAGAATTCATCCATTTTCAATTTTGTATATTATGCTCTATCAATAATATCATTCATCTAACTTAATGTCCTTATAACTCTCAACTGAATTGTGTTGTTGGACAAAAAAATCGCTAACTCCTTGTTGTCAGAGCATTGATGTTTCAGCTAAATGCACATCATTAATTATGTATGTATGATGTCATGATCGTTTGCTACCTCATTAATCAGACCTTATTTCTGCTTCTCAACCACACCACACCCCTCTCCACTCTTTATTGCAATTAAGTTGTACCTACTTTATTTATGCACTTCACAAGAAAGACAAACTCTCTTCTTACGCTATTCAGTGTAGCTTTCTTAAATATTCTCACACTCATAAGAGTTACTGGTGTTATAATCCACTTACAAAATGAGTATATACTTATGTTGATGACACATTTTATGAAACTACATCTTTTTTTTTCTCCCTCCTCTGCCCTTAAACCTGCATCATGAGAGGCTCCTCTTCCTACTCCACACATTTATAGCAAAAATCTCATCAAACCTGACCTGCAATCATGATAGCACCTCCAACCACATTGTTAGATCCAACTGAATATCCACCAATCGATTAATCACTTGACCTACATCCACACATTGCCCTCGACAATTGTATATGACAACATAATCTTATTCGCTCTTATATTGTATTTGATCATTTACCTACTTCATTCCACCCTTTGCTTCTCCTTATCATTCATATATATTCTCAAGAATATTAAAATGCATTATAGATTCCTTTATATAAAAATTGCTATGGATATTGAAATAGATGCTCTTAACAATTATCATACTTAAGATTTGGTTGTCCCCTTCCTGGGTTCAAAAAAATTGCATAAAAGTTGGTATTCGCTATCAAATGTCATTCTTATAGATTGATCGATTCCTACAAAGCATGATTGGTGGCCAAGGGTTCACCTAGTGATGTAGGCAGGGGGGGGGGGGGTCAAATCAAATCCTAATATTTGATTTTTGACTTCTCTAGCTCAATAATGTCAAGTGGAAAATTAGCTCATTATTTCTTAAACTTGGCTTTTCTCCTTCCCCCTTTTTTATGTAATTTAACTTGACCTTTCATCTTCTTGATGTCTCTTGGGCTGCTGCGGTTCTCTGCTGATTTTCCTCCCACGGTTTGCTTTGGTTCCCTGCTGACCCTTCGATTTGCTGCCTAATTTACTGCCCATGGTCCCCTTTTTACCGAAAAGTGTATATGTCTGTTTGATCCCTGTGCTTGGCTGCTGGGATCCGTGACTTACCTGCTGGAACCGTGGCCTCCTCTGTTTTTACTGTGCCGTTTGGGATTTATATGTGGTGGTTGTTGGTCTTTCATTACCCTCATTTATTTGAGTATTTGAAGAGGTTTTAGGGGCTGTTTTTGGACAGTTTTTTTGGACTGATTTGGTGGATGTTTGGGGAGGAATTCCAAGAGTTTTTTACTGTTTTCTAAGCAGTTTTCTACTGCAGTTTTTAGGTGCCTTTTGGCCTTCTATTTTCAGCTTTTAATTAATGTTTTGGGGCTGTTTGTATTCCTCTTTTATGCCTATATATAGAAGATGTTTGTGGTTGTTTTAGGTGGTGAAAAAATGTTATTTTTGGAGTAAGAAAACCTGCGGGTTTCTTGGAAAAAGCTTGAGAGCTTTGTTCCACTTCTTCTACTTCTATGAAAATCTTGCGAGCTCTTTCCAACCTTCGTCTTGGCTTCTAATCTCTTTCGTCTCTCCGCAAGTGACCACCTCACATGTATCTTTCTTCTCAAAGTAAGCAAGTTTAGGGTGTCTTGTTTGAGTCGTTTGTAGGGTGTTTGTGTTTCTAAGTGTCTTGTAAGCATCTTATATGTTATGTTAAAAGTTTGTAAGTCCTTTTATATGATATAAAAAGTTTGTGTTTGTTTTAATTTGTCTAGTTTTATGAGTTCTTGATATTTTCTAGATCCTAGAAAATCTATTCTTTTGTGATCAAATTGCATCACCTAGGTTCATGGGGCATACTATTTTGACAACTTCAGTTGCATGTATAAACTCCATCATAATTTTTTTTATCTATGGCCATCAATCAAGGTTAGGCTCTTCTACAAATCAATGTAAGAGATGTCTTTCTTTATAATCAAAAGCAAAAAATAATTTATATGAAGCAACCTCTTGGGTATGTTGCTAAAGGGAAGAATCGTATAGGTCTAACCAAGAAGACTATCTATAGTCTAAAGCAGAGCCCACAAGCCTAGTTTTGAGAAACTTTGTAAAACCCTTGTTGAGATTAGTCTTCATATCAGCACTACATATTATGCTATCCTTATCAAGCATACTCCTATAAGCTTAGCCATACTAGAATTATAGAAGTTTATTTTGACAACATCTTGCTCATTGTAAGTGGCCTCAACCTCTCTGAGGTAAATCATTACCTGAAAAAATATTGTCACCAAAAGACTAGAGACAACCCAAGGACCACCTTAGAATTGAATTTGTCGATAGTAAAAAGAGAGAGCATCTATTTTCCATAAGAAATATGGTACTAATCTTCTTGAAGAAACAAGTCTTTTTTGTTGTAAGCCTACTAATTCCTTCATGGAAGCTCAGCCCACATCTAATAATGAAGAACCTCTTGATGATCCATCTCAATATTTAAAAGTTGTTGGTGAGCTCGTTTAACTGATAGTTACCATGCTTGACATCTAATTGGTCAATTGAATGATGAGTTGCCCATGTAAAATCCAAAAAAATAAGCATCGGGAATCTATTCTATGTATCCTCAATATATCAAAAGTCTGCAGTGAAAGAATTATTATATATTAAATCCAAGCATCAAATCTTAAAGCACTCTCTAATGCCAATTATGTTAGCTCAACCAATGACATAAAGTCAACCTCAGGATATTGCATCTTTATTAGAAGAATCTAGTAATCTGAAAAAGCAAGAAATAGACTATTGTAGCCAGATGTAGTCTTAGGCCTAAATATAAAGCTATGGCTCATTCTACATGAGAAATGACATCGCTGAAAACTCATTTAAGAAAGTTAGGCTCTAGTACTCAGCATATAACTCCAAATTGTAATATTTGTGTCGTCATCTAAATTACCAGCAATCATATTCTTCATGAATGAACTAAATATGTTGAAGCATATTGCCATTTCATAAGAAGAAATTTGTCACTCCTCACGTCTCCAGTTTAATATAATTGGCGCATACCTTTACCAATGCACTCTAGGACACCTACTTTATCTCGTTTATGGAACAAATTAAAGCTAATAGCCTAATAGATATATATATATGCTCTAACTTGAGGAGTCTTCGCATATAAAATGACAATGAACGGCTTAAAAATATGTATGAATAAATGAAAGAATTACCTGGCATTAATTCTAAATGCAGCTGGTAAAGGCTTCCTCAATAGGCTGATAAATTCTTCCCACTCCTCTTCAGGCACAATTACTTGCCCCTATAACCAATTTGTAAATTAAGAACTTAATGGAAGGGTAGAATTAATAATTTTGAATAGCTAGCATATAAGAAATGTCATCAATAAGCTTTCGTACACAATATATATTCAAGTTCCGTCCATCTCTAATAACAACATCTCCAAAATAAACTTTTGACTAATATCAGGAAAAAATTCAATCCTCCGGTGAAATGAAAATTTGGTATATGCATGTCAGAAGATGGCCAAAAAAACTTCACGAAGCATGAAACTCTAATCACCTAGAGTATGCTTCAATCAAATTCAAATGAGAAATCATTCTCTTGAACTTTGTATGTAACGTCCTAACCTTCTAAATGACACGCCTAGTTCATTAGAATATAATCAATAAAGAACTATCTTCACAAAAAAAAAATCATCTAGTGTAAATAAATGAACAGCCGAGATATTGTAATGCAATGGATATGGATGCGTGCTGTGCTCCTAAAACCTAAATTTACACTTTTGGTAAACCTGGTCAGCAAGCACACCACATTTTTTACACATAATCAATCACGAAGGTGAAGGATTCTATTTTCAACACTTTCTAAACCAAATCTAGAACCAGTAAACATGTCTGAAAGTTCGAAGATGCTCAAAATCACTCGCACTTCATCAAATTCAATATCAAAGTGAATAACTTGAAATCTAGTCAAGAGCGCATTTACCAATAGAAACCCATGGAAAGCTAATTTTGGTGTGAGAATGCTAGCTTAAAAACATCAGTGGCTTGAAAATGCCTTTATCCATCCAGAAACTACATACCAATATTTAGATGAATCAAAACATAGTCAACAGCATGAAAGGCATGGGCGCACAACTTAAATATTTTATTATATAATTACTAAAGATCCATAAAAATTTCACTAGGACTATCCCAATAAGGTTATATTGAGAAAACCATAAACAGTATAGAATGAAAAAATGTAAGCCTATAGAAACCACATTGGAGGAATTCATGAAACAAAGTGAATAGAAATCCCAAAGATTGAAAAAGGAAAACAAAAGATGATATATGTTCCCCATTCAACTGCCATATTGAGTCTCATGTATGCCATGCTTTATACTTTGAGTTAGATACTCGCTTTTTAGTCTGTATTATCAACCAATATCATAATAACCCCAAAGTGCATCATCGGGTAGGTGTCAAAAAAATATAGATAGCTATAGACAATAATTAAAATTGCAAAGTAAGATATGCACCTTGATGCACACCTCAGAGAGGCACAAGTGCCTTAAGGCTATAGCCTTACGTGAAGAAAAATACCTTAAACTAGCGAGGCATGTCAAGATGTACCTTGAGAAATTTTATAGAGCGTACAGTCTATTTTCATTTTTTTATATGTTGGGTTGAAAAATAATGGAATTAATAGATATTATGATTCATAGGAAGTTAAATATTTTGTGCATTCAGGAAACTAAATTGGTTGGAGAGAAGGCTAAGGAAATTGATAGTTTAGGATTTAAACTTTGGTATTCGGGTAGGAGTCGTACTAGAAATGGTGTAGGTGTTATTATAGATAAGAGTTTAAAGGATAATGTTATAAAAATTAATAGGATTGGAGATGGAATTATAGCTTTAAAGATTGTTATTGATGATAAAATTGTTAATATTATAAGTGCTTATGCACCTCAAGTAGGTTTGGATATGAGTGCTAAATTAAATTTTTGGAATGACTTAGAAGAATTAATACAAAAGATACCTCTTGAAGAAAGAGTTTTTATTGGAGGAGATTTAAATGGACATGTTGGTAGAAAGGTAGATGATTTTAAAAGCATTCATGGTGGCCATGGATTTGGAACGACGAATGAAGGTGACAAGACAATATTGGATTTTTGTTTAGCTTATGATTTTTCAATTGCTAATACTTTATTTAAGAAAAGGAATGAGCATCTCATCACTTATAAAAATGGATATAGTACAACCCAGATTGATTATTTTCTTATTAGAAAATTAAATCGTTTAGATTGCAAAGATTGTAAAGTTATTCCAAGTGAAAATTTATGTACCCAACATCGATTATTAGTTTTGGACTTTAAGATAAAGGGGTATAAAATAAAAAATAAGGTAAAACGATTTTCTAGGATTAGATGGGGGCATTTAAAGAATATTAACAAAAATATTTTTGAGAATAAGATTTTAGATCTTAAGATTTTGTCTGTGCATGAGTATGCTAATGCTATGTGGGAAAAAGTGGCTAGTAATATTAAGAATATTGCAAAAGATGTTCTTGGAGTATCGAAGGGAAAAGCTCCTAATAGTTAAAATAGTTGGTGGTGGAATCCAAATGTGCAAGAAAAGATTAAATATAAGAAGTTTTGTTATAAAAATTGGTTTAATTTTAAAAATCATGATAATTGGGAAATTTATAAAGTGGCTCGTAAGGATGCTAAGAAAGCAATATGCGATGCAAAGACATTAGCTTTTAGTGATTTATATAATAGATTAGATACTAAAGAGGGAGAAAGATATATGTATAAATTAGCCAAACAAAGAGATAGGAGTAGTAAGGATTTAGTTCAAGTGAAGTGTATTAAGGATGAAGATCAAAAAATACTTTTCTTAGAAGATGATATTCAACAAAGGTGGATGAGATATTTTGCTAAACTTTTTAATGAAGATTGTGAAAATAAGATTGACTATAGTGATCTTAGCACCCTAAATGAAAATAAAGATTTTTGTTTTTATCGGCGTATTAGTAAAACTGAGGTTAGAGAGGCTTTAAAGAAAATGAAGGGTGGAAAAGCTGTTGGACATGATGATATTCCAATAGAGGTGTGGAAATGCTCAGGAGATGAAGGAATTTCATGGCTTACTAAACTTTTTAATACTATTCTGAAGACTAAAAAGATGCCAGATGAGTGGAGAATGAGTGTGTTAATTCCTATTTTTAAGAATAAAGGTGATGCACAAGATTGAGCAAATTATAGAGGTATTAAGTTAATGTGTCATACTTTAAAACTATGGGAGCGAGTTATGGAGCATAGGCTGCGGCGTGATACTGACGTTTCTCAAAATCAATTTGGATTCATGCCGGGTAGGTCGACTATGGAAGCCATACATTTATTAAGAGGTTTGATGGAGAAATATAGAGAAAATAAGGAGGATCTACATATGATATTTACTGATTTAGAAAAAGCATATGATAAAGTTCCAAGAGAAGAGCTATGGAGAGTTCTTGAAAAGAAAGGAGTCAATAATGTTTATATTCAAATCATTAAAGATATGTATGTAGGAGCTATTACTTGTGTTCAAACACAAGGTGGATTGACCAAGTATTTTCCTATTTCGGTTGGGTTACATCAAGGATCAGCCTTAAGCCCATATCTTTTTGCTTTAGTCATGGATGTTCTCACTAGACATTTGCAAGAGGATGTACCTTGGTGTATGCTTTTTGCTGATGATATTCTTCATGTTGATAAGACTAGAGAGGGAGTTGAAGGTAAACTTGAATTATGGAGGTCAACCTTAGAGTCTAAAGGTTTTCACTTGAGTAGATCTAAAACGGAATATATTGAGTGTAATTTTAGTAGTAATAAACCTAGTGAGGGGATTGTGACTTTGGGCGATCAAGTCATTAATAAGAGTACACGTTTAAGATATCTTGGATCTGTTGTTCAGAGTGATGGTAAAATAGATGGAGATATTATCAGCAGAATTCAAGTTGGATGGTTGAAGTGGAGGAATGCATCGGCTTGTTATGTGATAGAAATGTACCCCTCAAACTTAAGGGAAAAATCTATAAGATGGTAGTGAGGCCTGCAATGCTTTATGGTGCCGAATGTTGGCCATTAAAAGAGAAGCATAATACTAAGTTAAGTGTGGCAGAGATGAGGATGCTCAGGTGGATGAGTGGCTTTACCCTTAGAGATAGGATGCGAAATGAGCATACACATGAAAAGGTTGGAGTAGCTGCAGTAGAAGATAAGATTAGAGAGAGTCGTCTTAGATGGTTTGGTCACATAAAACGGCGGCCTTCCGATGATCCGGTTAGGAGAGTAGAGGTATTAGATTTGACTTATGTTAAGAAAGGTAGGGGTAGACCTAAAAAGACTTGGTTAGAAAATATTAGGAATGACCTTTCTTTATTAGATTTAAATGAGAATTTGACTTTTAATAGGACACAATGGAGAAAAAGGATTCATGTAGCCGACCCCACGTAGTGGGATAAAGGCTTGATGTTGTTGTTGTTTGTTGTTGGGTTGAAAAATAATAGCCCAAACTGATCAAGAAGGTAACAAAATATGATAGCATAAAAATTTATATAAAATAAATTATGCAGTATCAATATAGTTATTATTTTATATAATATTATTATTTGAATTTAATAATTATGGAAGAGGAAGGTAATTGTGATTGAAAATAATAGAGAAGACTGAAAGGATGTAGAGAGAATAAGTGAGGCAAGAAAGCAATCAATTATAAAGATGATTCTAATGAAGAACCTCTAAGTGATGAAATTGACTTGTGAATTCAGAGCCCTAAATCCTAATTAATTTATTTTAGAATGTGTTTACTTATTTATTTTGGATTTCTAATTTATATTTACTTATTCATCTTAAACTTCTTGCTTATAATTGTATGGTCGTATGAATTCTTATGATTTAAAATTGTTACACCTTAAATCTTTATTTTACATATTTTTAATATATTTAATGATTTTATTTTGAAGTTTATGCCTCAAAATACCCAGCTTGTCTAATAAAAACAAGGCTCAATATCCAATTGTGTATTTATAAACCTTGACTCTTAGGCACAAATGGACACGTGTTAAGCCATCAAAGAAATGATCTTAGAGTCCAAGGACATTTTAATGCACATTGGGTATCAAAACTAGGATCCATTTTCTTAGGTTGAAGTAAAGCAGTTTCTTTGCCTACTAATAAGCAAAATTACATGCACTTGAGTTTGATGTAACCTGTATTTCAACTCAAGTAAGATCAATAAGGAATTGACCAGGATGAGAATAGGTATACATATGTTATGTAGAGTTCTGCCAACTAGAATCCACCCACACCCTTCGTAGAGCATAAGGACCACTCTACTGGTCTACACAGACCATTAACTCTTAAAATATGCAAGTTTCCCAACTAACCTGAGAAAATGTGCTCATTTTTAATTCATGTGTTCAATGTTATGAGTGTAATAGCTCCAACGGTAAATAGGTTTCACAAGACATCTACAGGGCTGGCTATTCATTAATGCAAAATCATCAGGCTATTTGATAGGTAAGATGTGGTGTTGCTACTTCAACCATAAACTATCAAACTTCACTTGACTTAACTGGGTAGATTAGTGGCCTTTTGATTCCAACAAATAAAAGTGTTTAGTGAATAACTCTTGGGTCACACCATGCCCATAGAATTGTGTATGGGTACACATATAAATAAATGTTGGATGGAATTATTTAAATTATTTTATTTTTGTATTAATTTAAACATTAAATGCTCTCTCAAAACATGGATTTCTTATGAAAAATATTTTCAACAAATTTCTTACTTAATACAAAGGTCATATTATTAGTAGAGGTTGATTATTGTTCTTGGTTTATCAATCAAAAGGCTTATTACTCAAAAGGTAATTATAGCTTACTCGATCTGATATATACATGAAGATCTAGGTTGGGTTCCGTGAGGAAGAGATGCTCCATACTTGTAATATGGAGATTTGTTAGGGCAATCACATAAGATGATCCATAATCCAATGGTCTCAAACCTTAGATCAGGGCTTAGAGAATTGTTTTTATCCTCATTGGTAATTATAAAAGGATACAAAATATCATATTCCTTCAACCAAGTGGGAGATTATTGATTTACCAAATGCAGATGGTCTTCTGCATGCAACTTATACTATTTATTGCATCACTACATCTATCCTCGAGCATACAACATATATTGACAAGTTTACTTTAGTTTCAAATAAAATTTGAACCATTGTGATGTCTTCTTTAACACATTGAGAAGACATATATGGTGATGTCCCAACTTCTAGATGTTGACCTCCTCAAGCTACAGCCTTCACATATCATTCTAGCTCGTTCACCTCACGTCTCCATCTAATAATTCACAGCAAAAAAAAAAAAGACATCTTCACAGTTAACACTTCATTGTCTTACAACACTACAAGCAATTGCATTCAAGACCACATTTTCCTCCACTTAATCATTATACCACAATCCTGACAGATGTTATCAAGAGCCAATTAAATTCCTACATCTTCCGCAACCACAAAAAGCCCCACACTCAACAAAATATTTTCAACTCTAGATAAACAATCTCCTGAAGCCATAAACACCTCAAACATACTTCAAAAACGCAAAAGCCCATTCATCCCTTGGACCTCAACCTAGCTGCATTCTCCTACCCCAGCAACAACCATAAACCATACTTCATAAATTAACCTGCTTCTACAAGCCATAGCCGAACCTTCTTCCAAAACGACAGCAAACACAGCATATGTACATTAAATATCACAAATACTTCATAAAACCTCATCAATATCCACCTCTTCCAACATTCACAAACTTGGCTAGCATTTGTTGTCAACATAGAGCTGACTGTCCTAAAGTATTGTTCTTTCCATATATCAAGGTACGCTGCTGAAAGTTCTCAATTGTTAATATTTATACCATTCATTTTTTTATTTAATAAATTGAGCTAGTACAAAATTAACATATTTTAATAATTAAATATTCTATATAACTTTAAGCAAGTTTCCACTAGTTATTTAATGCTGAAATTTATAAAAAAATAAATATTTAATATTTATATAGAATAATTGATTAATTAAATTACTTTTATTAAAAAAATTTGTTTTGATGGATAAACATTTGACTGATTATTAAACCAATTTCCTTTCATTGTTTAATATCAAATTTGACATTTAAATGATATAGATATTTTAATTCAATAGATTATACAAAATTTATCAAAAATGTTTTTGAGTGCATTTTGACGTTTTTGCATTTGAATTAAATTATCTTTATTAAAGCTTTGATGTGAAAACTACTTTTAATATTAAAATCATTAATAGAAAGTTATGATTTAAATATAATTCTTGATTACCATTGTAATTGTTGTTTATATGCATTTAAGTGGCTTATGCATTCAAACATATATAGCATGAATTGAAATAAATATTATGTTCAAATTAGATTGATCTATATTTTTGTTTAATATTAAATTAAAGTTTAATATTAAATAAATAATAACAATCTAATTTAGAGATAACTTATCCTCATCATGCATTTCATGTTAAAATGCATCATATAATTCTTAAAAAAATATCTTGCTAAATCATTTGGATTGAGAAACATCTCCTCAATGTGGTAGAAAGACATCCAAAGAGTGGGACTTATAGTATGATCTCATATAATGAAGATGCCCAAAGATCTCCTCAATGAGGTAAAGAACATATCTAAAAGTGAGAACTACAACTTGGTCACATGTGACCACATTGCCTAAGTTATTGCCTAAGTTAACTCATGGAGTTATTAATTGAATCATGCAACATTAAATAAACTTGCTATCAAAATGGCAACTGCGCCTTCTTCTCTTCCATAAGTAGAACCCAACCACAGGATACCTCCTACGATAAATAATACAAGCAAGCTCTCACTTTCCCTCTCCAATTCTAGATATTAATAGTAAGCATCAATATAGTTAGTCTGACATTCCATCACCCTACCTTTGATGTCGAGGCATCTTAAGTGAGTCCTTCTCAATTGTGGTTAGACTTCTAAACCAAATACTTCAATTTTCCATCTCGGCGCCCATTCGTCAAATATCATAGTAATACTGAGCCGTGTGATAATGCGCTCGTGCACATTGTTTTCTACAATTCCCTTCAGGTCAATGTAACACTATTATAATGGAAAGACAATAACAAATGAGGAAAGTAAGAATAAAAATTCACCAAGTAAGAAGTGAAATATTTCTTAATTAAGTTAACAAAATCAAAAGCTGATCGCATCAAAAGCAACATGCAAGTTAAATAAGCCATCAAAAACATACTTTTAAAAGAAAATTCAAGTTTGGCATGCTTAAAAAGACTCAGACAAAAAAGAAATCTAATTTAATCACACTGCGACACGGGAGAGCAACAAATACGTCATGAAACCTCAGGAATTAAGTTTGGAAGGAAATGGAGCGGCGACTACCTTGTAATATTCCTCAAAGCCAAGATTTTTAGTTGAGAAGGGCTCCCAGGAAGGATTAGGATTAGGGTTTGCGCTGGGATCCTCAACGGTAGCGTCCTCATCGGAGCGGGTCCTCTTGTTGTCATACTTCCATATGTTCTCTCTGCCCTGCCTGAAGTGCCGCCTCTGTGTTCGACCGCGCTTCTGCCCACCCTTACCTCCGCCCATTAGCCCAGCGGATTTGTGGTCACGCCTCCGCCGTTTTCCACCTTGAAGTCGCAATGACTCGCTGGAAAAATACACGCTACAGTGGTCAGAGGAAGGGAATCGACGTGATGTTTTGAACTTAAACAGTCAAACCCGTGGAGAAGGAATTTAGGGCTAATCCTATATATAATATATATTTATATAATCAAAAAGGATCCTAACATATCATTTTAATTATAATGATTAATATAAATCATTCTTCCCCCTCCTTTATCAATGCATAGACAATATCTACTTGAATAATCTTAAATTTTAGAATGTATCTTACCATTAATGACAAGTTCATCCAATTTTTAGTTGCAAAATCATACCAATTATTCCTGATAGATTTATTGTGATAGGGTGAAAATTTTATGTCTTAGTCTTATGCAAAAATTCACACACATATTTCGGAGAATCCCATTAAAGACGAGTTTCAAAGTGAAATCTCCTGAAGAAAAAAATTATGAGATATGACATAATTGAAATTATTTATTATATAAATGAATAATATAAAATATGATTTTCCCCTTAATGGGAAATGTTTGATTATAAAGTATGGTTTGCTAGCATGGCCTCCTATGATGGTGAAGTAATGAAAAGTTACAAATGCTAATGTTAGTATGCGACAACAAAGACGACCATGTGATGATCATGTTCATCAACATTAATTAATTGAGGAGGATTGTGGTTAGGAGACTGTCATTGAATGTGAAGAAATGCAAGAACCGGAGATGAGGAAGAAGAGATAGAAAGAAAACAGTAAAATAAAAAATTGTATTTCCTCCTCTTCCATTACAGATTATACAGGTATATATAAAGAAATGTTACACTTCTAGAAGATACACGTGTATGTGTTTAATAGGACATAATAACATATTTATTTTAATACATGCTTAGTGAATCATGTTTCTTAACATTCCCCCTCAAATTGATTATTGGGTCTGATAGTCAGTTTGGAACGAAGAATTTTAAAACGAGGAGTAGCCAGAGGTTTAGTTAGAATATCGGCAATCTGATCGATCGTGCTGATTGGTAATAACCGAATATTCCTGTTTTGAATGTGATCACGAACAAAGCGTTGGTCAATTTCGATATGCTTTGTTCGTGCATGAAATACATGATTATTTGTCAAAGCTATAGTAGAAATGTTATCGCAGAATATGTCGACGGGTTGGTTGTGCGGAATGCAGAAGTCAGCCAGGAGACGCTTAATCCAAATCGTGTCCGCTGTAGCTGAGGCCAGAGCTCGGTATTTCGATTTGGTGGATGATCGAGATACTGTAGTTTGTTTCTTTATTGTCCAGGAAACTAGTGTATCTCCCAGAAAGGTACAGAAACCTGATGTGGATTTGCGAGAAACCGGGTCCGAAGCCCAATCCGCATCTGAGAACGTTCGGAGCAGCAGATTGGCTCTGGAAATGGGCAGTCCGTATTTAGTTGATCCTTTGATGTACCGGATCAATTTCTTCAACATGACTGTGTGAGTAGTAGATGGATTGTGCATATGTTGTGAAAGCGTGTTTACGGCGTATGCTATATCCGGACGCGTCAGTGTGAGATACTGTAGTGATCCAATGATTTTCCTGTATGTGAGGGCATCGAAGAGTGGAGGAGCGTCGGAACCTGTGACAGATAATTTTGTAATAGATGGATTAGCGACCGAGTTACAATTCTGTAGCTTGGCCAAGTGAATGATAGACTTTGTGTATAGACTTTGAGACAAGAAATACTTATATGGAGTGGATTCGATCTTGATGCCAAGAAATTGGTTAGTCGTTCCAAGATCGTTCATTGTGAATTTGGATTTCAATTTGTCTATCAGATCTTTCATAGCTTTGACATCATTCCCGGTTAGAAGGATATCATCCACGTACACGAGTAAGTAGAGTTGTATGTAATCCCGATGCAAGATCAACAGAGATGGGTCTGGCTGACTGTGGACGAAGCCAATCTGAATGAGGTAAGTTGTGAATGTGGTATACCATTGGCGAGGTGCTTGGCGCAATCCATAGATAGCCTTTTTAAGACAGCAGACGTGGTTGGGATAGGATTCATCCTCGAAACCTTTGGGTTGTCTCATGTAGACTGTCTCATTGATGTCGCCGTGCAAGAATGCGTTCGCAACATCAAGTTGCTGAATGTGTCATTTGTGAAACAGAGCCACCGTAAATAGGATTAGGATTGTTGGTAGCTTGGCAACCGGACTAAATGTTTCTTGATAATCAAGACCATATTCCTGTTGATTCCCTTGAGCGACGAGGCGTGCTTTGAATCGAGCCACTGACCCATCCGAATTATACTTGGTTCTGTAGGTCCATTTCGATCCCAGAATGGAGCCGTTGATCGGTGGTGGTACGAGCGTCCAGGTGCCCTGTTTTTGTAGTGCGAAAAATTCCTCTGCCATTGCCCGGCGCCATTCAAACTTCTTGCTAGCCTCAGCGTAGGAAGTAGGATCAGTATGAGGTTGATCTTGATGCAGCAGGTTCAACCTTTGAACTGGTTTAAGAAACCCAGTCTTTGATCTGGTCGTCATCTTATGAGTAGCAGTCGGACCGGAATGCCGTGGCGGTGGTTGATTGCTCTGAGTGTCTATTTGAGCAGTTGTGATAGGTGAGGTTGTATCATGCGATACTATATCACTGTGTGATGAATTCTGATTGTGCGCCGGAGAGCTGGATCGCTTGGTATGTAGAGTTGAGGCGGGAACGAGAAAATGAGTAGGTGGGTTGCTTGGAGGCGATGGATCTGTAGTAGACCTGTTCTGACATGGAAATATGTTTTTGTTAAATTTAACATGTCTAGATATAAGGATATGGTTCGTTACCGGATTCAAACACTTGTACCCTTTTTCTGTTTCTGAGTACCCTAAAAAAATGCAAGAGTTCGACGTTGGCGTAAGTTTTGTACAATGAATGGGAGGAGATAGTGGGTAGCATTCGCATCCGAATGTGCGAAGGTGTTCGTATGAGGGTTTTATTTGAAACATTCGTTGTAAAGGTGACATGTTAGCAGTGGTAATAGAGGGTAGTCTATTAATGAGATAAGTTGCCGTGCAAGCCGCATCCTGCCAGTAGTTCATAGGTAAACCAGCCGTGTGGAGTAGTGTTCTCGTCATTGTGATAATATGCCGATGCTTGCGTTCTGCCGTGCCGTTTTGTTCAGGAGTATATGGACACGATGTTTGGTGCTTGATCCCTGTATTCTTTGTAAATGTTTGAAATTGTTGATTGACAAATTCGCCTCCACCATCAGTTCTTACGGTTTTTACCTTGTAATTCGTTTGTCGTTCAATGAATTTGACAAACTGCATAAAAATATTAGTGACATCCGACTTATGTATTAGAGGAAACAGTCATATGAACCGTGAAAAATCGTCAACAAAGATTACGTAATATTTGAACCCTTGATGTGAGGGAACCGGTGAGGGTCCCCACACATCGGAATGAACAAGTTCAAGAGGTGCATTAGTTCTAGTAGTTGAACGATCAAACGATAGTTTGTGGTCTTTACATGACAAGCAAGTAGTACACACATATTTAAAAGACTTAATATGTAAACAGGGATTATTGTACGAAATTTGCTGAAGAACTCGGTGATGGGGATGTCCAAGACGACGATGCTAGTCTATATGTGATGTGTTGGACGCCATTAACGCCTGAGAAGATTGTTGTTTTTGCTGAGTTGCAATCTTATACATTCCGTTGCTATATGGGCCTGTGAGGATGACTTGATTGGTCGTCCGATCCTTAAAAACAAAGCCATTTTCATCAAAGGTTATAAAGATAGGATTATCTTTGACAAGATTAGATATAGAATAAAGATTGTAAGAGAGTGATGGAATGTGAAGAAGTCGAGAGAGAAGGAGCTTACTAGCCGGGGTAGGAAGGAGTCTCGTTCCCGTGTGGGCGATTGGGACGGACCTTCCGTCCCCGATGGTTACCATATCATTTCCTTTGTAGGCGTTGTAACTGTCCAGATTGTCGATAGTATTGGTCATGTGCGAGGATGCACCGGAGTCGATGTACCAATCGACTGTCTGATTGCTGTCAGTGTTTGCAAGAAGTGCAGTGTTATTCTTGGACGTAGGCGGATTTGGGGCATAATTGATATTAAGCCGATGCTAGCAAGAGTCTGCAAGATGCCCTTTCTTTTTGCAGATTTGGCATGTAATTCCGGAATTCTGTGAGGATTTGTTTGTGTAAAACCCTTCAAAAAGCTGATTTTTTTTTGTGCAGTTCGTCTGTACGAACTGGGTTTAGTACTGGACGAACTGAAGAAATTTGTGAAGAAATCTGCCATTTTCGTCTGTACGAACCTGGAGCAGTCGGGACGATCCGTCTGTACGAAATCTATCCAGAGAGCAAGTCGCCCGGGACGAATTTGGATTTCGTCTGTACGAAATTTGTCCAGAGAACCTATCGTACCAGGACGAAATTTGGATCGTCCAAGACGATCAGTGTTAATAAATATCGGATTTGAGATATTTTGGATTCATTTTGGAGAGAGAGGAAAGGCAAGAGAGAGAAAGAGAAGGAAAGAGAAGAGGAAGCTTGGTTTTGGAGCCCGTGGAGCGCTTTTCGTCCGACGACGCAGTTAGAAGATTTGTTTATCTCGCGGTAAGGACTCCGAATCCTGTTTCTGTTTTCAAAGATGTTGTATTTTTATCGAGATATGTCCGGATTTATATTTTTGTAGTCGAATAATTGACCCGATTTGAGATTGACACAACTTTCACCGCACAACTTTTAGAGTGTTATAGATATGATTATTCTACACGATTTGACTGTATTCTACGAATTTTCTTCCGGTCGGAATTGGTTCTACGCGGTTTTTATCGAATAGAAAATTATCAGGATGTTTTCTGACTTGGTTTCTATAGAATAATAGTCTTGTATTGATGCTGTGGTTATTCTGTTGTAATTTGGAGAAATTCAGAATTTGTCTTTTTGCAGGATTTTTGTGTAAATTCGATAGACTACTGTTACTCTGCCTGATTTTTGTATGATTCCTGATTTGACTGAAATTGATAGATTGAATCGATATGCCTATGATTATTGATATGATTGCTCTAATATTGATTATTGATTGCTTATTGATACTGAAACACGTATAACCTGGTTGAACATTGGTTGGAGATGATACCTGTACAGGATGGTGGGCCGACGGGCTTTCCTTTAAATCATAGATCATGGATCATGGATATAACGATGGGAGTCATAAGGAGATTATATGCCGACGGGCGACCGACGGGCAATAGAGTGACGACTCTTTTCATAGAACTAATGTATTGATATATACAACAGCAATATGAATTCTACAACAGCAACATGACCATTGATTATACATTGTTCAGTATTATCGTATTGATTGCATGTTTAATGTATTGATTTACGGATTTTACGGATTTGATCGGGTTTACTGTATCGTACGATTTCACTGATTTCATCGATTGACTACTGAACATAGATACTACTGAGCATTGTTATAGATATTAATAGATATAGATACTGTATTGAGCATGAACATGGACATCGTACTACTGCCTACTGTTCTGCACCGTATTGACTATTGTATAGATTTCTTGTCAGAATGGATTAAAATTTATCGTATTGCTTTCCTCGATTGATTTCATTAATTAGATCGTATTGAATTGATTGTATTGATTTGATTGACGGATATTGATTTATTGATTAAATTGAAATGATTGATTTGCCTGCCGCTGCATTGACTGGTTTTATTGACTATTGATTTTCGGATTGCATCGATTACTGATTTGATTTCCACTGCATAGACTCATTGACCATTGACTGATATAGATTGATTGACTGTGATTGACTGACATGCATATTGATAGCATAGCCGTGCTTTGATTTCAGTTATAGGTATTAGGTGACCTGCTGGGCTTTGTAAAGCTCATTATATGTGGTTGATATTTTCAGGTCAGGGCTCGGGAGCAGGAGATAGGAATTGATCCAGATCTTCAGGTTTTTTTTTGTCTTTTGATCGATAGATGATTCTTTTGTACTCAGGACAGGATAGATTTCTCTACTTGTATTGATAGTTTAGTTCCTGAGTATTGTATATGATGTTTTGAGATGTGAATTGACTTGTATATTGATGTTTAAATTTTATAGATGTGTGATAGATTGCTTACTGAAGGTTTATAGATAACTCTGGTAAATTGTTGTTAGATTGATTGACATTCTTTCCAAGTTAGATCTTGGGGCTTCACAGTTGGTATCAGAGCAGTGTTATTGGAAGAATGGATTGTTACCAGAGTTGTAGGTTTGGATTGAGAGTTGGGTAGATTGGGTAGCTTTAAGAGCTTCATTGGCATACATCATTGCATGTGTGTATCATTGGTTTTGAATTGTGCAGGTGAAAAAGATATGGATCCTCCAGCAGAATCCAGTGTACCAAATGAGCAACACAGCGCAGCTCCAGTGCCTTCAGAGAGTATGATGCAGTTGGCTACTGCGATTGCACATGTTATGGGGGATGCCCAGAGCAAGATGAGTGGAAGCAAGGAAGAAGAGGTAGACAGACATTTGCAGATGTTCCACAAGCTGAAGCCTCCGTTGTTTAAAGGAGCTGTGGGACCACAGGCTGCTGAGGATTGGATCCTGAGAGTAGAAAAGATTTTTGACAGCATGCAGTGTCCGGGAAATAGAAAGGTACCATTAGCTGTGTTCCTATTTGAAGGAGAAGCGGAGAGATGGTGGATTGGACAGCAGAGAGAGAAATTCCAGGGGAAAACCAATGCTGAGATCACCTGGGATGAGTTCACTGCAGTGTTCAGGATGTGGTTTGTACCACTGTCAGCTCAGCGACAGATGCAGGAAGCTTTCATGAGATTGGAGCAAGGCCGTAAGTCAGTGATGCAGTACGAGGCCGAGTTTACTGCACTTTCGAGGTACGCTGCTCATCTGATTCCTACTCCCGAAGAAAAGTGCTATAGATTTCTAAATGGATTGAATAGAGAGCTGAGGCATCCACTAGTACCTTTCCGGATCCATGAGTTTTCTGAGCTAGTGGAGCGAGCTCGATTGATAGAGATTGATTTAGCAACACCGGTACCGAGGTACGAGGATACCAGAAGGAGGAGAGATGAGGTACGACGAGATGATTCTTATAGAGACAGAGATAGAGAGAAGAGAAGCAGGTATGAGGGTTCGAAGGGATCTGCATCGGGATCTGCATCACGATCTGCATCGGTAGTATCGTCTGGTGGTTCTGGCGAGTGCATTCACTGTGGTAAACGACATGCGGGTCGGTGCTACCTATTGACGGGACAGTGTTTTTATTGTGGACAACAAGGGCACAGAGCAGTAGATTGTCCTCAAAAAGGACTGGGTGGAAGGACTGATTCTGGCACGGGTACAGGACAGCAGAGGACTGTTGGCTCGAGGGCTTACAGTGAGAGATCAGCAAACAGGATGGATGATAGAGCTGTCAGGGATCAGAGGGAGACAGTTGCACCACGACCTCCTACACTTCCTCCAGTGGTGCCACGCATCTACAGTCTACAGAGTTTACCGCATCGTGAGGATCAGCAACGACCAGAAGGTTCTACTGGTAAGATAGATTTGACTAACCAATTAATATTGACATATGAACATTGCATATTGACCTGTGATTGATTGCATTGTTTGTTTTGTATGGATTCCGACGAGTTTTGATTTTGATTTTGATTCGATTTGATTTTGATTTGAGTTTTGATTGGACGGATTTGCTTTGTAGCGATTTTGCATTCGATCCCTTAAGGGAAATGTCGAGGACGACATTTTTCTTAAGGTTGGTAGATTGTAAAACCCTTCAAAAAGCTGATTTTTTTTTGTGCAGTTCGTCTGTACGAACTGGGTTTAGTACTGGACGAACTGAAGAAATTTGTGAAGAAATCTGCCATTTTCGTCTGTACGAACCTGGAGCAGTCGGGACGATCCGTCTGTACGAAATCTATCCAGAGAGCAAGTCGCCCGGGACGAATTTGGATTTCGTCTGTACGAAATTTGTCCAGAGAACCCATCGTACCAGGACGAAATTTGGATCGTCCAGGACGATCAGTGTTAATAAATATCGGATTTGAGATATTTTGGATTCATTTTGGAGAGAGAGGAAAGGCAAGAGAGAGAAAGAGAAGGAAAGAGAAGAGGAAGCTTGGTTTTGGAGCCCGTGGAGCGCTTTTCGTCCGACGACGCAGTTAGAAGATTTGTTTATCTCGCGGTAAGGACTCCGAATCCTGTTTCTGTTTTCAAAGATGTTGTATTTTTATCGAGATATGTCCGGATTTATATTTTTGTAGTCGAATAATTGACCCGATTTGAGATTGACACAACTTTCACCGCACAACTTTTAGAGTGTTATAGATATGATTATTCTACACGATTTGACTGTATTCTACGAATTTTCTTCCGGTCGGAATTGGTTCTACGCGGTTTTTATCGAATAGAAAATTATCAGGATGTTTTCTGACTTGGTTTCTATAGAATAATAGTCTTGTATTGATGCCGTGGTTATTCTGTTGTAATTTGGAGAAATTCAGAATTTGTCTTTTTGCAGGATTTTTGTGTAAATTCGATAGACTACTGTTACTCTGCCCGATTTTTGTATGATTCCTGATTTGACTGAAATTGATAGATTGAATCGATATGCCTATGATTATTGATATGATTGCTCTAATATTGATTATTGATTGCTTATTGATACTGAAACACGTATAACCTGGTTGAACATTGGTTGGAGATGATACCTGTACAGGATGGTGTAAATTCGATAGATACTGTATTGAGCATGAACATGGACATCGTACTACTGCCTACTGTTCTGCACCGTATTGACTGTTGTATAGATTTCTTGTCAGAATGGATTGAAATTTATCGTATTGCTTTCCTCGATTGATTTCATTAATTAGATCGTATTGAATTGATTGTATTGATTTGATTGATGGATATTGATTTATTGATTAAATTGAAATGATTGATTTGCCTGCCGCTGCATTGACTGGTTTTATTGACTATTGATTTTCGGATTGCATCGATTACTGATTTGATTTCCACTGCATAGACTCATTGACCATTGACTGATATAGATTGATTGACTGTGATTGACTGACATGCATATTGATAGCATAGCCGTGCTTTGATTTCAGTTATAGGTATTAGGTGACCTGCTGGGCTTTGTAAAGCTCATTATATGTGGTTGATATTTTCAGGTCAGGGCTCGGGAGCAGGAGATAGGAATTGATCCAGATCTTCAGGTTTTTTTTTGTCTTTTGATCGATAGATGATTCTTTTGTACTCAGGACAGGATAGATTTCTCTACTTGTATTGATAGTTTAGTTCCTGAGTATTGTATATGATGTTTTGAGATGTGAATTGACTTGTATATTGATGTTTAAATTTTATAGATGTGTGATAGATTGCTTACTGAAGGTTTATAGATAACTCTGATAAATTGTTGTTAGATTGATTGACATTCTTTCCAAGTTAGATCTTGGGGCTTCACAGTTTGTCTGGGTATTATCGGGCGTCGGGCGGCCCCGACCTCGTCTACTACGTCCCCTGAATGTGTAGAGTGCGGATTGATTGTCCGGAACTTTCGAAAACTTGAGTTACGCCGCTTTGAGATGGATTTCTTCACTTATGAGAAGTGAATACAGAGTATCTAGAGAGAGAGAGTTATGCATTGTACGTATGGTTGTAGTAAACGATTGGTATGCCGGAGGTAGACCGTTCAAGATGTAGATTATGACGTCTTCAGGATCAACCGACGAGCCCGCAGCTGAGATCTTGTCTACGATCTTCTTGATTTCAGTAAGATACTGAGTCATGGTCATTGTTTGCATACATTGTGTAGCTCGTTTTTGAGCTGTATGACCTTTGAGCGGTTAGATGCCTGGAATCGCGTCTGGAGAGTAAGCTAAATTTCGTGTGTATATTCAAGATGAATCACATATGGCAGAACTTCTGGCGAGATAGTGGAGCACATCGCAGTTGCAAGATTTCTGATCCGTGACTTGCCATGTTTGAGAATCTTGATTCGGGTCGGCGTTCTCCTACGCCGATTTTGGATCAAGAAATGTGGCAAATCCATTTGCCTTGAATAACTTTGTGATTTGTGTACTCCAAATGGAAAAATTATTCGGTGTAAGCGAATGTGGAACGAGCAATTTGAGATTCGAAATTACGAATTTGAGAGAGGGAGAAATGAGCGGAGTCGACGATGCCTCTCTGGTAGTGGCGCCTACCGACGATGTGGCGGAAGCCTAGTTTGCCATGGCGAGGTCGTCAGAACCGACCGTCTCTTGATACCATGAAGAAATGCAAGAACCGGAGATGAGGAAGAAGAGATAGAAAGAAAACAGTAAAATGTAAAATTGTATTTCCTCCTCTTCCATTACAGATTATACAGGTATATATAAAGAAATGTTACACTTCTAGAAGATACACGTGTATGTGTTTAATAGGACATAATAACATATTTATTTTAATACATGCTTAGTGAATCATGTTTCTTAACAGAATGAAGCAAGATGTTGACATTCGAAGACAACAACTAAAAGACAACAATCAAGCTACGACAATCGAATCGAAGAAGTAGGCAGCTAGCTATCAAGTGATGATGGTTGGTGGCGGTGATTGCCTGCATTGATTGGTAGGAATAGCTATAGTATTCTTTATACCTCTAAGTACTCTTCAATTTAATATCTCTTTCATGTGAAAATGATGGTCTATTTATGAAATTTTTAGTGACATTTTGCTATTTTAGCTAAAAACCTCTAACACATTTTTTGTGCCATATATTGATTCCCTTTAGAATGCAAAATTCTTTAGGTATTTGAGTAACTTACTTTAAGATTGGGCATTATTAGGCTCATTAGATTGCTCTTTTTGAGATTCTCATTTAATTAGAAATTCTCTAATTATACTTTTAAGGCTTAATTCAGGATAGTTTTGACTTGGATTAATGTTTTTTTTTTTTTTTTGCATTATAGGGCCCTCATGAAAAAATTGGTTTTTATTATTTGTTTGTTGAAACCATCATTTGAGTAATCTATAATTGGTTTTGAAAATTTCAGATCATTTACTTGTTCCAAGATCCATGCTTGATTAGATGGATTTTCTTGTTATGTAAAAGCAATAATTTTAGAACTCTATTAATTCGATCAACCTCTCCTACAACAGCCGATGCATCACTAAATGAAGCATTCATTTCTCAATGCTTGAACTCCATTCGACAAAATTCTAGTGCTTATATTCTTCTTCACAAAAATAAAATTCCTATTTATATATTTAGTTTCTCATAATGTAGGAGGTTATTGTGATTTATTTTATTTTTGTTTCGTAATGTGGCAATCAATGCCTCTCAATGATTTGTTGATGCATATGTTATACATTATTTACACATCGATTACTTGATGGTCATTCCTCAACATTCAACTTTAATAACATAAAAAAATGCTTAGATGAAATATAAATTTTATAAGGAAGACATATATGTAGCATTGTGTAAATGCAATAAGAAAAAAAAAATACTTCTTATCTAATTTATTTGTTAAATGTGTGATATTTTGCACTTAATTATTATTTCATTGATCATGTAGCTAATATTTTATGTCTTGATGTTCATTAAAGAATCCTTCAAGTTTGATTACATTAGCTTATGTTCAATTGTATATATCAAAAAATGATTTTTCTTAATCTTTAAATTTGATTGATATAAAAAGCAAATCAGAAACAAATATATATATAAAAAAAGTATAAAATGGTGGGGAACAAAAATATTATTAACCTTGAGAAAAATATTCATCGATATATTAAAGTGAAAGAAATATTTTGGGAGATTTGTAATTGGCTGAAGGGTCATGATTACGATTGTATTATTATGTTTGTGCTAAATGTCCCTAAGAATACAAGTCCATTATTACCAACATTGAGATCATGAATACAATTATATAGTTTAGTGATATTTATCACATTTATATAGCTTTGATATCATAAATTAACATGAATCTACTTGATAGTTCCCACCTAATTTTCATGAAGTTGAAGAAATTTTGATTTTGTTATAAGACAAAACACATTTTCAAAGTGGTGACTCTTGAAAATGCATTGCTGAATATATATTATGTTTATTACCAAGCTAATACAAGTGATAAATGGTTAATATAACAAGTATCTTGTTGGTCATATGTTAGAATGGTATTATTAAAATTTCGGTAATGTTGCTAGTCATTGCTGCACTAATGAGTTTGACAAATTGAAGGGATATTGCATGAACATGTTATAAATAATATAATTTTATATATTAGCCCTTTGATTATGTAAGTATTTTTAAGAAATCCATTCAATCGAAGGCTATTTCAAGTTATTTTGAATTAATAACTGAAGCAGAGATGAAATAGGACTTATAGCCATATCTTCTTACTCAAGATGTCATGGAGGGTTAGAATTTCATAGTGTAATAATCATCAAGTTCAAGTTGAGAAAGATTGAATCTAGCCATTCATGTCTAGGCATTAATATAGCCATTGAAATGAAATCACTACTAGTTGGTTTAGCCAATATATAAAATTTGGTGTGAAAAAACATGCATGCATGCCTCCAAAGCAAAAATAAAATAAATTTAAGAATATGTATTGGCTATCATTTCCAATATGAAGACACATAAATCAACAAAGCTAGATCAAACTTTGATAACTGAATGAGTACCAACATTAAGGATATTTTCATTAAAATTTCTGGTAATTATATTATGTACAATAATGATAGTATTGGTAACTCATTTAAAAGATATAATGTTAATTTTAAGCTAGGTATACATCAACTGATTGCTTGTTGATTATAGACCTTACAAAATAATGCTTTCAAGATGAATGCAAGAGAGCAACTATATTGACACATCCTTGAAGGTCGTTAAGAGTATGCAACATTTCATAATATCATCAATAATGAGAAGAGAAATCATAGACTACAAATGAGAGAGGTGGTCAATGGGATATGACTTCTACTTTACATATCTACCACAAACATCTTGAATGTCTATAGTGCAACCCACTATGATTTAAATGGAGAGATTATTTGTTAGCAAAGACTTTTACAATTTAGTGGGAGGTAGGGGCACCCATTACCTTTCTCATGGAAAAAAGACTTATTTTCTTGAGATAGAGTTGTAATTGCAATCCTAAGAGTCACATGGAGCCAAAACTTGATGAACATGATAATTTCTTTTCCATAAGACCAATGATGAAGTGTAGTAGTTTGTGAAAAAAGGTACAAAATTATTACTAGGCTTTATCATGTTCCATGCCTGTCGGACAAAAGTGAATGTTGAATTCAAAGTTGAATATTGAAAATATCTAAGATCTTATTAAAGAAATTAATTATACCTAAGTTATAAGAAGAATAAGAGAACCTAGGTCTTAAAATTCTCTTAGAGAATTATTGTATAAGGAACTTGAACCTATTTAAACAAAGAAAAAAAAGGGGGTGATTTGAACCAACTTAGAACAACTCAATTCATAATAAAAGTGATATATTATGTGAGGTTTTTCCTTAAATCATATGATTTAAATGCTCACACCATACTATATTTCCTCTATTTGTAAGTGAAAATCAAATACTACACCATAAAGTCAATAGCATAATACAAATATATTAAAATGAATAAGTTGAATTTATTGTATTTAAGGAAACTCATGATAAAAGTTGTCCGAGACTTTAATAAGTCAAGCGAGTTCAACTTTGTGTTCAAGTTTCTCGAGTGAATTTAGTCGATCAACAAGTACTCTAGCCGTGTATATTCCAACAAGTTAACAAATTATTTGGGCATATACCCTTACTGAGTAAGTTACTCCATCATAGGTTCCGCTTGGTCTAGAGGAGAGATCATGAGCATAATAATTATGAATCCTACAGAACTAAGACACAACACAATATATTTTATTTAGCAAACATATACACATGCTTAGCCATTAACTTGATTAGACCACTCATCCTTTAATTTTTTGTTCATTATAATTTGGTAGGATTGGATTTTTTGTAGGATAGATTAATAAGAGGAGCCAAGACATATACCTAATATCTACTCACACTACATAATACTCACATTTGGACCATGCATCTTCCCTTTTAACCAATGATATTTCAAGACTTTTGGTTGTTGACTTGTGTGTCAACTTTTGACTCATAATCAACACAATGCAGATTCTTTCAATATAGTTAACAATGAAAAGAGACTTTTGCATGATCAGAAACACTCAATAATTGGCTAGCCATCTGAATTGGCCAATAATCTTTTTGGCGACCCCACATGGTTGGTCAACCACCTTAGTGGTACACTCACACAAGACGGGTCATCTAACTCACTACTCAACAATCCATTTACAATAAATAAATAAATTGTCATGTGTGATTGAGTCATAAGTCTTAACTAACACTACTTGATTGATCAATATTCCAAAAGACTCCAAAGTTCAGAAGGACTTGATATCTTCTTAGTCTAACATATCTATTGGAACTACAAACATAAGCTAGAAGCACCCTCCCACAAAACTTAACAATTTGTTCCCATCACAATCATTAGCTCATTGCTCAAAATCTTTCATCCAAACCACCCGACTAGCCAAAAATCTGCTCATATCGTATTAATCTAACACAAAAAAAAGATAATAATCGAAAAAATAGTATATTAAAAAAAGAGAAAAAATTTAGATCAAAATTTAGGTTGCTATAATTGTCTCAATTTTGAGTTCAAATCATACAAAAATATAAACATCCATAGTAGATCATATATAACACCATTTTTGAATAAAGATTATTACCCAACATATATAGCATACTCACAAAAGAAGAGGAGGTTTTGTAGATCAATGCATTAATGTTTTTTTTAATTGAAAATAAGTAGAAGAAAACATAACTGAAAATTGTTTTCCTAACGGTCAACTGATTCACTTGTAGTGTTATTAAGCTAAGTGAATAAAAAAAGCTATCAGATTATCTTGATATACTGTCTGTATGAGACTATGAGGTAATAAATTCTCAAAAGAAGAGGATATATTCTAATCCTATTTGTTTATTTCTGTTTAATAATATTATCTTTTCTTCTCAATACAAAATTATCCTTTATTAATTTTTCTGAGCTTGAGAGATGATTTTCAATGGAGAGTAGGTTTCCTTTTGAACTTGAGAGCTTCAGCTGATCAGGCATCATTAAGGGTGTAAGTGAGTCGAGCTGACTCGTGAGTTAGCTCGGGCTCGGTTCGATCAATGGCTCGCGAGTCGAATTTGATGAGCTAACGAGCCTAGCTTGAGACAACCCCGACTCGACTTGTTGGCTCGTGAGTCGTCTCATTTTATAATTTTACATTCTTTTTACCATTTTATTATAATAATAATTTCTTAAACTATAATAATTTTCTCTCATTCATAATAAATGAGTTGGCCCGTGGACAAATTCACACATATATCACATACGTTAAACTCGAACCCAAAATCTCTTGCTTGATATCTAAAGTTCTCAACCAACAAATTAAGAGGAGTTCGTGCTCTTATTACACATCGTCCGCTTGCTTAAGTGGCCCAATGAAAAAAAAAATGTCATGCATTTGTGCTTGAATGATTTTTTATTCGTCCATGGCCGAACCAAACGACATAGCATTTCTCTAGCTATATGGCCAAATTAATTTGGATGGACTCTAATTTATATCGCATTTGGACACATAAAAAAAAATAAACTAAACTAAAATAAAAATATTATTATTTTAAATGTGAATTTATTTTTCAGGGAAACATTAATTTAAAGAAAATGAAGATTTACGTGTATAACAATGAAATCTTTTTTTATATATAAATCTAACATTTGATTTTTAAAATGAAAAATCATATATATATATATATATATATATAATGGAATAAATCATTAAAATAAGAATTGATGATTTCGATGCGGCCTTCAAAACTAAAATAGAAATATATGAGTGTTATTTTAACAATTATATATAATTTAGATCTTACATAAGAAAAATTATCATATTAAAGAGTTTTTATTATTAGAAAACAATTATCAAAATATTATGATCAAAATTTTTATCTGGGTGTTCAAATTCTTTTTATATATTTTAAGATAAATTTAATATAAAATCAATTAAAAATAAATTTAAAACTTTATTATTTATTTAAATAACATTTTAATAAGAAAATCCTAATATAAAAAAATTATGAGGATTCGTTCATTCTTTCATGCATCACAAGCATTCCCAATTCACCAATGACCTTGCACGGAGTCGAATCAACCCTCAAACAATTCACAACCGTTGATCTAACCAGTGGACACAAGAACCACTTCCCTGAAGATTTAATGGTGATCACTCCAGCTCTGCCTTGAAAGACACTTCCCGGCTTTTTCCTCCGTCTTCTTGGACTTGAAATTCGTAGCCTCCGTCAACTCTTCGCAGCGGCTCTTTCTGGATCCCATCGAAACTTTGAAGTGGCATCACGCAAGAAGCTAAACGAAACCCTTTAAAGTTTGTTAGCTCCTCCTTTGATCTTGACTCAGTAATGTCTTCCATATCTATATTTATCTTTCCCTTCTTTTTTTCTTTTATCAGTATTTTCTTCATTTGTTTTCCCCCATTTTATCTACGTTTCTAACGGATAACTTCTTTTCGGGACGGTTCAAAGTGCAAGTTTATAGGTCGAGGTACTGTAAAGCTCCCTCCTTTATGGACGATTTAAATTGATTTGCGGTTTTTGGATTTGAAGTTTGGATTTTTGTGAAAAAAAAAAATCCAAACTGGATGTCTGATTGGTTATGGTTATCGATAGGATTCCAGCCCCTCGTCCCCGACTCAAGCGTCTATCGATCTCTGAAAAAGGGTTCAGTTTTCAAATCAGGGTTTTCTCAGATGCAAATAGGGATCTATTTAATCAGTTCCTCCCAATCTGAAGAGCACGATACCTAAAATAGCCTTCGGTCTTTCTTCTTCATTGGATTCTGCGGGCTCGATGGCTTCTAAAGTTTCTGAACGGAAGTCCTACTTCAAGTTCCCGTTATTGCAAGAGGTACTGAATTAGTTCTAAACGACCTCTTCCAATTTGATGATTTAAAACCTTATTTTTTTTCTAACTTCAGCTCTTGTATTGCTCCAACTGGAACAGAAGCAAAGATCAGTTAGAGTTTCTGATATGCAACATCAAATGGGCGAACTCTACGAGGAACTAAGGAGGGCAAAGGACGAGAGGTGCCGTGCTCTTGAAGAACTTGCTGAATTAAAGAAGATGGATGGAGATTTCAAGGATACGATTAGGCCCAGAGAATTGCAAGATTTGAAAGCTCAGGATTCAGAAAGGAAGATGCTTGAGTTGATGATTTTTCAGACCAAGCTGCTCGAGCAAACAAATATTTCATTTGAAGAGGCGAAGTTAGAGATCAAGAATCTTAAAGAGATTATAAGAAAGATAGAGCGGTCAGCTAGGAGTGAGAGTAAGAAAGTTGGAGCATTTGACTCTGCTAATACCCAAGAGGAGATGATGAAGCTTAGAAAAGAGCTTAGATTGGCCCTGGAGGCAGAAGATAAGAGCAAGAAAGCCATGGATGATTTTGCGATTGCACTTAAGGAAGTATCTACTGATGCCAACCAAGCAAAGGCACAGCTTGCTGATAGACAAGCTGAGCTAGATAAAGCAATAGAAGAAGCTAAAAATACAAAATCTTTATTGGAGAGCACAGAGCAGAAGCTAATGGATGCTTTGAATGGGTATGATAAATTGAAGTTGGAGTATGAGGAGTCCGTTTCTGCTTCTAAAGCAAAAGAGGACAGCTTTTTAAGCTGTCTGAATGTTTCAGAAGAAGATATTACGAAGTGGAAGCAAGATAACAGTAGACTGAATGATGAATGGAAGGTTGCAAGGGAGGATAATACTAAACTGCGTCAAATAATGAAAGAAGCAGTGAATGAGGCTATAGCGTTAAAGGAAGCAGCAGAGATCATTCGGAGTGAGAATTTTCAGATGAAGGATCAACTCTTTGAGAAGGGTAATAGCTTGCAGCAAATACAGCAAGATTATGAAAGCCTTAAAGTAAGTGAAGTTGCAGCTCTTGACAGTGTAAGAGAGCTGAATGACTTACTTGCCTCAACTTCAGTTTCAACTTCAAAGAAGACCTCAAATTTGTCAGAGTTTGGGTCGTTTAGACTACCACAAACAACAAATCATGATGCAAAGGCAAGGAGGAGTCTGAATATATTCTCATCTGAGAAGTGGAAACCTAATGACAATTCAATCTGGAATGGCCGCAGGCATTCTGTGGGAGAGCAAGGAATGTTCAACGGCTCCACATTTGACAGAGAAAAATCAATTGAAAGTAGTAGTATCATGTTTAGTTCTCTTAGAAAAGCCTCTGATAATCGAGTCCCATCATCTTTGTTTAGTGGTGAGAGGGGAACCATAAACACAAATGCCTTTGATCATTTAGAAGGAATACAGTGCAAAGGCAAGGACAACATGAACGTTAAGAAAAAGAAAACAATTTTTGGGAGACTTGGAGATGCATTGAGGAGGATAAGTTTTCACAAATAGTTGTCAATACTTTTTGGTGAACATGAATTTGATTCATCTTGATGTTTATTTAGTTTTTCTTGTGATGATTATTTCAGATCCTCAATGTGTTTTGAATTCTCAATTGAAAACGAAGACAATTGGAAATGCCTTTCTAGTCGAGAATAGATTTCATAAACTGTATGAGTTCAAACTTGCCTATGTTCTTGGTACATGGTTGGAAACTGGCGAACTTGAGGGCAAATGACAGTATGATCAGGCTTGCTTTGTAGATTTCATGTATTTTCAAGCTTGCAATTCTTCTATCTCAGAAATTGTTCCAAAAAATTGATTAAACTCTTTGAAGCGTTTGTGCAACAAAGACACTTGCCAGGCCTCCATGAAGCTTTTGCTTGACAGATCTCCACTCCGCCATTATGAAATGTTGTCAATAGCTCAATTTTTCTCCTATGGTTAGTGTATTTTTAGCCATTAAAAAATGGCAATTCTAGCTGGAAGCTATAGGATCAATCCACCCTTTTAATTTAAGAACTACCATGAATAAACTTCGTAGGTGAGAGAAAACTAGAAACAAAACCTGTTGTTTGTTTGGTTTGCATAAGAATATATCCATGACTTAAATGTTCTATAGAATGACCAGCCTTCTAATTTCTTTTCTTCATAAAAAACATAATCTATTTTCTTTGTGGCTGGGAACAGGTTCTGTTTATTAGAGCTAAAAATAATACTCTTAGATAAGAGCTTCGATTTTGCAACTTCTGAACTGTTTTGGTCAAGAATTGCGTTAAACTCCAGAAATAGTTCCTCCAGTAATTATTTGAACTCAATTCCTTTCCTTACAGATATACTATTTTTCTTGTAATCTCAACGTTAAAGAAGATAGCCTTAGCTTCTCTCTGAGGCCATAAAATCTGTATTTGGAGGCTGCTAAGATCTGAAACTGGGTACTGAACAAGTTTTTGAAGTTCTAATTCTCTCACATTGAGATATCTCCCAGCCATGCATGTTCTGCTACTTTTCTGTAACACTTTTGACTTACGATTTTCTTTGAAGAATAAAAAAAAAATGTGTTTGGAGCTCCAGACATGATTATCGCTAGAAGGGTCTTCATTACATGTCATGTGTCTTCAAGGATTAATTATTCTGTGTGGTGTCGAACGTTGTCCAGAGATCAATCAGAATGCGCAAGGTCACCCCATTGCTCGGTACCGCGGCTCGGTGCTGCTCAGTACCACGCCTCGATGCTGCCCAGTACCGCGGCCCGATACTGCTCGGTATTATGGCCCGATGTCACTGATGTGATGCATTTTGATTGATCTCCGGATGACATCCACACAGAATAATTTCTCAGTCTTCAAGATTACATAATGAATATCTCCCGGCCATGCCTTGTTGTCTGCTAGTATTGCTCTACTCCCTGACTGCTTATTTTCTTTGAAGAACAATGAAAAAAAATATTGTGTTGGGCACTGCTGGCATGATTTATATCAAAAAGTGCTTTACTACAACTCATGTGTCCTCAATATCACATAACGAGGTTATTTTTATTGTAGGTTGTGCATCAAAATTGTCCTGTAGTTTTATTCATATGTTCTAAATATTTGAATGAATATCTTATCTTATTTATTTTCTCCAAGAACAACCAACTATTTATAAATTCAATAAAAATTAATAATATATCTTTTACTAATTTTGGAGATAAATGTTAGAGAATCAAATTTCATAAAAACATTAATACCTTATCGTAATCAAATTATAAGCCAGTCTAATGTGATCAACCGATCGTTGTATCAGCTTCCATCCTTCCAGGTTCTTCAAGATTTGCTCTAGCAATTTGTAGCAATGAGCCTTAAGATTATCTCCGACCGAATTTCATACGATGGTATGCCGTCTGACATTCACTCCATTTGAATGATAGGTCATGTTGCGTCCAGGAGTATTCGCGGCGGTAGAGAAATATCATATTTAACGTCTTTGCATTGTACGAAAATCCGGCACGCAATCAGATAAGGAGAGAGGGTCTAGCATTTCTGAGACATCAATATTTTTACATGGAAAACCCCTGAAAAGGGGGAAAAACCACGGGGCCTAGCCTAGTTTGAATGAATCTACTAGTATTGCAGTCGATTACAAATGAGGCCCTTCCTTGAGAGAAGGCCTTAGCTTGATGTACATTTTATAGAGTACATTACATGATATGAATACAAAGAATCATTATTGACATGTTCGTTGGGTCTGGAGGACCGTAGTAGGCGGGCGACGGAGGTCAGAAGGCTTGTAGTCGGTAGGCGACGTAAGTCAGGAGGACCGTAGTCGGCTGGCGACGGAGGTTGGAAGGACTGTAGTCGGCGGGCGACGTAAGTCAGGAGGACCGTAGTCAGCGGGCGACAGAGGTCGGAAAGACTGTAGTCGGCGGGCGACGTAAGTCAGGAGGATTATAGTCCGCTGGCGACGGAGGTCAGAAGAACTGTTGTCTGACGACGAAGATCAGAAGGACGACGTCAGGTAGAAGTCCAACAAAAGGAAAGAAATCCATCTTCGCATAGACGTTCAGCGAAGTTCGATAACCGGTAGAAGTCCGGCGTTGGGTTGAAACTTGGCGAAGAGTGAATGTCCGACGTCGGGTAGAAGTCTGACGTCTGTTGGTGGCAGAGAAGAACTCCAGCTTCACTTGGGCAGAGTTTCGGCGTCAGGAGAGAACTCTGTTGTTAATTGGGAAGAATTTCAGCACCACGCGGAAGTTGGGCAGCATTTCGTCGTTTCCCGAAAATCCGGCAGAGTTCCGACGTATTCAGGCGACGGGAAGAGCTCCGGCGGTGGTTGAGGAGGAGGGGATTCGCCTTTTCCCCTTTTCCTTCTTCTTCTCCTCTTCTTCTCTCTCTTCACTTGAGTCCCCTTGGTGTAGAATGAGGGCTCTATTTATAGTTTTTTTGGAGTGGCATAGCCCGTAAATAGGCGTGAGATCAGGGGCGAATTGGGAGTGTTTTGAATGGACGGCCGATATCGAATCCTTTGATCATGCACCGTTTGTTGGACATTTGAAGGCCTTAATGATGTCGGAATTCAGTGATCTTGGGCTTGTTGGATTCTTCTCGTCGAGCCGTTCGATTCGAGTATAAGCTCGTTAAAATCGGAGACCGTTTGGTAACTCAAATTGAGGTTTGAACCTTCCAACAGCGCTCCGGGTCCTTGATTCGGACTCGTTTGGGCTTGGATTGGGTTGATCTTGGTGTCGTTGGATTCGTATTTCCGAGACGCTCAGTTTGACTATAAGCTCGCTGAAATCGGAGTTCGGGTGCTCCCATAGTTAATTTTTAAAGTTTCCAACTAGCTTTTGCCTCGAGATTCATGCCCAATCAAGATAATTTCATGATGACGTATCAGATCACACATTAAAATTCGGTGGGTGAACAGTGTGACGCCAATATTGACGCCGCACTGTTCACCTGGGCCAATTTTTTGTGTTACAAGATTTGCCGAAGAAGCGCGCGAAAGAGGAGAAAAAATGGAGTTCGATTAAAAATGAATTATTGCATTTTGGAGTTTTACTATATGTTAGAGTGGAAAATCGGTTTTTCGGTTGGAGATGCCCATTTAGATTACGTTGAAGGATTAAACCATGATGAAACTTCTTTTGTAAAGGTAAAACTATGGCTAATCATTCTGTAACAAATGACTAGAAGTAAAAAACATTTTTTTGGTGCTTGTTTAACATATATTTCTCTCACAAGGATCATACTTTAAAATCTTCTCCCAAAGCAAATATTGTGTTGCCCCTTTTATGTCTTCCATAGTTCTATTTCTTTTACATCTATGATGCACAGATTTTGAAGCGGCAACATGGACATGACAAGGCATGTACATAGAATAGGAACACACTTTAGCCATATTTTGAGAAATCGGATAGTTCATAGGCAAATTCGGTTGTGTCACGTCACTCCGGTACACAGCAGTACACAATACTAATACGCAACAAAAAGTGACATAGCACATTCTGATTCGCCTTTGGATGGCGTCCGGTGACCGCATGTAATTATTTCACGCATATTTTTGCGTATTTGCTAATTTAATTTATTTTTTTACATTTTTTAGCGAATTAAATGCAAACTCATGCATATCATATATGTAATAAAGTTTTAAACTCAAAAACCCCCAACCAACCGATGCTGTACTACTTTTGAATCCATTAATATTTTATAAATTTTAAAAAAGTAAACGTTGGAATGTTTTGTCTTTTTCTTGTTTTGTAAGAATTTTCATTTTCCACCTTAACAAAAATATTTGTAAGAATTTTCATTTTCCACCTTAACAAAAATATTTTCTGGCTAATGAGAATGTCATATTTGCTTTCTAATCAAAGGTTTGAATTTATAGGTGCACATCAATATTTATGAATTTATCTTAAGGGAGAGTTACATAAATAACATAAAATCTTATCGCTTTATATATAATAATAATTAAATTGTTATATTTATTTATATATCACTTTAGAGTCTAAATCACTCGTTTTACTTTAAATAAATTAATATTAATGAGATTTTAGATTTGATTTAAATATTTGAATATTTTAAAAGAAAAATATTAAATTTTAGATATTAAATATGTAAATAATTAAAATATCTAATATAATCACTTTCGTGTCTAAATCATGTGTTTTAGGCTTCGTTTGAGACCGTTTTATTTCTGCTTCTTAAAGCAGCTTTTTAGTACAAAAAAAAAATTGTACTACAAAGCTGCTTTAAGAAGCAAAAAGTAAGCCGTCCCAAACGAAGCCTTCCTTTAAATAAATTAAAATTAGTGACAATTTTAAGATTTGAATTAAATATTTGAATGTTATACTATGTAAAATTAAATATACATAACAATTTAATGAGGTTAATGTATATCTATTTAATTTAAATTATACTATGTAAAATTGAATTTAATATTTTTATGTGCCCTAACATTTTGTAAGAGTTTAGTTTTTTAGGGCCACAAGAATTTTTAAGGGTGTTTATAATTGGTCTTATAATTGGTCTTACAAAATAACTTGATATGAAACCGACTCTAAAATATGAGTTAAGATTAATCTAGTTAAAATCTTGGCTAGATTTGGGTTTGGAATATTGACCCAATAATTTTTTTGATCATGCTTGAGTTAGTCTACAAACCTGTAATAAACCTCAGTACTACTCAGGTTTAAGTTAAATGAGTCATTTATTAGTTAAATAGGTTTTGTTCATGTTAAATGAGTTGCAAAAAAAAAGTATGATTCATATAATAAACGGATTAAATAGGTTGGGTTCAGATTAGACGGGTTTGAGTCGAGTCAAATTCAGGTTATATATTTTGATCAATATAATAAATAAGTTGGTTCAAATCAAGCATATTCATATATTAATTTTAAACCTGACTAAAATCCAACCACCTTGCATGGCCTTTAGTGGTTGCCAACCTTTGGAAATTAAGGTTTGCTCTTTCAAGTTTCAACAATAAAGCTATTCTTCCCTCTCTAACTTTATTAATCATTACCTAACTTTTCATAATTTTTTTTGGGACATTTAGGGCACGGAATGCTTCGTTTTCTTAAAGTAGTTTTTTACTACAAAAATTTAAATTTTTGTAGTACTAAAAAGCTACTTTAAGCAGCAATAAGAAAATCATTTCAAAAGAAGCCTAAGACAAGCACACACATCACATAGACAAGTTTTTGGATAACAGTCAAAGCTCTCAACCAATAAATCATGATGAGCTGCATGAAAAATAATTCTGTTGTTTTCAGAAGAAGAAATCAATAGATAAGCACTAAATCATTAGAGATAAGATAATTTGACACATTAGTTTTAATAATAGTTTTGTGAAGAAGTTGATGTTGACATATAATGATTAATGAAACAATAATGTTTTTTGGAATATGTTAAAGAGACTTGGTCATTTCAACATGTTGTGGTCATGGTGGGATGATTGATCTTTTGAAAATAATATTATATTTTTCAAAATAAATATTTGTTTTTTTTTAAATAATATATTTGTGAAAAATTTAAAAATATTTGCAAGGTTTAAAATTAATATTAATTTTTTTAAAGTATATCCAACCATAGGTCAAGTGAGAGCTTTTTCAGAATTTCGCCCCCTCTCAAAGAACCTTTTTGTCATAAATTTATTAATCGTGCATACCCATCCCGCCTCCCGTTGTTCGCAGAATCGCAGTCGAAGGCTCGAAGCCCTCTCGTTCCGTTGTTCACAAATCGTAAGATTAGACCGCCTTCACAGTCGCAAGAGGTCGCCGGCCTTCGCCTTCGCAAATCGCAAGAGTTTGACCACCCTAAAAAAATATCTGGATCTGCCCCTGTATCCAGCTAAATGATATGATTTAATCAATTCATCAGTTTTTGAAACTAATGTTTTCTAACTAGAAGAATTCAAATGGGCCCTAAGTGACTTGCACGAATGAAAACCAGGATTAGAGATAATCCACTCCATTTTTCTAAGGGCTTATCCAATTACTTTCAGATACAGCATATATTTAAAAATATGATGATTTTACTGCCAATTATATTTGGGGCGACTGTAGCGTTTTAAAGATTGGTTGTGAAGTTATTATGAGAAACTAATTTACGTTTTGTTTGGACTTTTTTTTTTAAACAATTTTGTAGTACAAAATTTTTTAAAAAGCTGCTTTAGAAAGCAACAAAAACTGTCCAAAATGAGATAAATTATTCTGTGTGGAGTCTGGACTTGAAGAACCATCCAGACATGTGAGTGTACACACCGTGTACAAATTTATATGGTGTGAATCAAATTTTTGTACACATTGTGGGTACATAATCTATACACTCATAGTCTGGACGGCTCTTCCCGTCTGGACTCCGCACAGAATAATTCCTCCCCAAATGAAGCCTTAGCTTCTTTAGTTGCAAAAATCCCTTACAACTCCCGGTCCATATTACATCAATACTAAGTCCTTATAACTCCGAGTGCATAGTGTCGTTTCTCTAAAACTCAGGATTTTATACCTCAACTTGGATGCACATAGAAATTTCTTAAAAATTAAGAAAATAATAGCAAAATAAAATTATAATTATTATTGAAAAATAAAATATAAAAAAATTTATTTCAAACAAACCCTAAAGCTCACAATAAAAAATAAAAATTTACCTATATATGGAGTTAAGAATTCATATGAAATTTTCATAATATTTAAATAATTCATCGTTTTTTTTTCAAATATATTTGTTGGCAGCCCACCTTCACTTCTGCCCTATTATAAAAAAAAATCCAGCTAGATTTTTTTTTTTATGACAAGGAACCGTCCGCTGTCACATCCGACATCGTCGAGCGCGCTTGGCGGTCCGGCCGACCTAATGGGCCACCCAGGCCACAAACCCATAGCGGCGTTTTGGAGCCCCCACTTAAGGGCCGACTGCCGCTCGAGGGAATCGAACTCAGGATGGGGGTTCTCAACCGAGCTAAGCATCGGTGGGTCTAGATTTTTTATTTCATTACCCTTTCAAGTTTAGGGCCAAAGAATATTTTTTATTTGTAAAAACTAGTCTTGCCTTCCAAGCTCGGTCTTCTTTTAATTAATATGTCGCCTAACTGGCATGAAGTGGACAAGCACGCCGCTACTTAAAAACTAAAATATAAAATTCATTATTATTAATTAATCCGCTGGTACCTCATAATTAGTAAATAAAAAAAAATTGTATGTATTTAAAAAAGAAATTCCTAAGCCCACTTATATGTTTATTATTGGGCTACATAGAGCCCAAACATAATATGCAATGCTCACTAATGAGAGCATTAAACTAAAGCAACTACTAAACATGGTCATTAGGTTATATGATCTACTTTTCATTCTAGGGCTTTTTTTGAGACAACTTCAATTTTTTAGTATAAAAATTTTTAGAAAGCAGTAATAAAGTTGTCTCAAATTAATAAGTCTATATTTTTGCTTAAGTCCTCATTTGTTTCAGCTTAATTACGTCGTTTTCTGTTTGAATCGTGGAAACATTTACTCCTCTATTGTTTGTTAACACATCTTTTACATAATACATTTTCCTGTATCTCCGTTTTTTCGCCTATCTGAAAAGAAAAAAAATACTACTTATCACATCTGCTATCTCAGTTTAGAAACAAAAAAACTCAATTTCATCCCCACTAGTTTCACACGTCCACCGACACTTTCCGGGATGAAAGAAGAGGTCACAGTGAAGCTTCGTCATCGCAACCTTGTTTAGATGCAGGGCTGGTATCAGCGGTGGGCCGACCTCCTCTTAGCGGAGATGCGACAATGCCACTGAGAACAACGTAGTCGATTTGCTTCCACGTCATTCACATTAGGGTTTAGGGATCAATCGCAAAATATTGATCAACCAGCTTATACAAAAAGAACCAAACGAGACCTAAATGTATTCAGACCGCCATTTTTCTCTTGAGTTGTGCATAAGTATTAGCAAACAAATAAAAAATTTGTCCAAATTTTACTAATTAAAATTTCAACTCAAACAAGAACTCTATTTGAAAGTATTATTTGAAAATAAAATTATATCATAATATTTTCACGAATTTTCCATCAAATTGAACTTAGTCGTCTTTAAATTTATGCTGAGATTAATATAATTCTTAAATATCAAACATAATGTTACTCTCTATGTAAATCTAAAGAGTGCTTGACCTCTATTGACGGAAAATTCATTAAGGCTTCGTTTGTGACAGATTTTTTATTGCTTTTTAAACGAAGTTGTAGTACAAATTTTTTAATTTTTGTACTAAAACTTCATTTTTAGAAGTAATAAAAAAGTCTTCCCAAACGAAGCCTAAGATACTCTTACACAGCTCTTTTCCTATATCTGACTTAGGAGAAGCTTATCACATTTCTGAAAGAGACGTTCTACCTTACTAACTCGATATAGTTCTTTATTCCGTCCAAGTAATTAAACGTCATTTTCTGGAAGGAGTTAGGTCAGAGGGCACCATCAGAGAGAGGAAAAAGACAGGAAAAGAAGGACAAAGACCAAAGTTTTGAAGCTCAAAGAGATAACAGAAAAAGTTTGGTCTATAATGCAAATATTAATTTTGCAAAGATTAATAAATTGATATTCAAATTAATAAGTTTTTATTATTCTTATAGCTCTTAAGCTTATGTCCTCTTTTTGTGAGTTCGGCTTATTATAAAATGGAGTTTTAGTTCAAAAATAAAAAAATTTGTACTAAAACTCCGTTTCAGAAAGCAATAAAAAAGCCGTCCCAAACGAAGCCTATAGCTGTAAGATATGGAAAAACACGTTTTGTTCAAATTTAAAATGTAATATTAATTAATTTATTTATTATGTTACAGTTCCCGGCTAAAAAAACTTATTTGCATTTTTATATCTTATTGTTAATTTTAAAAAAAAATTTCTAAATTTAGAATTTGTTGAGACTTCCGTAAATTTTTATAAAATTAATTATAAAATTATTATAGGTAAAATTACTTTTTTGAAAACTGATGTCAAATTCAGCTTCTTTGTATAAAATATGATGATTATTATTGCAAATTGAATTAATTAGGTGCTAATTGTGTTATGTGTAAATCCGTGACATGGAATATTTAAAAAAATGAAATAAACCCTATACTGATATAATTTTTCATAAGAAACACTGTATCAAGCTTTGCAATTTGTTTAAGGTATGACAAGTTACCTTTGCACATTTAATTATTTTATTGTCAAATGAACCTTGTACTTTTTGAAGTTCTAAATATGGAGCACATTTGATTGCTTGCACGTACAAAAAAATCTTTTAAGGATGTAAAAATTTATCAAAAAAAAAAGGGGTTTTTCTTTTACATTTTATTAAATTTAAAATTTTTCTACTAAAAAATTATTTTAGAATGCAGTGAAAATGTTGTCCCAAACGAAAATAGGGTCGGGTTTGGGTTTACCCGCATAGTGCATGCCTCAGCCTCACAATCACACCCGCGCGTCCCGCATGGGCAACACCCGTGCTCGCGCTGGCCTCGCTCTTGCTCCGCATGCATGTCACGGTGCCGCCCAACCTTTGTGTTCACATTTTACAAAACAGGTCGCGGGTTGGGTCGGGTCAACCCAGTAACCCGCGTGGGTCGGGTTTGGTTTGGAGAACCTGACCCATTTGTAAAATCGGGTCGGGTTCGAATTAATCCTTTTAGATCATGATCAACTCGAGTTCAACCCGATTCCTAAACTTCGACCCGTTTTGACATTCCTAATTTCTTACTGCTTTTTCGTAGTATTTTAGGTTGTGTTGGTATTATTAGAGATGGCTATGGTAATTTTATCATTGGTTTTGCGGGCTCTTCTTCTGGCAATTCTCGGTTGGCCATTTTGAACTCTATTATTTATGGGTTAAATTGTTGTCTTTCTCTGGATATTTTCAGCATTACTATTGAGATGTTCAATGTTTAATTTGTGATGTGGATGTTCCTTGTGCTCCTGAGGTGTTTTACATTATTCGTGCTATCAAGTTTTTAATTATTAATGTTCATACTGAGTTTTCTTATGTGCTTAAAGATGGGAATGCCTGTGCTAGGTGGCTTGCTCGGGTTGGCGCAGGTAATTCTGGTTTCAATGATTTTGTGGAAGCTAATTCTTCTCTTCCTCTTAGAGGCCTTATTAATCTGGATAAAATTTCCCTGCCTTATGTTAGTATTTAGTTGGTTCTCGTCCTGCTTTTGGGTTTTGTTTCAGTCCAGCTGCTCCGCAGACCGCAGTTTTGCATTGGTTTGGTGGGTTTTTTTGGTTGATGACCTTTGCTCAGATTTGTGGTCTGGAGGTTCTGGATGTGTTTGTCCATTTTGTCTCTTGGTTCCATTCTGCTGGTTGGAGCAATGTCTGTAGGTCTTGGTTGCTGGTTGTGTTTTTTCCTTCTTTGTTATTTGGGTGCTGTTGGCTGGGTTGTCTGTCGGTTTCTGTTTTCCTTTTCTGGGTTGGGTTTGGTATTTTGGTTTCCTGCTCCAATTCTGTTATTGGGTGGGAGCATTGTTGTTTGGATTCGTTGTTGGTGCGGGCTTGTTTTGATTGCTGTTGTTCCTCCTTTTCCCTGGTGGATTACTTAGGTATTTCTAGTCTTTGCTATACTTTTAATATTTTGATCTGTTATTGTGTTGGTGGTTATTCTAGGAACTTTGTTTATGGGCCCTTTTTTGGGGTCTACCACAATTTTGATGGTTTGAGGTGGGGTGGCCTTTTCTGTTCTAGGGGGTTTTTTCTGTCCGTTCGTGATAAGTCTGGATGGAATAGGGTGGGTTTTAATGTTATTCTTTTGAGGGCTGTTTACTTTACTTACTTCTTGATGGTTTTTTGCAGGGATACCTTACAAATTTTCTTTTTTCTTTGAGTGAGATTATTTCTTTATTGGTATGTGCCCATCTTCGCTCTTTTCCTTTCTTTGTTGTTTTTTTTTTCTTTTTTGTAGGTGTTTTTTGGATCCTTCAGTACCGCAATAATTTTTGGATATGGGAGCCTATGCTGATTGCTGATTTGATCTGTCTCCCCATTTTTTGGGTGTCTACCCTTGAGCACCGTAGAATGTACCTAGGCTTCATTGTATTTTGGTTTAGTAGGGATCTTGAGCTTTTAGGTTTTTTTTTTATTTTTGGATTGTAGCTCTTTTGAGCGTTAGTGAAGCTCGAGGTCCCTTTCCCTTTAAGGACCTAATAATTTCTTCTTTATATTAACGCATAGGCCCCACCGTGGGTTTCCCCTAAAAGAAAAAAAAAAGTTTTTCATAAATTTATGTGATAGAAAACTATTTTCAGTGTTCATAATAGCGAAGTTGTTATAAAATATTGCAGTCGTCCTAAATAAATTGTTTATATCTATTGATAAGATATTCTGATTAAAATTTAAGTTATATAAATATAAAAATTTAATTTATTTCCTCATAAAATAAATATTTTTATGTGTTTTTCATAAAATATATTTTAAAAATTTTAATTTAAAAAATAAAATTCTAATGAAATATCAAATATCGTTATCTCTTCTTTTTTTTCCCCATTATATTTATCACATTAATGGCGAAGAATATCGCGATCAGGTTCTCATAACTCATAAGCCACCAAACTCTAACTAAAATACTCGTCGAAAGCAATTGAGGAGGTCCTTATAGGTGTTGACAGCTGGATTATGATTGGACTAAAAGTCTCCTGATTTCAATTTCCATGAAATTAAAGCGTGTTAAGAATAGATAATCATGTCAGTTGTGGGCCCAAATCCAGATGATCAAAGAAGTAAAGCCTAATCCAATTCTATCAATGAGTTTACACACACTTTTGGGTATAATTGCCCCCCTAATCCAATAGGCTAATGTATTGGCAATAGAAAATTTTAAAAATTGAATCCTCCCGGCCATAGATAGAAATTTTACTTTCCAGCCATCTAACAAACCAGAAATCTTATCTAACAGGGGCTGAAAAAACGAAGCCGAGAGCCTTTTAATAGAAATAGGAATTCCCAGATATGTAAAACTATCAGCCGAATTTGAAATGCCCAGAATAGAGCAAATTTCCATAGTGTTACCAGCACGAGGAGAAAATATAATCCAATTCTGGAGATTTCTCATAGGCCAATAAATAAGAATGGTATTTATGTAAAATTAAAAAACTGGATTGTTTTTACGGAAAACTGTATATTTTGATTTTTTTAATAGAAATTCTAATAATGTAAGAAAAGATCCAAATATACATAATGTAAATTATGCCATTAATTCAGTAATAATTTTATCACGAGGAATTTACATTCATAAGTTATGTATTAAGTTGAGAGAAATTCCTCATGTTTTCGGCTTATAACTTATAAGGACAAATTTGTTATTTGTGAGAAATCATATTAAGACCTAATAGTACTACTAATGTTTATCATATGTTATAATTGACTGGATTTCTCCCAACTCCAATAATTTTACCGGTATTTATTATCAATTACAAAATGATTCATTTTTCGTGGTTGTTGAAGGCGTTGATACATTATAATGAATACAAATTGTTTTAAATGAATTACTTGGTTGATGTGGAAAGAGCCTTGTCGCATGGATAAATTATTATGTGCGGATGTTGAATGTCATCCGAGGATTAACCAGAATGCGCCACATCACTTTTTTTACTCGATACGGTGCTGGGTACCGGGTGACGTGGCGCGTTCTAGTTGGCCTCTGAACCGTCTGATATCCACACAGAATAATTTCTTTGGGGCATGAGAGTTATTTTCAAGAGTTATTTGTTTGATTGTTCTCCCTTGAAGTTGGGATATCAGGGACCAATAAGTTTAACATAAATCGGTGTTACTATCAAGAATCATTGACGTTGCATGTTTGAATGTTTACAACGATAAAGATATATAAAGTTTAACATCCTAATTTTGTACATAGATCCAACAAATACACATATTAAAAAGAGGGGTGCAAAAATTCTTAAGAAACATAAGAATTTTTATGTGAAAAACTTTAAAAAAGAGAAAAATCATGTTGTCTCATATAGTTGAAATGATTGTACTAGTATTTTTAGTTGATTACATATAATGCCATTCCCCTCATGATTACCACCTAAAATATGATAAAGGGAAGTTATTAAGTGCTATCAAACATCCTCTCCATCCATCAATCTTCATAGAACTTGAGTTATCAAGTGGGCTTGGCTTACCAAGGTGATAAAGCCATTCATTAAGAAGGTTTGACCACTTTGACTAGTCAAAATGCCACATAGGTTGATGAGGTGACATGGAGAGTGTTTTGAGCTGATGTTGGATGACTTAAAGGGGTTTAAACACTTAAGGGCTAGATTTTGCTTGCATTTAAGGGAACTTTGAATAAGTTTGACCAAGTCAAAATGGAATGACTTGGTCACTAAGTCAAACCTATGGTGACTTAATCCAAATGATTTGTATATATTTAAATCAATCGTTGAAGTGATTCTGAAAATTTAAAGGGCTTGATTTGGTTAAATGGGTTAGAATAACCCATTTAGACCCTTAAGGGATGATTGGGTCAACCTAGGTTGACTGGGTCAACCAGGTGGGTCTAGAATCTGGAGATGAGTTCAATCAGTTTGAAATGACATTTGTAGACCATTGGAAGTGGTTCCAAGGTCTAGGGAGGTTAAATCAGTCAAAATGCCTATTTTGACCCTTAAAGGCCTATTTAGTCAACCTAGGTTGACTTGATCAACCGGGTTGACCCAGGGTCTAGGTTTGGGTCCAACAAGTTTGGTCTAATATTTGAAACTTGCTGGAAGTGGTTCCAAGCAATTTGGAGGTCTTTTGGTTTAAAATCGATGTTTGAGCCCCTAAGGGGTATTTTGGTCAAAAAGGTCGAACTGGTCAACCAGGCTCGACCAGGGTCAGGGCTTAAGCCCATTGCACTCTTAGTGATGATTAGGATGCAATGAAAAATGTTTTGAGGTTTGATTTGAAAAGGGGATGTTGAAGTCTAAAAAAAAACTCCAAAATTGCCTTTAAGGGGCATTTTGGTTGTTTTGACCCCTGATCAACTAGGAGTCAAAATGGGTCCTCCAAAATGCAGTTTACTGCTCAATAGGTCATGATCAAAGGTCTGTAAGTGATTGGGGGCTTTGGAGAAAGCTCTAAGGTCAAAATCTACTGGGTGAAAGGTCTAGTGGCATGGATTATAAATATTTGAAAGTTTTGCAATCTTTGAAACTAGATTTAGTTTATGGTGTTGAAGTTCTCCAAATAATGTCAAATTTGGAGAGTTGGCTCTAGAGATATGTCACATCAATATGAAATTGACGGATCCTGAATCAGATGCCAATTGACTAGGTTTCAAGGTGATGGAAAAATCACCTAGAAAGGGTTTTAAGACCTCGGATTTTGGTTTGAATTTTTAGATTTGAGCTGGACTTTGGATTTCAAAGTTTAAGTTTGAATTATCTTAATCATTTGCAATCAATTGAATGATTTTTAATGATTGGATAGATCCTAAACTAGGTTTGATATTGATTTGAAGGTTGAACGAGGACTCGAACTGGAGTATATGTTTTGAGATGGATTGAGTTAAAGTTTGGCTGGGTTTAAAACTTGAATTGATTTGAATTGATATGAATCTAGATTAATCCTAGGGTCTAGAGTCCAGAAAGGGGTTAAAGTGACCTCATACAAAAATGAGGTCAACAAGACTATAGTTGGCGAGCAATTGAGGTTGGAAGGATTGTAGTTGGCGGGTGACGGGGGCCAAAAGGACCATAGTCGGATGAGAAAGGTCGAAGGACAATAGTCAGACGATGGTGGTTTTAGGATCATAGTAGGGTCCGACAAAGTCGAGGATTCTATTGTAGTGGTGCTTAGGTGGAGCTCCGAGATTCTTCAAGCTTCAGAGCTCTTTTGAATCTCTAGGCCATGGTCTAAGCCTTCAAGTCCCCCAAAAGTCCTCTTCATGTCGGGAGAGGGGCTCTATTTATTAAATTTTTAGGGGGAAAAGCTTTGTAAATATGTAAAAATCTAGGGTAAATTTAGAGTGCTCCATCGAACATCCCATATTATTTCTCTCGATTATGGAACTTTCGTTAAGCATTTATGCACCTTAATTATGTCAGAATTAAGCAATCTTAGGCTTATTGAATTCATCTCATTTAGCCGCTCAATTTGATTTTAAGCATACTATATTTGGATATCATATGATCACCAAATTAATATTATGAAGCTTCCAATAATATATCAAGCCATCGATTATAGCTCATTTAGGCTAGAATCTATCCTATTTCGGTGTCGTTGGGTTCGTCTCGTCGAGACATTCAGTTTGTATATAAGTTTGTTGAAATTAGAGTAAGATGATCATGTATTTAATTTTGAAATCTTCCAATTCAAATATGTATCGAATTCGTTCATGATCAAGACGAATTTTGGTGATGTATTAAGTGTACATGACATGCATCAATCTTATAAGTATGGTGTACATTAATGATATTATTGGTGACAACACGCAACAAAGCTAGTGGGTGCCAATGTTGCAAGGTGATAATTATCGAATGATCGTTATTGAGTGACAGTGTCGAAGGGTTGTAGCCAAACAAATGTAATAAGAGGACTATAGTTCGGTGATATATATTGATAGATCATAGTCGAGTGACGGTTGTCAAGAGAATTATAGTTGAATAACAATGTTCGAAAAATCGTAGTCGGACGATGAAGATTGGAGGATCTTAGCCCATTGACGACAGTTAGCTGATCGTAATAAGTGACAATAGTTGGAGAATCTTAATTAGATGAGCATAATAATTGTTTAAAAAATTATTTTTAAAATTTCAAAATAAAAATATATTTATAATAATTAAAAAAATTAATTTATTCCCATAACAAATTTACTAAATACTTTTAAAAACAACTGCAACCGTTATAATCAGATTCTAAATTATATCATCTTCAAGTTGACCATATAAATATGTGCTTCAATTACACTTAAATATTTAATACTACAAAAAAAAAAAATCTAAATTCTATAACGTTGGACCTATCAATCATATAATTTAAAAAATCCAACGGTCGAAAACCCTTGGAAGCTTCTGGAGCCCTGATCAAACCTAATTCACGCACCGACCATTTCATCACCAAAAAAAAATAAAAAATAAAAATCGGGTCAGATGATGCATAAGAAGATTCCCTGCAGTCAAAGAAAAATAATTCATAGCCAAATCGCACGCGCCTTCATCGAAACGCACTGCTTTCTTATCCCCAGAAAAGCCAAACCAAACGCGGGGACACGGCCAAGCCCCCCGCCGCTGCTTCCCTCATCATCAATGACCGTACGATCTCCATCAGACGAACGAAAACGCGCCAGCTCTGCAAAAGGAACAAAAACGCGGCTTTAATCACTTCCGTTAATTCAAGGCTGATTAAAATTTAAGCGCATTTATTTCAGCATAACCTGTGGCCGTATAAGTACTCTTTCAATAGAGCCATCAAGAAAAATGAATCAATGATACGACCGTTACGTTGCTTTGGAAAAATTGATTTGCCATTCCAGTGATTAACTCGTGGTCCAGTCCGTGAAACGCGTAAAGAAAATCAAATGATTGTAAATAGAAAAAGAAAAAGAATTAATATTCGTGGATGCCAATTATAAATTTAATATAGTTTTATTTATAATATTATTTCTTAAGAAGTTTAAGGAAAATTATTCTTTGCGGTCCCTCATGCCGTCCGAGGTGAATCAGGACCTGTCATATCACTATTTGAGCTGTGTATTGGGTGACGTGACGTATTTTGATTCTCCTCCATACTGTCCAGAGTCTGAACATAATACTTTCTCGAAGTTTAGTGCCTTAACGTTAAATAAAAAATTAAAGGCAACAGAATATTACACCAAGAAAGGAGCACAAAATGTGAGAATATGCTAAGAAGTTTAGGACAATGTTCCCCTATGCTTGGTATAATGTTTAGGGCTGAGAATCTTAGGATAAATTCTGTTATTTTTCGAGCGTTTCCGATCATAAATTTAGTATATAACCATCCATTCAATATGTGGCTTTCGAAAATTTTGGACTAAAATATTTAGATTTGTGCATTATATGATTCATTGATTTATCAAATATAGAATATAGTGATCTCAATAATGACAATATAATAAATTTGAGTTATAAATTTATGATGACAATATTTACTATGAAGAAGCATATAATTCAAAGTTGGATCGCCTTTACTAATAATTGCCATTAGAGAAAATATTTGTAATAAACCAAGAAGAGTAGGGGCAATTGAAAAATAGGTGGTTGCTACATTCTTCTACAGACGTGTAAATCACACTGGTTATAGGAATATCCAACCCTTTGCAATGAAAATTAAAAGCAAATTTGAAGCCATTTAAAGAAACTCTTAAAGTATAGGCAGAATATCATTTTAAAATTAATGGTATTGATAAGGAAAAGTTATAAGGAGTGTGTTTTAAATTTAAATTAGTTTAAGGAGCATGTTAATAAAAGAATTTAAAAAGAAGCAAATATGAAACTTAATTATTTAGTTTCAATAGAAACAAGAACTTCATTATCCAGTTTCTACTTTGGACGTGATTAAGAATTTATAGAAATCGGGAAAGTAAAATCCGGTTTTCGGTCTAGAATTTATAGATTTTCTTCTTATTATTTTAGTTTTCTTTTTTGAACTCAGGACAGAGTAATTGTGATATGATTATATAGATCATGAGTAATTTGTATAATTTTTTTGAAAAAAATACAAATGTACATTAATTTTTGAATTATAGAATTTATTTTTGTTGTTTATACTAATATATGATATTAAATAGCTCTATTTTGGTATGTTAAAACATCAAAGAATAATTCTTTCAACACATCATCTACCTATCTTTCTCTGCTTATCATTTCTCAATTATGATACATTAATCATCATCCCCCAACTATGGCCCTCTAATCTCTATTCCTTGACTATAAATCTTTGACCATTATTACCTGATTATAGTCTTCTGAGTATGTTAACACCCACTAACTTTATGATATGTTGTTACCAACAACATCAATACACACCATCATCTATAAGGATGATACATGTTGTCTGGAAATTTTTTGAAATTTGATGTTAATATCTATTTTCATACTAGATATCTTGGTCTCTAATCTCTCCTCCAAGAATGAAATTGATTGGACGAACAATAAATAATATTTTACAGACTACTCCTATATCACATGGCTCTTAGAACCTCCACCAAAAAATCTATTATGTATAATATATGTTTACTATATTATATCAACATCTTCCATAATTGCATAAAAGATCATCAATTGTAATTGATCACAAGAAATAGTATTATTACGAGCTAGAATATACGTGGCAATAAAGCTAGAATTTTACATCTCAACGTTGTACGAATATCCAGCACACAAATAGAGAACACAAGATTTTTTACATTAAAAACTCTGAAAAGGGGAAATACCATGGGGTCACATCTAGTTGAATTGATTTCATTAGCATTTGAGTATATTACAGTTGACTGAATCATTCTTTAGGGCGGTTAGATTACAATAATCTACCGTCTAGCTGAAATCTAATGACAAATGGAGGTTAGACACAGGTTCGATAACGTTTGTTCTGGAAGAAGTCCGCCGTCAGATGGTGGTCAAACGAAAGTTCAGCGTCAAGAAGGTTTTGGCAGAAGTCTGGGTGTCAATTGGTGGTCCAGCGAAAGTTTGGCATCATGCGGTGGCCCAACAAAAGTCAAGGCATTAGTTGGTGGTCCGACGGAAGTTCGATGTCAAGCGGTGGTCCAACAGAAGTCAGGGCGTCAATTGGTGGTCCGACAAAATTCTAGCATTAGGCGGTGGTCAGATAGAAGTCTAGAACTAGGCGATGGTCGGGTATAAGTTAGGGCGTCAGTTGATGGTCCGGCGGAAGTCCAACATCAGGTGGTGGTCAGCGGAAGTCCGGGAGTCATTTCGTTGTCCGGCAAAAGTTTGGCGTTAGGTGGTGGTTTAGCAGATGTCTGACAAAAGTTCAGGCATCAGTTGGTAGTCTGGCCGAAGTCCAGCGTCAAGCGGTGGTTCGACGAAAATTCAAGCGGTGGTCAAGGAGGAGCTAGGTGGCAAGAGCGATTTCCGATCTCTATCTTACTTCCTTACTTGAAGTCCCCTAGATTCCATATGAAGTGAGGGTTTATTTATAGATTTTTGAGAGTGGCATGGCTCTTAAATATGAGGAAGATCAAGAGTAAATTGGGAGTGATTTGGATGAACGAGCGTAGTTGAATATCTTGATCGTGGATTGTTTATTGGGCATTTGAATTTCTTAATGATATTAACATTTGGCGGTCTTGAGCTCGTTTTATTCATCTCATTGACCCGCTCAATTTGAATATAAGCATGTCATGTTTGGAAACCGTTTGAAAATCCAAATTATGGTTTGAACCTTCCAAATGTGCTTAGGGTATTTGATTTGGACCCATTTGGCCTTAGATTGAATCGAATTTGGTGTCGTTGAGTTCGTATTTCTGAAAAGATCAATTCGACTGCAAGTTTGTTGAAATCGGAGTTTGAATGGTCCAAATTTTAATTTCGGAAGTTTCCAACTTTATTTTTCCTCGAGATTCGTGCCCGATCGAGATAATTTTTTTGATGATATATGAAGTATAATCATTTCAATTGAGGTTAGTAAATTTTTTTTTTTTTTTTTTTTTTATGATGTTTTCATGTAAACACTAGCGTCTCTTGCAAATTTTTTTTATTTGTGTATTTTGAGATTTTTGATCTAGGACGTTAAATTCTTTGAGTTTTAGACTGAATATTTTGATACATAATAATATGCACGCTTTAATGACCTTTGAAGATCATTTAATTTGCCATTCATGAATGCCCATAACATATTATATATATATATATATATATATGAAAATACCTAATTTGACAGCTCACAGCTCCATCTGGCCTAAAAGTCATATAAGTATAGGAATAGAAGTTTGAAATTAAGAAAAGAAAAAAAAAAAACAGCCAGTTGTTTATAAATTAAAAAATATACCGGCCTTATTATCAAAATTGTTTTCTTTCTCGCTATATATCCGGCTTTACTTCTTTTCAACCGCCTTTACCCTTCTCTCCTTTAAATACGCCCCTCACCCCTTCCCATCTCCTCATAGCAAAACCCTAATTCTTTCTGTCTCTCTCTTTCTCTCTGCGAAGATGGCCAGCGTCGCTTTGATCTCCGCCCTTCTTTGCCTCCTCGCCGGCGCTGCTTCAGCTCAGGCCCCCGGTGCCGCCCCCACCATCTCACCGCCGAAACCTGCCCCCATATCGCCTCCCACTGCTGCCCCATCCCCCTCCCCAATCAATGCTCCTACTCCTTCCCCCCTCAAAGCACCTTCTCCGTCTCCCATCCCCCCTCCATCCCTCGACTCGCCCGCACCCTCCCCCCTCTCCAGCCCACCCTCCGCTCCTCCAGCCGGCACTCCCTCGATCGCTAACACTCCCGGCGCTTCTCCTCCAGGACCTTCCGACAACAACAATAACGCCGCCGTTAGCATCTCCTCCTTCGGATGGATCGCAGCTACATCGATCGCCATCGCCTGCGCGCTTTAGATGATCGATCTCCTCTGATTCGTTTATCTTGATCTGACTGTTATTGTTATTATTGATTCGCTTATTATTAGACATATCATCTTCCTCTGGTTTATTTATTTCCTTTTTTTTCTGTAATTTTTTTTGGCAGTAGGTATTTGAGATCAGTTGAGTGATGCTTGCTTGTAGTATTTAATTTTTTTTAGTGATTCTTTTCTTTATTATCTTCATAATTTTATTCCTTTTATTGCGAAGCATGTGATGTTACAGAACATGATAGATCATGGCGATCGGCATCTTCTGCGATAAATTTATATATATATATTAGGTTTGGATGGTTCCGGGAAGAAGATGATGATGGACAGCTGCACCCGCCACGTGTTGGCAGGTGGGCGCCTTGTAAGGAGAACCCATGTGCAAGGCGTGATGTGATAGTGGTCGTTAAGTTTGACGACAGAGAACGTCTAATGTAACGGCGACGTTAAAGCTTCTATAATGCTTAAAAAGCGGGTTGGCATGAGTGCCAATTGAAAGCTCCTTTGGAATCCAAAGGAATCGAATGGGACGCACGATCAGGAAAAGGAGGGGTGTGAGTCTTGCCACGTGGCTTCCTCGAATTAAATTCCGTTAAATTATTCTTCTTTCCTTCTCAAAGAAAAAATATTGGGGTAGGTGCAGCTAAGGTTTTATTTGGCAGTGTTTATTTAAAAAAATAATTTTTTAGTAAAAAAAAAAATTAATTCAAAGACTTCATTAGGAATGGTTTTATTATTATTTCTTAAAATAATTTTTTAATTTAAAATTTTAAATTTTTATTTGCTGATATTATTTGTGCAATAATAGTTGGGTGATGATGGGTGGCTGACATGAGTTGGACAATATTGATCAAGCGACAATGGTTGATAATGACAGTCGAGCAATTATGATTAAGGGGTGATGGGCAAGTGATCGTAGTTGGAAGATTATGGTTAGGAGAGTGGGTGGAAAATGGTGGCGGGATGGAGGTTTATTGAAAGTGATTCGGCGATCGTATTACGATTGTTGGGCATAACTCTCTTGTTAATTTCTTTGCTTATAAATTATTTTTTAAAATAAGTATCTTTACATTAGGATCGAGTGATATAACTTGATAGATTTCTCTTTTTAAGACATATTTTGACTATTAACTCTTACTTATTAGAAATCATTCGGTTTGTTAAACAATATCAAGGGAATTTCAAATATGCAATAATGGCTTCATTTAAGATCATTTAGACTAAGATTAAACATATTTGGCATCATTAGGTTCATCTGATCAAAATATTTGCTATGACTATAAATTTGTTAAATGTTAGATTTTAGATGTTTCCAAATTAAATCATAGAAGCTTCTAACTTAAATCTTGCTTATTTGGATAAATTTTCTAGCTTCTTATTAGTTGACCCGATTGTTTTGACATTGATATCTGCATTGTTCAAAAATAAATTAGATCTTAAGAGAGTTGTGCTGCCATACGTTGGACGTTAATATGGACCTCTAATCAGACTATGAACAAAGTAAACATTTCTCAATCATAACTTTGATGATGACACTTAGATTGTAGCAAAATTAAAAGTTTTTTCTTCAAATTCTTCGATATATGATTTAAATTTAATTATATAATTTTTGTTAGGATCAAAAGTGCCCAACTTAAGTTCATTATTTTAAGTTTCCAACTTACATAGTTTTTAGGTGGAAGATGATATGTCTAATAATAAGCGAATCAATAATAACAATAATAGTCAGATCAAGATAAACAAATTAGAGAAGATCGATCATCTAAAGCGCACAGGCGATGGTGATGACACTTAGTTTTTACGTGGGAAAAGGGGGAAAAACTATGGGGCTTGGCCCAGTTTGAATTAATCCAATAGTGCTTGCAGTTGATTAAAAACGAGGTCTGATACGTCCTCAAAAATTGCTTTGATCGAGCACGAATCTCAAGGCATATTCAAGTTGGAAACTTTCAAAATAAAATTTGGGATCATCTGAATTCTAATTTCAGCAAACTTTATAGTCAAACTGAACATCTCGAAGAGACGAACCAAATAACACCAAATTGGTCCAACACAAGCCCAAATGGGTCCGAATCGGGGGCCCGAACCACATTTGGAAGGGTTAAAGTATTATTTTGACAATAAATTAATATCCAAATATGGCATGCTTATAGTCAAATCGAGCGGCTCGGCGAGACGAATCCAACGAGCCTAAGATCTCTAAATTCCAATATCATTAAGCCATATAAACATGTGAAAACTCCCTACGATCGGGGGAATCAAATGAGCCATCCGATGGAGCACTCCGAACCAACCACGGATCTTCTCTAAATTTACGGGGAGTGCCACTCATGAAAATCTATAAATAGACCCCCACTCTCTACATGAGGGGGACCTTTTGGTTTGATATATGAGTGCTCTGAAGCTTCAAGAGCTCTAGCACCACTGCCCGGCCGCCGCCTGCCGCAGGACCACCGCTCGGTCGCCTACCACTGTCGGACTTCAGCCCGACCTTCGTCAGGCCACCGCCTACCGCCGGACCTTCGCCTGGCCGCTGCCCTCCACCGGACTTCAGCCTGACCTTTGTCGGACCACCACCCGGCCGCCGCCTGCCTTCGGACCCCCGTCGTCGGACCTTTGCCCGGCCGTCGATCGCCGCCGGACTTCAGACCAACCTTCGTCAGACCACCGACTGGTTGCCGACTGCCGGCGGACTTCGGCCAGACCTTTGGCGGACCACTGCCCGTCCACCGACAGCCGCCCGCCCTCGGACTTCGGCCAGACCTTTGGTGGACCACTGCCCGTCCGCCGACCGCCGCCCGATTTCTGCCTAACCTTCGTCTGACCACCGCCTGACCGCCAACCGTCGCCAGACTTTAGCCCGACCTTAGTTGGACTACCACCCGTCCGTCGTCCGCCGTTGGACCTTCATCGGATCGTTCATTGTCAGCTAAACTTGTGCACAAAAGCCGTCAAACTCCTTCCCAATCATCGACAGACCTTTGACAAGCTCCCCATATTACTGTAATCTAACCATCTCTAAATCGAGGGACGGGTCAACCCTTGTGATTCACTCAAGTTTAGTGAAATCTTTTCACCTGGGCAAGGCCCTATTGTTTTTCCCTCTTCGTGTTTTCCTCGTAAAAAAGATCAGGTGTTTTACTTCTCTTTTTCTACTTGTGTACTGGATCTTCGTACAATGCTGAGACGCTAAACTTTATTTTTCTCTACCATCGCGAATATTTCTGGACGCAACAATTTGGTGCCGTCTGTGGGAACGTGGTTCCCGACTGGGGGCAATTTTTGCTCCAACCTCAAAATGACGTTAATGTTCACTTGCTAATATCAGCCATTACTTCATCAATTTCATTAAAATAAGATCCAGACTAGGGGGTAACTTTGACTCCAACTATGGTCAAAAAGATCCCTTTATTACTTCCAACATCAAGATGATATTTCAGAAAAATCTCAGCAAATGCTAGAATACTTCCGATCAATAATATGCTTCATACAGTCCCCTACTGGACTTCTACTCCTTGGGCAAGGTCCTGATCTCGACCTCAAAAAGGCAGTAACGGTCTAAAGATAAACCCTTCTTTACCTTTGATTCGGGATACACGCGACGTTCGCCCCCTCCCAATCAAAGAAAAATTAATCCCAGGGGGATTCGATTCGATCTCTTCCACACAGGTTAATATAATCGAGCAAAGGCACTGACATACAACATCGGATAGGTCTTACATCCTTGAAGGATTATCTCGACCTCTTCCACACAGGTTAACGTCATAGAGTAAAGGCTCTGACATACAACCTCGGATAGGTCTTACATCCTTGGTGAATTCTCTCGAACTATTTTACACAGTTTAACGTCATCGAGCAAATGCTCTGACATTCAACCTCAGATAGGTCCTACATCCTTGGCGGATTCTCTCGACCTCTTCCACACAGGTTAATGTCATCGAGCAAATGCTCTAAGATATAATCTCGGATAGGTCCTACATCCTTGACGGATTCTCTCGACCTCTTCCACAAAGGTTAACGTCATCGAGCAAAAGCTCTGACATAAAACCTCGGATAGGTCCTCCATCCTTAGCGGATTCTCTCAACCTCTTCCATACAGGTTAACGTCATTGAGCAAATGCTCTGACATACAACCTCAGATAGGTCCTACATCCTTGGTGGATTCTCTCGACCTCTTCTACACATGTTAACATCATCGAGCAAATGCTCTGACATACAACCTCAGATAGGTCCTACATCCTTAGCAGATTCTCTCAACCTCTTCCATATAAGTTAATATCATCGAGCAAAAGCTCTGACATACAACCTCGGATAGGTCCTACATCATTGGCGGATTCTCTCAACCTCTTCCACACATGTTAACTTTATCGAGCAGGGCTTTGACATACAACCTTGGATAGGTCTTACATCCTTGGTGGATTCTCTCGACCTCTTCTATATGGGTTAATGTCGTCGAGCAAGGGCTCTAATATTCAACCCCAGATAGGTCAGATATCTTTGGCAGATTCTATTAACATATACTCTATTGCCCGTCGACAGATCCTAATTAGACTTTTGCTCATCGTGGGACTTTTGTCAGACTTCTACTCGGCCTCCACCCGCAACATCATCTCGTACATGGTGATAAATCCACTTAGAGGATATCGTGTTTGATCAGACTCTTTAAGAGCAGCCATCACTAAGTCATTGGGCAGCATTGATCGCTTACCCTCATCGACCTCCATAGTTCGAGGAGCTCGCGCCGGTCCAATCACTTTACGGGTAGAAGGAATAATATCTAATATATCTAGCGACCTGTCGCCTGGAGGGGTATACATAAATGAATGAATAATGCTCAAGGATTAATACGACGAGGATAAGAAAATGTAAAGAAGGGAGAAAGAATACACCTGGAAGATCCTCTTGGTTCTTTGAATCTCGCCTCTTATCAAATATTTCAGGACCAACTTTTTGTGTACCATTCAAGGCATCCTCAGCTCTAGCGGACGACATTGGCCTCCCAACAGAGGAAAACTGCAATCACCGGGCCTTGATCACCGTCGCCAGTATTTAAACTCTTGCCAAACAGTTTTTCTCCCAATAGGAGTGGACTAGAGCCTACGTAAGAGTACCGGGCCTTAATCGCCGCCTCCGATATTTAAACTCTTGCCAGACAGTTTTTCCTCCAATGGGAGTGAATTGGAGCCCGCGTAAGAGTACCAGGCCTTGATCGCCGCCGCCGGTATTTAAACTCTAGCCGAACAGTTTTTCCCCCAATGGGAGTGAACTGGAGCCTGCGTAAGAGTATCGGGCCTTGATCGCCGCCTCCGATATTTAAACTCTTGCCAGATAGTTTTTCCCCCAATGAGAGTGAACTGGATCCTGAGTAAAAATACCGGGCCTTGATCGCCACCGCCAGTATTTAAACTCTTGCCAGATAATTTTTCTCCCAATAGGAGTGAATTGGAGCCTACGTAAGAGTACCGGGCCTTAATTGTCGCCTCCGGTATTTAAACTCTTGTCGGTCAGTTTTCCCCCAATGGGAGTGAACTGGAACCTGCATAAGAGTACCGAGCCTTAATCGTCGCCGCTGGTACTTAAACTCTTGCCGAAAAGTTTTTACCCCAATGGGAGTGAACTGGAGCCTGCGTAAGAGTACCCGGCCTTGATCGCCGCCTCCAATATTTAAACTCTTGCAGGACAGTTTTTCCCCCAATGAGAGTGAATTGGTGCACTCGTAAGAGTACCGGGCCTTAATCGCCACCTCCGGTATTTAAACTCTTGCCGAAAAAATTTTCCCCCAATGGGAGTGAACTGGAGCCTGCATAAGAGTATCGGGCCTTGATCGTCGCCCCCTGTATTTAAACTCTTGCTGGACAGTTTTTCCCCCATTGGAAGTGAATTGGAGCCTGCGTAAGAGTACCGAGTCTTGACCACCGCCTCCGGTATTTAAACTCTTGCCATACAATTTTTCCCCCAATGAGAGTGAACTTGAGCCTGCATAAGAGTACCAGACCTTGATCGCCGCCGCCAATATTTAAACTCTTGCCGGACAGTTTTTCCCCCAATGGGAGTGAACTGGAGCATGTGTAAGAGTACCGGGCCTTGATCGCCGCCTCCGGTATTTAAACTCTTGCTTGATAGTTTTTCACCCATTGGGAGTGAACTGGAGCCTGCGTAAGAGTACCAGGTCTTGATTGCTGCCGCCAAAAAATTTTATTTTTGCCAGTCCGACTTCTCCTAACTTTGTAGGAGAAATTTTGGAACCGACTAAAGAGACGTGGTGCCTTTTCCCTAGCCCCTAAGGGGTGTATTTATAGTTCTTCAAAGGAGGTTTGGAGAGCAATTTTCTGAATTTTTTATTAATTTTCAGATTTTTTTAATGCCTAGAATAAAAGAATTTCCTATTATTAAAAAATTAAATAGGAAATAAATAAAGAGCAATTTATTTAAAAATAAAATAAATGTGCAGGAAATTAATTGTTTCCATTCAGGAAAAGATCCTAGATTTTTTAAGGATTTTTTTTTTATTTTTTTCTGATTTTATTTGAGCCAAAAATAGTATTATACTATTAAAGGATATAATTAATTAAATTAATTGTTAAAAAAAAAATTCCAGCTCAATAGGCGGTCACTCACGGTAGCCTTCTCAATAGGTAATTAGTATTAATTAATTAAATGAATAATTAATTATATATTTCCTTATGTTGGAATGTCAGATTTGAACATTTTTGAGGTCCCAAAACTTTTTTTTTTTGATGTTCCGGGTTTAATTCTGACGCTTTTGAAGCTCACAAAAATTTCTGTAATACATTTTGAGCTATTTGGAAATTTTTTGTGTAAACTTTTGCGATATTTTTGCTCCGATTAATGCTCTAATTTTGCAGAATGCTAGATTCACTGATATATTTTTGGACTATAAGACTCAACATCCAAAAATAGGGGGCAACTGATACGTCCTCAAAAATTGCTTTGACTGAGCACGAATCTCGAGGGATATTCAAGTTGGAAACTTTCAAAATAAAATTTGGGATAATCTGAATTCTAATTTCAGCAAAATTGTAGTCAAACTGAACATCTCAAAGAGACGAACCAAACAACACCAAAATTGGTCCAACACAAGCCCAAATGGGTCCGAATCAGGGGCCCGAACCACATTAGGAAGGGTCAAAGTATTATTTAGATAATAAAATAATATCCAAATATGACATGCTTATAGTCAAATCGAGCGGCTCGGCAAGACGAATCCAACGAGCCCAAGATCTCTGAATTCCGACATCATTAAGCCATATAAACATGTGAAAAACTCCCTATAATCGGGGGAATCAATATGAGCCATTTGATGGAGCACTCCGAACCAACCCCGGATCTTCTCTAAATTTACGGGGTGTGCCAATCATGAAAATCTATAAATAGACCCCCACTCTCTACATGAGGGGGACCTTTTGGTTGGATATTTGAGAGAGCTCTGAAGCTTCAAGAGCTCTAGCACCACCGGCTGGCCGCCACCTGCCTCCTGACCCCCGCCCGGTCCCCGCCTGCAGCTGGTCCTTCGCCCGGCCGCCGCCCGCTGCCAGATTTCAGTCCAACCTTCGTCAAACCACCGCCCGGCCGCCGCCTGCTGCCAGACCATCACCCGGCCACTGCCCTCCGCCGGACTTCAGCCCGAGCTTCTTCGGACCACCGCCCGGCCGCTACTTGCTGCCGGACCACCGTCCAGTCGCCGCCCGCCGACGGACCTTCGCTCGGCCGCTGCCCGCCACCGGACTTCAGCCCGACCTTCGTCAGACCACCGCCCGGCCGCCGCCTGCCGCCAAAACTTCGCCCGGCTGCCGCCTGCCGCCAAACCTTCGCCCGGCCGCCGCCCTTCATCGAACTTCAGCCCGACCTTCGTCGGACCACCGCTCAGCCGCCGCCTACCGCCAGACCTTCGCCCTGCCGCCGCCCGCCGCCGAACCTTCGCCTGACAGTCGACCGCCGCCGGACTTCAGACTAACCTTCGTCGGACCAACGCCCGGTTGCCGACCGCCGACGGACTTCGGCCGGACCTTTGGCAGACCACTGCCCGTCCGCCGACTGCCGCCCTGTGAGACCTCGTTCCCTTACTGTTCCTCTCTGATTTGGATTTTCCTCTCAGGATCACCAGGACGATAGTGAGATCGTCCAGGCCGATCTGCACTGTAGAAAATATCGTCCTGAAAATAGTCCTGGGAACCGTCCAGGACGATCATTTTTGGTCTGATCGTCCCGGGACGATTTGGCGATCGACCGGGCCGATCAGCTTAATGATATAAGAAAATCAGCTCGTTTTGAGGAGAGAGAAAATCATTTTATAAAAATCAGATATTTTGAGGAGAGAGAAAGAGAAAGGGAAAAGAGGAAAAGCTTGGTTTTGGAGGCCGCAGAGCGCTTTTTGTCCGACGCCGCTGTTGGAAAAAGTGTAGATCTCGTGGTAAGGACTCCGAACCCTATTTCTGTTTTCAAAGATATTGAGTTTTGACCGAGTTGTGATCTGTTTTGTGTTTTCATAGTCGAATTTTCGACATGATTTCGTATTGACACAACTTTCACCGCACAACTTTTGGTATGTTATAGATATGATTATGACACACGATTTGAGTATTTTCTACGACGATTTTACCGGTCGGAATTGATTCTACGCGATTTTAATCGAATAGAAAAATATCAGGACTTGATTTGATTCGGATTCTATAGAATAATAGTCTTGTATTGATGTCGTGAATCTTCTACTGTAATTTGGAGAAATTTGGAATTTGTGCTTTTTGCAGGATTTTTGTGTAAATTTGACCGACTGCTGTTACGCTGCCCGATTTTCGTATGATTTCTGAATTTTCTGGAATTGATAGATTGAATTGAGATGTGTATGACTATTGATCTGATTGTTCTAGATTGCTTTAATATTTCTTATTGCATTGACTATTGATTGAATTGATTGTTACTGAAAGACAAGTGAGAACCTGGTTGAACGTTGGTTGGAGATAGATATTGACCTGTACAAGATGGTGGGCCGACGGGCTTTCCTTTAAACATCGATTATGGATTTCTACAACAGCACTATAGATGGGAGTCATAAGGAGTTTTATATGCCGACGGGCAAAAAGAGTGACGACTCTTATTGATTGAAACCAACGTACGGATATCTACAACAGCAATATGGATTCTACAACAGCACTATTGATCATAGCTAGTGTTTGTGCTTGTCTAGTAAGACCATTGTATGGAATTGCATGTATACGATAGTGCATTGCATTGATTTATTGATTTCCGATTGATTTATTGATTTTGATGGATTTATTGAATTGATTTATTATTGAACGGATTTATTGATTTTATTGATTGATTATTGATCATTGGTACTATTGATTTTGGCATTGATTTATCGTATTGCTTTTACGATTGATTTTATCGACTATGGATTATGGATTATGGATATGGATTGTATTGATTCATAGATACTGGCACCGATATTGATATGGATTCTACGTATTGATTCATAGATATTGACATCGACATTGATATAGATTGTATCGATTGATAGGTACCGACATCGACATTGATATGGATTATGATATTGACATATGGATAATATTGATACGATCCTGATAGGTTATTGATACATTGATTCGTCGTGCCGATTATCGATTGATTGATTGAATAGATTATTACCGTATGGATTTGATTTATCGTAGGATAGATTTCTTTATGGAGCTGATTGTATTGATTTCTAGTGACCTGATGATTTCATTGTATTGATTTGATTTCAATTGATCTTTCGCCGTATTGATTTGATTGTTTATTGGGACTTGAGCCGATAGATATAATTGATTGGAAAGTGCTCTATTGATTAAGATGATTTTCCTATTGTAGCATCGTACGTCGTCATTATTGAACCGTCATCGCTGCCGTAGTATCATACTGTATATTGATATCGAGTGAATTGTATTGAATAATTGGATTGACTGATGTGCAAGAGTATTGACTGATTTGATAAAGATATAGATACAACAGATTGACTAGACGACACGATTGATTGAACTGATAGTACTGATTGATAGACACTGCTACGATGGATAGATATTGACTTCCAGTCACATACTGATTTGATTGCTGGGGAATATTGATTTATCGATGTTTTTACCGCTGTGATTATTGATTATTAATTTCCGTACTGCATTGACTACTGATTTGATTTCTGCTGTATCGACTATTGGTTTCAATTGATTTCTGTATTGCATAGATTCATTGACCATTGATTGACTTGACTTGATTGACCTGCATATTGATAGCATCCCCGTGCTTTGATTTCAGTTTTAGGCTTTGGTGACCTGCTGGGCTAGTAAGCTCATTATATGTGGTTAATATTTCAGGTGTAGAGCCTCCGGCGTGATGTTTCTTCGGTTGCTGTAGCTTTGTTTTGTAGCTTGGGTAGACTTCTGTTTTGTAGCCGTTTGGCTATTGTATATGACCTTTTGGACGCTTCTGTTGATATGTGAATTACTGTTGTTGCTGTATTTCTTTCTTGTAATGCAATTATCTTTGGATGACTGTATTGATATGAAAGAAAAAAAAAAAAGAAAAAGAAGAAAAAATGATAGATGAATCCTTTCACTATTGATATCTGGGGCATTACACGCCCGCTGCCGGACTTCAGCCCTACCTTTGGCGAACCACTTCCCGTCCACCGACCACCACTCGACTTCAGCCCGACCTTCGTCGAACCACCGCATGGCCGCTGACCGTCGCCGTACTTCAACCTGACATTAGTTGGACTACCACCCGGCCGCCGTCCGCCGCTGGACCTTCGTCGGATCGTTCATTGTCAGCTAAACTTGTGCACAAAAGCTGTCAAACTCCTGCCCAACAGTCGACAGACTTTTGACAAGCTCCCCAAATTACTGTGATCTAACCATCTCTAAATCGAGGGACGGGTCAACCCTTGTAATTCACTCAAGTTTAGTGGAATCTTTTTACCTGGGCGAGGCCTCGTGGTTTTTCCCTCTTCATCTTTTCCACGTAAAAAAGATCGGGTGTTTTACTTCTCTTTTTTTTCTTGCGTGCTGGATCTTCGTATAATGCTGAGACGCTAAACTTTATTTTTCTCTACCGTCGCGAATATTCCTGGATGCAACAAGGTCCTTCATTGGAGGGAAGACCTTGGCTTGATGTAGCAAATATACATCATATAGAGGGCATTACATGTTGGGAATTTGAAGAATTAGCATTGAAATGTTCATTTGGTTGGCTGGATCATAGTCGGCGGACAACGAAGGTCTGAAAGATCATAGTCGGGTGACGGTGTTCGGAAGGAACGTAGTCACCAAAGGTTGAAAAGAGTGTTGTCAAGCAATGGAGGTCTGAAGGACCATAATAAACATTCCACAAAGGTTAGAAAGACCGCTATCATGCGACGGAGGTTGGAAGGGCTGTAGTTGACCGACGACAGAGGTCGAAAATACTGTAATTTGGAAGGTTCCAACTTAAATTTTTCTTGAGATTTGTGCCCGATCACAATTAATTTTTTATGATTATATGTTATAATTGCGTTCTTTTATAATTTTTTATTTATTGGATTGTTATAGTTGTATTTACTATTATGATTGATGTGTATATACTATTAGTGAAAATGTTAGTTATATATAGATTTAACTTTATATGTGTTAAATTTGAAAATAAAGTTTTTGCATCTTTTTTACTGTTTATTTATGAAGAAATTGTGATCAGCCTATATATTTGCGATGAATTTGCGGCAGATTTGTAACAGAAATGATCATCTTATATAATTTGTGAATAAATTGGTACTTGTAGGTTTATGGTCTATTTGTGACAACTTTTTGGTAGCCTTACTTTTTAGATGACAATCATAATTGTAGAATCGTGAAAGCGTTTGAATCACCAGAGCTTTAGACAGAAGCCTTGTTCGGCTTCTTGGAGAAAGTAAAAAAAACCGGAATAGCTTTTACAGAACAGAGAAAGTGTATTTTCTTAACATGGCATGAAAATAATACAACCCAATGCACTTATTTAAAGAAAACCTAGGCTATAGGAAAAGCCACACAAATCAAAGAAACTACAAGAATGAACTAAAGAAGCAATTCTAAAAATATGAAATAATATCTAATAATAATTTTATTTAGCTAATGTTTTTTGTTACTTTAGAGATTCACACAACTCTCCTTGGCCTAATGGTTGAGAGCTCTGGCTTCCAACTAAGAGGTTCCGGGTTCGAGTCTATGTGTATGCATGGTGTGTGTGAGTTTGCCTTAAATGGCCTAAATGTCCAAAAAAAAAAACTTTAGAGATTCATTTCAGAAATTTCTATGATAAAAAAGTTTTTTGGGCAACTATAATATATAGTGAATTTTTTTCTACAATAATTTCACAATCAACTTTTTCTACAATAAAAAATTGAAGTTGTCTCAAACAAGCCCTTAGTTTTAGTTTCATGTTGAATTATACTAATTTTGACCTCAGTATTATTCAGTTAAAAAGACCGAATTACAAATTTAAATTTATTGAAATTTATATAATTATTGCTTCATTATATCTCAGCTTTCATAGTTATCAACATGATCACAACAAAAAATTATTAAAAGAACTTATAAAATATAGCGGAAAAAACTTCTTCATCCCCTGTCTATCGTATAAAACAAATATCTCACAGAACTTGATACTTCTCACACTCAAAGGGTTTTCTAGCAGTTGCTTAAATCTACATTTTATGAACAAAATGAATGCCTCTGAATATCGCCAAATTTCTAAGAGGATGATGGGTCTGAGGTAAGTTTGATATAAAATTTTTTAACTATCGAATGTGGGACTAAATTAATAACTCTCATAGGATTTTAATAGATCTTTTCTCTTACATATGAGCTTTATTTATTATGAGAAGTATCATTTCTTAAATACTGTTCAACTATGATAAAGAGCATGTTCATAAGCTCCACATTATTTTGTTTCAACTGAAGGAAAATGAAATCGAGCCAAAAATGGTCAATAAAAATTTTTATCTCAATAGATTAAGGAAGTCATAGCAATTAGTTTTTTTTTATTAATTTATATTTTATTTAACATTAGATGATTAATGATTACACTAAATATGCTTGCATTTCTTAATAAAAGAAAGAGAAGGGAGCGTGGAGGAAGACAGATCCAGACACAGAAACAGAGGAGAAAAAAAAAAAATTTCATGAAGAAGCATCTGGCTCTTCATAAACAAATCTTAGTGAGCTGGCTTTTAGTTCTAATTAAAAAGCATCCAACAAATTAGAACTTATTTGGTTATTTGCAGATAGGGAAATTTTTTTAAAAATAATAATTTTATTTTTACTCATCATCATCATCATCATCATCAACGTGAGGTTGGCAACCTGAATTCTTTTTCTCCGTTGTGTCTTGTTAAGAGTCAAATTTGCAATTAAATATAATAAAACAATGTCATTTATAATATTTTCTAACTAAGTCTTTTTAGGTCCGCCTCTATCTTTCTTAACATTGACAAAATCTAATATGTCTACTTTTAACTGAGTCATTAGAAGGCTGATGTTTTATATGACCAAACCATCTAAAGTGACTCTCTCTAATCTTATTTGCCACTAGAGCTACTCCAACCTTTTCATGTATATACTCATTTCGCATTCTGTCTCTAAGAGTAAAGCAACTCATCAACCTTAGCATTCTCATCGTTGCAACACTTAATTTTATTTTTACTCTTGAGAAAACTAAAACTATAATTTTTTGAAAATTTTGAGGAGATTTATGAGGTTTAAAATTAACATAATGAGCCATTATGGACTCATACATAATAGTAAAAGCTGAAATGGTCATGATCTGTGCAAATACTGAAAGAAATTATTTGCTCTTGAAATTTAAAAATTGCAACAATTTAAAAATGTACAGGTAGTTCTCTTTACTTTGTAGGAGAATAATTCATACAATTTTCCTCTTGTTTAATTTATTTTTCAAGAGGGAAGGTTTATTCTCCTTAATTTTCTTACCTGATAGCTTTCTCATGAATAAACTCCCATAGGAGCTCTCCTTGGAATCCCCTTTCTTCGTTTGATTCGATTCATCTTAATCAATGGAGTCTGCGCTGTTGGTGAGATGCAATCAAATGAAATATTGGACAAGAAGTACTTTGATTCCTCATTAATGCCAGCTTTTCTGGGACCAGAATGAAGCTTCTGAGGTTTTGATATTGAAGAAGGAGATGAAGTGGTTACAGCCAACTGCAAAGCATAATTAAAGTTTTAGTTTATGTGTCAATTATTCCACATAATGATGATATTGTAAATTAATTAATCTAAATGAGGCTTAGTTTAATAGAAACTGCATAATTAATGTGCAATTAATTATATTAAGTTAGTATAATGATGCCTATTTAATTCAGGGTTGGAACATCATAATCAGCATGGATCTATCTGTTTTTTATTTAAGTATATGAAAGTAGTTTGAGCTAAATTTAGCAGTGAGAGTTATTCATCTTGCTGTGAATTTATTTCTATTGTTGTTTAGTTTATAAGAAGTTTTAGTTGATTGATCCATTTTCTTATTAATTTTATACAGTGGCAGAACTTAGTAATGTTGAGGGTGGGCAATTAAATTTAACTTTTAAGAAGGAATTTCAGAATCTTGCTCTCTTAAAATTTCTTTTCTTTTTGCACTAACATGTTGAGAAAAAAAAAGGTTCGCCCTCCCTCCGCTCCAATCTTGCATGTTCATCCTCTATCTCGTTCAATAGTACACACACGCTCCATGTCGTTGTTCGCTGTTGCTCACCAGTTACACATCGCCTCTCGCTAGCTATACGCCACACGCTGGCCCAAAGGCCACATTCCCTTGCAAGAGTTCTGCCCCCACCGGTCAACCCGATGGGGAGAGCGATTTCTATAACCAGAATTGTCAAACATCGATTGAATAGTAGAATATGGGATGACTATTTTAATAAATGTTTAGTACCTTACGTTAAGAAATAAATATTTGACTTAGTTACAATAAAGTTATAATGCAACTTTATCAGAAAATGCAAAATAAATCACAAAACTTGTAATCATAGTTCTATTCATCAATCATAATAAAATACAAAACTTTGCTTTTAATTTGATTATATATATTTTTTTCTAGTTTATTATAGTTAGTTATTTATGTAATAAATTTGTTCACATTTAAAAAAAAGTTGGTTCTACCCCTAATTATATATTATTGTGTTGTCATTTTTATTATAAATAAAAATAATACTTTAATCAACCTTCTTTTAAGTTTAAGACATATTTTTAATTTCATTATGAAGAAGAAATATTAAGGTCTCTTCCAAACCCTCAAAAGGAGACTTTCTACTTTGAAAACTAGTTTACAAAATTGAAACTTATGTTTTAATCTACTGTCCACTTTAATGTTTTCATGACTTTAGATCCCTCTTCTCATGAAAAACAAAAATACTCAAATTCTACTCAACCAAATTTTGCTATATTCTTCCATATATTGAATTGAACAACAAGCTCCTTCCACAAACTCCTCTTCCTCTTCACATACTATTGGATTCATTAATGCCTTAATTTCTCCAACAAGCTCTCGTCATGAGCTTCTTTTATGCTTCACATGCTGTTAACCTAGTTGTGTGCCTACCCCCCTTTGAGTTATTAATACAACTTCTTTCCCTCACACACCATCATTCTAATCTAAACTTGCCCCAAATGACCTTTAGTCACAAACTTCTCTTCTCCTTCACATGCTGCTTATCGCAACAAGCTCCCATCACGAACTTGCCTTGTCCTTCACACACCGTTGGCCCCATCAATGCCTTCTTCCAACAAGATTCCTCTGGCGAGAAAGACAAATTGCCAGGGTTCAAGCGCCAATTGTAACGAACAGTCCACAAATACAAGAGTTCATCCCTCATTGGCGATACATTCATAAAACATACTCTCATTTATTTTTCTCTAAATATGATATAGTTTTGTTTTCACCATTTCAGTACTTTGAACTTTTCTCTATAAGAATTTTCTGTCAAAATATAAAAAGTTCTTTATTCTGTGATTATTGATATCAACAACTACATATCTTTTTATTGAATAAATTAGCCCACAAATTCATGCATGTATTGTAAGGTCCTTACAGTACTAAATAAATACATGTTTTAAATACAGTACTGCACATGCTAATTGTAATGAATGCTGAAGGTTTAAATAGATGATCAACTTAAAAAAATTTAGTTTAAGCTTAATTAGTACCTAATGGTTGAATAATTTCTTTTGTTTTTATTTCCAAAGTTATTTGCTACTGAAAAGATACTCTAACCACAAAACCAGTTTGTTGAGCGGCTTCCATCAGAAGCGACCAAACCACCCACAGAGAAAATGAAAGAACTTAATGATTGTTTTTAGCATTAAATCCATAATTATAAACTAGTGCTATAGTTATGTTTTTGCTTAAAAAATTATCATTGCATTGCTTTAATTATATTTTCTTAAAAAAGGATGAGAAATTAAATGTAAACAAAGAAATTAAGAAGAAGGAATGCAAAGCAGCCATTGTTGATTGATTTGTTACCTTACAGCCCAAAGAGCAGAAATCGAAGGCTTCGAGGAGGCTTCTTTTGCAGTTTCTACAAGCATTTGTTGCCACTGCCTTCCCCATCCTTGGCTGCAATCTCTCGTTCAAAAATACAACCTTTGCTCCATTTATAACATAAGTCTGAATTCCAGAAATGTCAACTAAGCTCTGAATCTCTGCAACTCTGATCACATCATGATATGATGATCTCCTTATCTGTTTCATTTCAATTTGATTTCTGTGATCATATTGGTTAATGAGAAAAATACTGATAAAAGAAATGAGATTCATGCTATAATTAAGAACCTGAATGATTCTATGATCATAATGGTTGATGAGGCAAGAAGAGCAAAGGGCGCCATTAGTGCAATCAAGACAGTACATATTGCACTCATTCCTGCTCAAGCCAGTGTGGAAGCTGCAAGGAGTGAAGAAGGTGGTGTGAAGCAAGGAGCTCAGCCATGGAGGCCAGAGAAGTTTCTTCTTTGCTGTCTCAGACATTTTTCTTTTAAGTTTGAGGTATGAAGAAGGAAATGATGAGTGAGAGAGAGAGAGAGAGAGAGAGGGAGTAAGCGAGGGGTTGGAGCTTATTATAACACTGAGAATAATGCAAGGGTGAGGGGTATAACGATGTAAGATGAGCTATAATCATGTTGTCATTTAAATAAGATTGATGATATCTTGAGCTATTTTATTTTTGGATTAAAGGACAATGAAACTCTAATTCTGAATAATCAAATATATAAGAGTAAATCTATAAAGTTTCACTCTCTCAATCTAAAACAGTATGACTTTTCTTATGTTTAAAAAATACTATAAAGTTTTCACAAAATTAAAGTATGTATTCCATTTTAGCACATTGAAAATCTTTGACTTATTTTGAAGAAATTATTTAATTTGAATATTATGATATGAATACATTAAATTGCCTCTTTACCAACGGTCTCTATCTCTCTCTTCTTACAAATTTGAGTAAATTAATCTATATATATAAAAAACTCAGTTTACCCATTTCTTTAGGTGGGCTAATAAAAATGGTCAAAGAGCTTAGCTTTTTATTGGTCCTCTCTATTAAATTAATGATTATATATATATATATATATATATATATATATATATATATATATATATATATATATATATATATATATATATATATATATATATATATATTTGAAAAATTTTCAAATATATTGTCTCCCTTTTATTTGACTCCATGAGAATATATTCTTTTGAAAGATTTTACTTTCTCTATCTTCCTCCATAAAGGAATTAGCTGGTTACACAAATTTCTTCTCTATTTTTCCAACTCTAAGCTTTTATTTGGGATGACTTTCTTACTGCTTCTTAAAGTAACTTTTTAGTATAAAAAACTTAATTTTTGTATTAAAAGCAACTTTTAGAAGCAGTGATAAAGCTGTCCCAAATAAAACCTATATGGCTCGTACAATTAAGCACATACATATGAAATTATTAAAGTCCTCATTGCTTTTAGTCTTTGACAAGTGGACAATAATGGACTAATTCCTATAGCCCTCCATCAAAATCATACACCGAAAGGATTACAAATTATTTATAATTTGCAAAGTCGAAATCAAAGACACAACCACTACATCAATGATGCAACATAACTGGACATGATGATTGAAAAATCTGAAAAAAAAATGGTGAAATAATTGTTCACATTGATTAATAAAAAAGGTATTTGGAAAGATTTATAATTATAATATTATAAATAATTGATGGCAAAGGATGCTAATGTCATGGTTGTTGATCTTCCTTACTCCTAACTATCCAACCTAACCCAAATTTCTGGCGTTGGAAATCATGAATTATTAGTTCTTCAGCTTCTGCAAAAGATGGAATTATATAATATATTATTTGGTGGAAGCTGAGGAGATTGATCATTGACTCTTTTTTCTGGGGCATGTACTCTATTTTCTCCATGATTTCGTTCTGCTATAATTTCAATCTCTCTCATAGGAGCAATTATTACGTCAGGTCACCTGTCGCGTCCAGAGACCAATAAACATGCGCCATGTCACCTAAAACTCGGTATTGCTTGGTATATGTCCGGATTTCCGGTTTTTTGTCCGGATGTAATAATTACTCCTCTCATAGAGATGTGCGGCTGGTGAGCTCATAAAAGTTTTCTACTTCAATGTTGTTCTTAAATTTTTTGGGGTCAAAATATAATTCATTGGTTGAATTGGGTTGGAGTTTGTATCCATAACATCTTTTTTTTTTCTATTATTATCAATGGAGGGATAAATGGTTTTTTTAAATCCTCTAATGGGTTGAGGTTGGAACATGTTGATAGCACAAAAAGGAGGGGGTGGTTAAGTCTTGTAACACGTGTTAATTACATGTGTTTAAATTACACTAATGGTGAGATTAGTTTCAACACATGTTTATTATATGAAAGAAGATGCCGGGATGGATTTTAGTCTTGTCAAGAAAGAGAGAACACCATATATTCGCACATGTTGATTTCATCAAGGAGGAAGCGGTCGTGTATGTGCTTAAATTCCATCGCTTAATTCTATGCCAAATGATGGTAATGATCTTCATGAATGTAATGCCCTATTCTATGATATAGTGTAGTACTTTGGATAACATGTAAGTTTATGGAGTGGTATTTGGGCTAATTATGTTGGGACGACTCTAGTGCTACATAAGTAGATGATGTGATTCCTTTATAGATGACCAATATAAATTTTCCTTCTTATATGCATTCTGCAATGTATAATGGGTGCCTCGTATTATGATTTAGCATTAATTTCTAATTAGCAGTAAGCTGCAAGAGATTTGCATCTTTTATAATGCCTCCAAAGAATGATTGTCATTTTTCCTTTTGTCTTTTAGAGGAATTGATCTTGATATAATTCAAGATGATTATGATTAATTTAATATAATGATACTAGTTAGATGTAGGTTAATGTCACTATACATACCAACATTCCCTCTATTGGTGGTACTATTTGATAATAGGTGTCAGGATGATTTTGGTGATTATAGAAGGTAAAGTAAAGTCTAAGGCAAATACTATTATATATCACGATTGTTCATAAATTATCACTAAATAGCAAGTTGGTTCCACTACAAATGCACATTCATAATCCCAAAGCTCAAAGTACTTAAAATGGTCATTAAGTTAATATATATCAACTTTGCCTCTCATCTCCACTTTTGGGACCTTATCTTTTTTAGCTCAATGTTAACTTGTTGCTCTCCTCTAAAATGACACAACACCATCTAGTAGAGTAACACCATATATTTGCACATGTTGATTTCATCAAGGAGGAAGCATTCATGTATGTGCTTAAATTCCATCGCTTTAATTCTATACCAAATGATGGTAATGCTCTATTCTATGATATAGTGCAGTCTTTGGATAATATGTAAGTTTGTGGTGTGGTATTTGGGCTAATTATGATGGGACGACTCTCGTGCTACATAAGTAGATGATGTGATTCCTTTATAAATGTCCAATATTAATTTTCCTTCTTATATGCATTCTGCAATGTATAATGGGTGCCTCGTATTATGATTTAGCATTAATTTCTCATTAGCAGTAAGGTGCAGGAAATTTGCATCTTGTATAATGCCTCCAAAGAAAGATTGTCATTTTTCATTTTTTCTTTCAGAGGAAGTGATCTTGATATAATTCAAAATGATTATAATTAATTTAATATAATGATACTAGTTAGAGGTAGCTTAATGTCACTATACATACCAACATTCCCTCTATTGGTGGTACTATTTGATAATAGATGTCAGGATGATTTTGGTGATTATAGAAGGTTAAGTAAAGTCTAAGACAGATATTGTTATATATCATGATTGTTCATGAATTATCACTAAATAGCAAGTTGGTTCCACTACAAATGCACATTCATAATCCCAAAGCTCAAAGTACTTAGAATGGTCATTAAGTTAATATAAATCAACTTTGCCTCTCATCTCCACCTTTGGAACCTTATCTTTATTAGCTCAATGTTAACTTGTTGCTCTCCTCTAAAAGGACACAACATCATTTAGTAGATACCCCTAAACACATTTCCAATGTATTAAAGGCAGTCTAAGAGGGTCAAATCTTAAATCCTAAAAGACAATATAAAAACATGTAGCAACAAAGTTGAGCTTCTATTTAACTCGTTCCATTTTTATATCATTCAGAAAAATTTAAATATAATGGAAGCTAATGTAAAATAACTACAACATACAAAACAAATTGATTCTGAAAAATTTTATCTATCTCGTCTGCTTAGAAAATAATATTTTGCCTACAAGAACTTGATGCACTCATTTTCCCTTATGCCTAAAGATATAAGTCAAGCATTATTTAATCTATATTGAATCATAAATGTAATAAACGTATTGATGTAGAAAATTACTTATATTTTAGTGATTTACCATAAGTATATTTAGGGTTTACCGGTTTACTACATGTAGAGTTGCTCTCCCAATGTGTATATATTTTCAAGCATGGTCATATAATAAATGTAAATGTCTTGTTGTGTCAACTTGAATGGTTTTATTGATTTCTTCAATTCTCTAAGGATCCTATCATAGCCCAACCTAATAAAATTATGAGCAAATGCTTAGAACCTCTAGCATGAGAAAAAAAAACTATAAATGAACCTCATTTACAGAAGCATTCAACATGAAGAAGAACTAAATAAGGAGAAATATATATGCTCAAACATGGCAAATACGACAAAATTCATCTATATCCATGTAAGAATTTCAAACTAAAGTCCACTAAATCTACTTTAGTTGCATGTATGTAGGGGTGTCAATATTTGACACGACATGAAAACCTGACCTGGACCCGACCCAGAAAATCTGGGTTGGACCTGACTCGATTTCAAAAAGGGTCGGGTTCGGGTTCCCGAATTCGACCCGTTTGAAAAACGTGTCGGGTTCGGGTTGACCCAGCGGGTTGCCGAGTCAACCCGCGAACCCGTTTAACTTGAACAACCCACGCTGCCTCGCCTGCCCGTGAAGCTGCCCCGCTCAGCTAACCGCGCGACAAAGCTTGGCAGTGAGCGCACGCTGCCGCGCATGCCAGCGTCGGCGCCCCGCACCCGAGGCTGCCAGCGCGCGCTCACCTGCGCGCACTTGCGCACCCGCACCCGCGCTCCCCGCTCGCCCGCGCTCATCCGTGCGTTTCGGGTCCCGTGTCGGGTCCGGTCAACCCAACAACCCATCAGGTCGGGTCCGGGTTCGGGATTTCTGACCCGTTTATCTAACCGAGTTGGGTTAGGGTCGATCCGTTTTAACCCGGGTCAATTTCGAGTTCGACCCGAACCCGACCTGTGACCCGAAATTGACACCCCTACATATATGAATGGAATTGGGCGTATCCCTTATGAAATGAATGCGAAACATTTTTGTCGTGAGAGTAATAGAAATATCTAGTTTGGGTGGATTCCAAATATATCATCATAATAATTTGTCCATAAATATCACATATGATCTTCACTAGAAGTTAAATGGCTAAAGAAGCCCAGTGCTTATGATAATAAGTACATTTTGGTGTGTGTGTGTGATAGTTATGCCATCCATCAATAAATGAAAATTGTTGGTCTTGGAGGAACAATACTTGACCAAGGAAATCAACATATATATGAAGACTTAATGTAACACACACCTATGAGGATTTTACTTCTACAAACTCCATGGTCACAATGAATAAGAGACATACTATTAGCCACTATTTTGCCATCAACAAAAAGCTAGGAGCCCTTAGTATAATGCATTAGAAAAAAAGTCACTAAAAGTTAGTAATTACATAATCTTAATGTTATTTTATGTATAGTTTAGTTCATTCATAGTCACCATACTAGGTTAGGATTTGTTGCACTATGAGATTCTTATAGGTAGGCAATATTGGGATTAATCTCTGATGAAGAACCTAATCCATATCTTGCTCAATAGTAGTCAAAGTTGAGCCATGATGCATTATTGGATATGTCATTCATGAGAATTTTAGCAGGTGTTATAATTTTGATCTCATAAACTTTTTTTTTTTAATCATCATTATAATTGTAGTCCTGAAATTTTTATGGTGCATAATATTGGCCATTAAAAGAGACGCAGAAAATTAAGTGTTGCAGAGATGAGAATGCCCAGGTGGATGAGTGGCTTCAATATTAGACGGAATGCAAAATGAGTATAGATGTGAAAAAGTTGGAGTAGCTCCAGCGGCAGATAAGATTAAAGAGAGTCGTCTTAGATAGTTAGGTCACATAAAATATCGGCCTATATAAAGAAAGGTAGAGGTATACCTTACAAAGACTTGATTAAAAAATATGAGAAATAACTTTTTTTATTAAATTTAAATGAGTCTTTTATTTATAATATGACACAATGAAGAAAAAAAATAACTGATCTCACGGAGTGGGGTATTATTTTTGTTATTCTTCATTGTTGAGAGTCCAAATAATATTTTTTTTGCTGTTGGACAATTGAGAATACAGAATTCCTCTTTAATTATCTTAATAATTGGTAAGATAATGTTATCTATCTAATAATTTTTAATTTTATTTGGGTTTTAGGTCCATTTTTCACAACCAATAACATGACAGACAGGTAAAAGAAAAGCATCACATTTTAAAAGTGGCATATAATCATTCAGCCCTACCTAATACAGGTAGTTGCTATTAAATAAATACCGCTAAATTTGACCAAAATCAATTCTGCCTAAACTCAGGGTCACTTCATCTGGTTTAGTTTTTTTTTTTTTTTTTAAATGTAATATTATTGTTATATATATATATATATAATGATTTTATAAATATTTATATTAATTTAATTGGCATCATATATATTTATATAAAAATATGGGGTCAATATGTACAATGAATCAAATGAATGGTCTCCCTTAACACATTCTTATGTAATAAAGTTTACTCCATTTATGATTAAGCCATTTATCTCAATTCATAAGCTCATGAAATAATGAAGACGACGACGACAACAACATTAAGTCTTTGTCCCACTACATGTGGTCAGCTACATTGTGTCATGTTAAAAGTCAAATTCTAATTTAAATCTAATAAAAAATATCATTTCTATATTTTTTTAAAGAAATATAATTTCTAATATTTTTTAACCAAGTCATTTTAGGTCTACCTCTGATCATTTACTATTCTTAACATAAGTCAAATCTAATACATTTATTTTCCTAACCTGATCATTGGAAAGCCGCCGTTTTATGTGATCAAACCATCTAAGAAAACTCTATTTAATCTTATCTTACACTGGAGCTACTCCAACCATTTCACATATATGCTCATTTCGTATCCCTAAGGGTATAGCCTCTCATTCACCTGAACATTCACATCTCTATAATACTTAACTTAGTATTATTCTTCTCTTTTAGTGGCTAACATTCAACACCATAAAGCATTACATATCTCACCATCATCTTATAGAATTTTCTCTTAAATTTGAGGGCAACTTTTTTATCACACAAATCCGGTGCATTCTTCGACTACAATCATCTAACTTGAACTTTGCTGATAATATCCCCATCTATTTCATCATCAATATAAACAATAGGTCCAAAATATCTAAAATGTGTACTTTGACTAATAACTTGATCGCCCAAAACCGCAATCTCCTCACTAGATCTATTACTACTAAAAATACACTGCATATATTTAATTTTAGATCTACTCAAGCTCATGAAATAATGACAAAAATATATATTATTTAAAATAAATATAATATTAATTATTTATACATTACACTCATTTAAAAAAAAAAAACGCTCCATCAAAATGTTGTTCAATAATAGAATTTTTTTCCCTATCTCAACCCAAATTTTTTCTGTAAATAAACTAAGGCTCTTAGAATTATATAAAATTTTCGCATACTTAGGGGCTGTTTGGTAGCAGGATTTAGGCCGGATTTGAGGCGGATTTGAGCAAAATCCAGCCAAACGGCCTAAAATGCAAAACCAAATCTCACGGCAAGTGAAATCCGGGATAGACGGAAAATTCCGCCGATTCGAGCGAAATCCGGGATTTCAGAAATCCTGTATTTTGCCGGATTTACGAAATCCAGGCGCTAGAGTAAGAGTCCCTTGGGTAAATCCTGCTCTATAGCCAAACAGTCACACAGGATTTAACTGGATTTATCATGAATGTTACCAAACAATTTCAGGATTTAACCCCTCAGGATTTCGTAAATCCGGGATTTGGAGGATTTACGAAATCCTACTTAAATGAAATCCTACATTCTACCAAACAGCCTCTTAGGCAGAAACACAAGTATTTCTGAACAGTGGAACCTTGCAATCATATACAACATTTAATATTGCTTACTAATCATGCAAACAGAACATAGTGTCTTCACCTTAGTTCATACTTGCAAAATAATCATATAAAAGTGCTAATCAATACTACATCAAATACTTAGCTGCACCTGAAAGCCATAAGAGTTTTATATACAATATGCACATTATAATCAGAACAATATACATAGTAACAAACTTATATCATAGGAAGCCATAGATGTTCATTGTTTATTTTCTTGGTTGTCAGAGGGCTTTGACACATCTTCCTTTAGATTGTTTTCCTTCTCCTCCTTCTGGCTTCCCTCATCAGGCATAATCAGCTCCCATTCCTCAGCAATTTTATCCAACCAAGCTTCACTCTTATCCTTGAAATCATCAACCTATATAAAGAATTTAGATAATGAAAGGTCTGAATATGCATTAAAAATATAATAGAAATTTGAACTTCGTAGTTGCAAATATTTTACTTGAACTTGTCACAAAGTGTTATAAAAAAATGGTAAAAGTAAATCATATCCATTTATCAACTAACTATCAATGTGATAGAATGCAAGGTTAGCCAATAATTAATCAACCCTCAAAGAATGCAAGGTTTCCCTAGAAGTTACTAATCAACACTTGCATGAGCGCATTGCATTCAAAGAATTTATAACACCCACCAAGGCTTAGGATGGTTGGTGGGCGAGCACGGTTGGGAACCCCCCATCCCAGGTTCCAATCCCCTCTATTATGGCCTCGCCTCTTCAGCGGGGCAAAATAAGTGTGGGCCCGATGCCGGTGGGTGGCCTCGCTAGGTTCCGCCAAGAGATTAATTACGCTGCCAAGCGCTCCCTTTGGAGTGACAGTGGGTAGATACTCATTCCAAAAAAAAATAAAATTTATAACGAACCAGCATATAAAGTGTTAGAACCACTAACATATACTGCCGGTATACCTTACCTATCCACTTAGCCACATGCGGCTCCACTACTCGTGCTCCTAGTCTGCGCCTAACGGTGCCTGCTCCTCTGAGCACACGACTCTTGCTCTATTTATATACACACTCACTGTATTGCTTGGCATGCTGAATTTTACCAAATGAATGAATTAATTTTGGATACCTTCTTCTCTTTGCTTCTGCTTTACTAACAGTTTTGCATGTCTCTTCATGGTATCAGAGCACCGGGAACAAGCCTCTCCTTGATAATCCATGGCGGACCAGGAATCCTCCTTTGCGACTCAACCTTCTAAACTCCCAGCTGCTCAACCCGTCTCCTCTCAATCTACGGAAATGGCGGAGCTCACCATACCACCCTCCTTGAAGTTTCTCATAACTAATCTCAAGCTCATTATATCTAATCAGCTCACAAGTGACAACTACCCAATATGGAGGTTACAGATCTTTCAACTATTCTCCACGAATGGCTATGAGGGTCACCTAACTGGCAGCAACCCTAAACCTCCAGCTTCCCTAGCAGAAACCAATCCTAATGAGCTCCGACTATGGAACTTAGTCGATCAAAACCTAGTTTCTACTCTTCTCTCTACGATTTCACCGTCTGTTCTACCCTACATCCTCACCCTTTCCACAACAAGGGACATATGGACCATGCTCGAGCTTTGTCTACAGCCCACGAACCGATCCAGAGTGATTCAACCAAAAAATGAACCGTATCACATCTAGATGAAAGACCTCACCATGATGATCTTGCAAAGATTAAGCCTCGTGGATAACATAACTGCGACTGGTTCACTTCTCGATCCTGAGGAAATAATCCTCCACATTCTGAACGGTCTTCCCCCTTCATACAGTCCCTTCAAAACATCCATCCGCACAAGCCAGCTCCCCATGAGCCTTGACGTGCAGTATAACCTTCTCTGCAGTGAGGAAATTCACCTTCAAACTGAACTCCAGCGAGACTCCAGTGTGCTACTTGACAATGCGGGCCCTGTATGCCAATCACAACAACTCAACCTGCGGTCGCTCCAGTTACAGAGGGTCCCGAGGCCGTGGAGCTCTCTTCAGACCAAATACATCCACTAACCACAATGAAACCACCAGGCCGGTCTGCCAAATCTGTGGAAAAAAGGGTCATGACGCCTCTTCATGCTGGCACATATACAACTCCAACTACAATGCTTCATCAAATCCCTCACCGAAGGCTCTTCTGACCAACTCGCAACCCACCTCCCTCAAGGAGTGGGTCCTGGACTCTGGAGCATCTGCTCACCTCACTCCAGTGCAGGCAACCTGCAATATTCAGCTCCTTACACCGGATCAGAGACCATCTCCACGGCCAATGGCAACTCCCTTCCTATCCATCACACTGGACAAGGAATTCTTCCCCTCACTGAATTCCACCGTAAGCTCTATCTACGCAATCTCCTCCACGTTCCATTCCTGTCTCACAATCTCCTTTCAATACATAAACTAACAACTGATAATAACTGCTCTATATCTTTTGATTCGAACGGCTTCCTAATCAAGGACCTACTGGACAATTGAACTCTCATCCGTGGACAATGCCATAATGGTCTGTACACTATCCTTCACCCAACAACAACATCTCATGCTGCTTTCACTCCACATCAAATTCAGCAACCTGGCATGCCCGGCTTGGTCATCCCAACGTTCGGACACATTAGCAACTATCCAAAGTAGTCTCTTCTATATGTACTCCCTCCTCATCTTATGTTTGTCAGTCCTGTAATGTGGCCAAAAGCCATAAGTTACCCTTCAACTCTTCAGTGGGGCAAAGCAAGTCTGGGCCCAATGCCGGTGGGGTGGCCTTGCTAGGTTCTGCCAAGGTATTAGTTACGACGTCAAGCGCTCCCTTTGAAGTAGCAGTGGGTAGATACCCCACCAAAAAAAATAAAAATTATAACGAACCAACATATAAAGTTCCAGAAAGGTAAAAAATTTATTAAGCGCCAGTTTTTTTAATAAACCTCAGATCTTCCCCATACAGTCACAAATTTCACAAAATTATTGATACCCAGATATTAGCTACAGAATAAAAATCTCAATGTATGGCTTCCAGCAAATCCCGGAATCAGGAACAAGATTAGAACAGCGATTAATGATTTCCAGCTACAGAACCAAAACTGTTGGTTACAGGATCTAAGCAGCCAAGCACGCTAGCCAAGGAATCAGTCCCAAACAACCCAACCCCAAACAAGCCACTTATCAAGATAGGAAGAATCCCGGTTTTATGGTCTTGCCTCTCTATCACATTATTTTATTATATGCATTGAGTTTCACATATCTAATGTTCAAGACTCGCATTTGTTATAACTAATAGTTAATTTCCTATGAATATTTTCACGAAAATCAAGCAAATGACCAATATGATGAGACAGTTAATAGGCTTTATAGTTTATACAAACGAACAATCTTTCAAATTTTGATTTATCTTAACTCTCCATAATGTTCTTTTTATGAATTTGTTTATCACGAAATTAAGAACATAAAAATTAAAAGCCAATATCAATTTAATTCACAGATTTAGTGATAAATTTACTAGATACTTCATCAGAAAGTTGTATTATCAACTAGAGCAAGCATGTTTTGTTCAATTTCACATCCAGGAATAGATTAAGGTTCTATTAGAGGTTGTAGAGGTTCAAATTTTGATGTGATTCATACTCAATTTCAGGTTCAAATCCAAACTTCGACTCTCATTCAAGTAGAGGCTTAGATTCATAAATATATTATAATAGATGTATAGATTTGAAATCAATAAATATCTCTACAATCAAGGGTAAACCAAACAACCAATAGTAAAACTGACAGTGAACAAATATTACCAATGTAACATTACCAGCTCAAGTTACGGCCCAACTCCAACGGTACAACGAGCTACAACAAGGCCCGTTAAGAGAAAACAGCAATAATACCAATTCAAACTAAATAGAGACATGTCCAAAACAGTTTATAAGGTTTTAGAGGTTTGATTCAATTAAATTAGGAAATTAAGAAAAAAATTAAAAGTCAATATCAATTTAATTCATAGATTTAGTGAAAAAATTACTAGATAGTTCATCAGAAAGTTGTATTATCAACTAGAGCAAGCATGTTTTATTCAATTTCACATCCAGGAATAGATTAAGCTTCTATTAGAGGTTTTAGAGGTTCAAATTTTGATATGATTCATACTCAATTTCAGTTTCAAATCCAAACTTCGACTTTCATTCAAGTATAGGTTTAGATTCATGAATATATTATAATAGATGTACAGATTTGAAATCATTAAATTCATATGTAGATCCATATTATAACAACAAATCAACTTATACGTCTACTATATTAGATATGTGGATCCATATTATAACAACAAATACTCTTATACATCTACTATATCCCAAAAAGTATATTGATGACTAATAATTTCTTTACTAGGATTTGTCTTTTTTTTTTGAAATCAACGTCTTTCGTAAGGATTTTAAGAAAGCTATTTGCGATGCAAATAGTTTAGCTTTTAATGATTTATATAATAGATTAGAAACTAAGGAGGGAGAAAGATATATGTATAAGTTAGCCAAACAAAGAGATAAGAGTAGTAAGGATTTAGTTCAAGTGAAGTGTATTAAGGATGAAGATCAAAAAGTACTTTTCTTAGAAGATATTCAACAAAGGTGGATGAGATATTTTGCTAAACTTTTTAATGAAAAATGTAAAAATATGATTGACTTTAGTGACTTTATCACTCTAAATGATAATAAAGATTTTTATTTTTATCGGCGTATAAGTAAAACCGAAGTTAGAGAGGCTTTAAAGAAAATGAAGTGTGGAAAAGCTGTTGAACCTGATGATATTCCAATAGAGATGTGGAAATGCTTAGGAGATGAAGGAATTTCTTGGCTTACTAAACTTTTTAAAACTATTTTGAAGACTAAAATGATGTCAGATCAGTGGAGAATGAGTGTGTTAATTCCTATTTTTAAGAATAAAGGTAATGCACAGGCGTGTGTGAATTATAGAGGAATTAAGTTAAATGTGTCATACTTTAAAACTATGGGAGCTCCAGTGGAAGATAAGATTAGAGAGAGTTGCCTTAGATGATTTGGTCACATTAAATGGAGGCCTTCCGATGACCCGGTTAGGAAAGTGATAGGAAATACTTGAAATCAAGTAATTCCTAGCCAAAACTGAAGCGGAACCAGGGAAAAACTGCTGTCTCCAGCAGTGGACAGCAGTTTTACACAGGAAAACAGTGAGGAAATGCGAGAAATATGAGATCCAATGCAAGCAAAGGCTAGTATTTTATTAGTAGACGAATAAAATTGCAAAGATACAATTTGTTCTTCGATTCGAGAGGAAGAACGTACTCTCCAAAGTCTCCGGCGAAGCCAAGAGCCCAAAACAAAACCTAGATCTCAACGAGAAAACTCAAAATCAAGATCCCCTAATTTTCCCCCCAAACTCCTAATTATACAGAATTAATCATAAAGGACAATAAAGGACAATCATAAACTTCCTAAAATAGCCTCACACGTTCAAAATTTCCCTCCTAACTTTCCCCCTCCGGCTCCACGCGGATCGCGCCTTCCGCCCGCCCAGTCCGTCTCCGCCTCGTATAGAACTGGACCGGTCCCTGTTGGACCGGTCCAACCGGCCCAGGATGGGCCGGTCTAACATTACCGCCCTCCCAAAGAATCACCTTGTCCTCAAGGTGAAAATCTGGAAACTGCTGTTTCGCCATCTCGTATGGCTCCCACGTGGCCTCGTAGTCAGGAAGGTTCTTCCACTGGATCAACACTTCCTTAGTTCCCTCTTCTTTCTGGCGAACACCCCTCAGCTCCAAAGGTTCCAGGATCACCTCTAACTCCTCTGTAAGTGTCGGCGGTAGCTCGGGAATGGCGATGTGATCACCAATGACCCTTCTCAGCTGTGAGACGTGAAAAACCGGGTGTATAGTTGCCGATGGGGGTAATTTTAGTCGATATGCTACTGCTCCGATCTTTTCTATCACTTCATAAGGACCAAAATACCTTGGAGCTAGCTTTTCATTTCTCCTGTTGGCGACTGTCTTCTGCCTGTATGGGCGGAGCTTCAAAAACACCTTATCCCCTGCCTCAAAATGGATATCTTTTCTATGCCCATCCGCTTGCTTCTTCATGATTTGCTGCGCCCTCAGTAAGTGCCTTTTTAACTCCTCTAACACTCGGTCCCTCTCCTCCAAGTACTCCTCTACTGATGAAACAGGAGTACTACTGCTCCCAAAGTGTACCAAGTGAGGGGGATCCCGTCCGTACAACACTTTGAATGGGGTCATTTGTGAAGCCGAGTGAAATGATGTGTTGTACCAGTATTCAGCCCAGGATAGCCACTTCGCCCATAGCTTTGTTGTCTCTGAAACAAAGCATCTGAGGTACGTCTCCAAGCTCCTGTTGACTACTTCCGTCTGGCCATCCGTCTGTGGGTGGTAGGCTGTACTTCTCTTGAGCACTGTTCCCTGCAATCGGAATAGCTCTTTCCAGAAATGACTGAGGAACACCTTGTCCCTATCTGATACGATCGCCTCTGGCACCCCATGTAATCTGATCACTTCTCTGATAAAGGCTGATGCTACTGTTACTGCAGTGTAGGGATGTCGGAGGGGAATGAAATGGGCATACTTGCTCAACCTGTCCACCACTACTAAGATCACTGTGAATCCCTCTGAACGGGGCAGCCCATCTATGAAATCCATAGAGATCTCCTCCCATACTCTACCCGGCAAAGCTAAAGGCTGTAGTAATCCTCCTGGTGACATGGCCAAGTACTTACTCCTTTGACAGACCTCACATCTGGCTACCATCTCCTCTACATCTTTATGCATCCCCTTCCAGTACAACTCCCCAGCTAGCCTCCTGTATGTCTTTTGTACGCCTGAATGACCCCCTATTGCACTCCCATGAAACTCCTGGAGTAGGTTTGGGATGTGGATAGACGTCCGAGGCATCACAAACCTTCCCTGATACAGCAGCTTGTCTCCCTCCATGGAGTATCCCGGGTGGCTATCTGGTTCCTTCAGTAACTCTGTCCTGATCTTTCCCAAACTCTCATCTCTAGCGCTTTCTTCTCTGATGGCCTCCCAGTCAAGCATCCAGGGCACGGATAGAGCAACTGTCTGCAATTCCTCCATACATCTGGATAGGGCATCGGCCGCCTTGTTCTCCACCCCCGGCCTGTACTGGATCTCAAAATCATACCCCAGTAACTTGGACAACCACCTCTGATGCTCTTCCGTTACCATCCGCTGTTCTAAGAGAAATTTCAGGCTCCGCTGATCAGTCCTGACAACGAAGTGTCTTCCCAATAGGTAAGGCCGCCACTTCTGAATGGCCAACACGATGGCCATCAATTCCCTCTCATATACTGATTTCATCCTTGCTCGAGCAGTCAATACCTGGCTGAAATAAGCGACGGGTCTCCGATTCTGCATAAGTACTGCACCCAATCCGTATCCCGATGCATCGGTCTCCACGATGAAAGTCTGAGCAAAATCCGGCAAAGCTAGGACCGGCACTGTAGTCATTGCCTTCTTCAGGCTCTCGAACGCGGATGTGGCTGCTTCTCCCCACAGGAAGCCATCCTTCTTCAATTGCTCCGTAAGTGGCCATGCTATGGTGCTATATCCCTTTACAAATCTTCTGTAATACCCTGTCAATCCCAGAAATCCTCTCAGCGCCTTCAGATTCTTTGGTAGTGGCCACTTTAGCATTGCCTCAATTTTGGAGTGATCAGCTGCCACCCCTTCCTTGGACACCACATGACCCAAGTACTCTACACTGGCTTGTGCAAAGCAGCATTTTTTTAAATTTGCCCTCAACTGGTGCTCCTGCAATACCTCTAACACTTTCTTCAAGTGTTCCCAATGTTCGACCTCTGATTTGCTGTATATCAGGATGTCATCAAAAAATACTAACACAAACCGTCTGAGATAAGGTTTGAAGACCTTATTCATCAGGGCCTGGAAAGTAGCAGGTGCATTGGTGAGGCCAAAGGGCATCACCAAGAACTCGTAATGGCCTTCATGAGTTCTAAAAGCTGTTTTGGAAACATCTTCCTTCTTCATTCGAATCTGGTGGTAGCCCGATTTCAAATCTATCTTGCTGAAAATCACGGTCCCACTTAATTCATCCAAGAGCTCATCGATGACTGGTATAGGAAACTTATCAGGTACAGTCTCCTTGTTGAGTGCTCTGTAATCTACACAAAAACGCCAGCTGCCGTCCTTCTTTTTCACCAACAGAACGGGACTAGAGAAAGGGCTGATGCTGGGTCTGATGATCTCTGCCTCCAGCATCTCTCTGATCAACCGTTCAATTTCATCCTTCTGGAACTGAGGGTAGCGATAAGGACGTACACTGATGGGTGATACTCCCTCCCTCAACACAATAGCATGCTCATGCTCCCTCTGCGGTGGTAACCCCTGAGGCGGCTGAAACACCTCTTGGAACTGTTGAATCAACGGCTGAACGGAGAGGGGTATAGCTCCTTCCTCCTCCACTCCTGCCCCCTCCAAACTATGCAATTCCACCAGGTAGCCTCCTCCCTCCTGCTGAATGGTTCGGATTAGGGATTTGAGAGAAACCCCAGCCTTGGTCAACCCAGCGTCTCCTTGAATCGTTCTCCTTCTCTCCCCTATCACAAGTTCCATCCTCAAAGTCCCCCAATTAATCTTCGTCTCCCCCAATGTACGCAGCCACTTCATCCCTAGGATGACGTCCGTACTCCCCAATTCCAAAGGAAGGAAATCTTCCTTCACCTGGATTCCCTGAATCTTTAGCACCACCTCTCTACACACTCCCCTACCCATTTCCACCTTTCCTGTGCCCATCATCACCCCATAGCCACCTGTGTCCACTAGCTCCATCCCTAGCGACTCCACTATCTGGGTGGAAATGAAATTATGGGTTGCCCCACTATCGATCAACACCACCACCTCCCGGTCAGCTATCTCTCCTCTCACCTTCATAGTGTGACTCGGAGTGAATCCCACTACAGAGTTCAGAGAGACTTCTGCTACATCCAGATGCAGCTTCTCATCCTCCTCCACCTCGGGGTCATTTCCACCTCTCTCTTCGTCTTCCTCATCTTCACAAACGAGGAGAACCTGAAGAGATCGATCCTTGCACTTGTGCCCCGGCATGTACTTCTCATCGCATCTGAAGCACAACCCTTTTGCTCTTTTGTCCTGCATTTCTTTGTCGGTCAATCTTTTGAACTGTCCCCCATTTCCTCCTCCACCCGATTTCTCCTTGGGCACCTCCCTCTGGTTCCCTGGGGCTACCCCTTTTGAGGGTAATACAGCAGTAGTCATTTTGTATGATCCTCCTGAGTAGTTGCCTCTAGCTCCTCTTTCTGATCTCTTATGATCTTCCACCAGTTGTGCAAGCTCCATGGCCTTGCCCAAGTTCCTTGGCTCCAGCACTCTGACAGCTGTTCTTATCTCGGTTTGAGCCCCTTCATGAAATTCCCCTCCAGGGCCGATTCAGAGATGTGATCCAGACGGCTAGCCAAGTACTCGAATCTGTCCCGGTAGTCAGCCACGGTCCCTCCTGAGTCAGAGCAAAGAACTGTTCATAGAAGTCTCCTCCCCCATCGGCTCGGAAACGTTCTAATAAACAATCCTTGAACTCTCTCCAGTTCCTGATAGGCTCTCTCCTGTCTCGCCATTGATACCATGCCAACGCCTTCCCTTCCAGACACAATCCTGCCGCCGTCAGCTTCTCATCATCTGTCAACCCGTTGACAGCAAAGTAACGCTCCACCTTGTAGATCCAGCCATGGCCATCTTCCCCCTCGAAGATGGGCATCTTCAACTTCCTCACCTTCGGATCCCTTCCGTTACCCGGTAATCTCCATAACCTCCCATTCCTCGAAGATGAGGAACTCCCCAAGTGTCCCGGTCCTCCCTCCGACGTTGGTATCCGAACCCATCGTCATAATCCCCTCTTCCCCTTTCAAAATCAGCACCTCGACGCTGAAATTCAGCACCTCGACGCTGATATTCTTCTCTTCTTTCGCCAAAATCTGTACTTCCTTCATATTCTCCCCTCCGGCCTTCAAAATCCACACCTTGACCCTGAAAATCAGCACCTCGACGTTGAAAATCAGCACCTCGACGCTGAAAATCAACACCTCGACGGTCGTTTCTCAGGCTCATCTCCTCTCTAGACAGTGGCTCTAGAGGTGGCATGTCGTCGTCTCCCTCAAGGATCTCCACAGCCGGATTCCTCCTCCCCCGAAGCGGGTTCGGATTTCCTCCTACGCCATGGTCGCCGACAGTCTCTCTTGCTTCCGACGCCGTCGGATTAGTCTTCATCTCAAGTAATTTCTTCATCATCTCTTCCATAGCCGCGAACCTCCCTTCCAACCTGTCATTGTTGGTGGAGATTTCCAGGAACTTTCCTTCCAGGTCTGTCTTCAGTTGTCCGAACTCGCCTTCTAATACTTCCACCTTCTTTCCGGCCATCTTTCTTCTAACGGATCCCACACAATCTTCTTCCGGAAAGGAAATACTTGCTGAAATTTCAAAATTTCAGCCGCCGGTGGTCCCGAATCGATGCTCTGATACCAATTTGATAGGAAATACTTGAAATCAAGTAATTCCTAGCCAAAACTGAAGCGGAACCAGGGAAAAACTGCTGTCTCCAGCAGTGGACAGCAGTTTTACACAGGAAAACAGTGAGGAAATGCGAGAAATATGAGATCCAATGCAAGCAAAGGCTAGTATTTTATTAGTAGACGAATAAAATTGCAAAGATACAATTTGTTCTTCGATTCGAGAGGAAGAACGTACTCTCCAAAGTCTCGGCGAAGCCAAGAGCCCAAAACAAAACCTAGATCTCAACGAGAAAACTCAAAATCAAGATCCCCTAATTTTCCCCCCAAACTCCTAATTATACAGAATTAATCATAAAGGACAATAAAGGACAATCATAAACTTCCTAAAATAGCCTCACACGTTCAAAATTTCCCTCCTAACTTTCCCCCTCCGGCTCCACGCGGATCGCGCCTTCCGCCCGCCCAGTCCGTCTCCGCCTCGTATAGAACTGGACCGGTCCCTGTTGGACCGGTCCAACCGGCCCAGGATGGGCCGGTCTAACAGAAAGTTGAGGTATTAAATTTGGCTTATGTTAAGAAAGGTAGAGGTAGACCTAAAAAGACTTGGTTAGAAAATATTAGAAATGATCTTTCTTTATTAGATTTAGATGAGAATTTGACTTTTAACCGGACACAATGACGAAAAAGGATTCATGTAGCCGACCCCACGTAGTGGGACAAAGGCTTGATGTTGTTGTTGTTGTTGAAGTTGGATATTATAACTAAATAATGATATGAGTACACCAAGTGTAATTAATAAGAATTATAAGAAATAAAAGAAAATTACAATAACCTCTAAAATGTTAATCATGAAGGCCAAGGGGGAAGCATCCAAAGGATCACGGAGACAATAAAAAAACTCACTTGGATTGTCTTGCTTCTAGTCTTGTGAAGACAAGAGAGCGGCAATATTTTTTCTTTTTATTTTCTGGTTCTAGCTCTCATGTTGAATATAATATGAAACATTATCTTTATAAATGTAAAGGTGAGCCCATGTACATCAATCCCTCTCCAAGCCTTATATCAGTGGGTACTCTTTCAATGCAATTTTGATGATTATTATACTTCATTATTGTTATCGTACATGCATATATTTTATAATTGTCGATCAGATGATTACTTTTGACAATACAGCATTGGTGCTATTGATACTAGTGCTGATGGAACCTTACCAAGAAAATGATTAGGAGCTCCTACCAATAGAGGGTATAATGTAGATAATGCTTGATGTAGAACGGGAACGGGATTTGATTTCTATGGGTCTTGAAGAGCAAATTCAGAAGTCTAAACAGCAGCTTTGGGGTTTTAAAAGTCTTGGACAGCAGCTCTTCTTGTGACCAGCTGGTGGGGAGATGCAGAATTCAGTGGACAGCAAAGACGAACTTCTGGCCAGCAGGTCTTGCCTCTGGAGAACTCTGGACAGCAGGTAGAATCTGTCCAGAAATCTTTGGACAGAAGTGGAGAGGCCTTCTTGGCTCGCTTCCTTGTTGGTGTTGGCTTTCCTGGATTGGTGACAGCAGTCAATGATTCTCCACGCAACTGGACAGCAGCTGGATTTGTCCAATCAGCCGGACAAGTGAAGATGTGAAGGATGCTCCCAAGTTCCTTCCCAAAGGAGAGCAAATTAATGTAGACAGATTTTGAGAAAAAGCTGTGAGGTTGACGGGAATATGGGGAAGAAATTAGGGAATTAAATTCCTAATTCCCATCTACAGATTTTGGAATGTGAGGGTGACGGGAATATGGGGGAGAATTTATTTCCAAAATCTAATTTCAGGTTTTAGGAATTAAACTAGAGCTTGGGCCTTGAACAATTTCGGTTAGGAGGAGATTTAGGGGGTTTTGAAATATTTCCAAAAGAGAGACTTAGCTTAAGAAAATAAATCTAAATCCAAGCCAATGAAGGGGGCCGGCGGCATTAATGAAAAAAATAGCATTGAATGTGGTGATTTAAGGCTCTTAGATTTGAATTTAAGAATTAGGAAAGTGAGACAATAAATCAAATTTAAGTTTAAAATTCAAATTGATTTCAATTAATCACTTTCCAAAAATAGGTGAACTAAATTAGGAAAGAAATTTGAATTTCAAAATTTAAACAATTTGAATTTCAAATTAAGTCCTAATACCCCAAATTAGGAAATCCAAGGAGAGAGGAGAAAAGATGAGGCCGGTGGCAAGGGAGCTAGGTCTAATTTAATTTGGAGGGATTAATGACTCATCTCCTTGCAATTCAAATTTGAATTTTGAATTGGAGAGTTAAAACCTTCCAAATATGGATTAAACCCAATTAGGAAAAATTTCAAATTTGAAATTTGAAATCCAAAATTGTCATGGATTCTCCCTCTCGATTTTGCCAACCCAAATTGGAAGGAGGCATGGCCATGGGAAGAGGAGGGGGTGAGGCCGGCGGCTAGGGAGCCATGGCCGGCGATTTGGAGGATTTTCTGGTGAGGTGGCCGGCGGCTTATGGTGGAAATGGAGACGATGATGGTGGACGTAGGAAGAGGATGAAGACGACGGCTAGGAACAATAAGAAGGAACAAAACAAAAACAAAAGAAAGAAGATAAAAACTGCGAGCTTTTGACTCTTTCGAAGACTGACGGGTGATGCTTTGCCCTTCTCCAAGGGACTTCAAGTCACGAGCCCGGACCCATCCTGCGGCTGGTGAAAACTTCGATTCCTTCCCATAGGAATCTCACTACCGTCCTCTCAAAAAAACACAAGTGTTGAACACAAATTTTTAATATCAATAATCCATCCCTATTACAATAGCTTAAGGCCCTATATATAGGCCACAAAAGAAAACTCAAAATACAAAATTGCCCCTTGGGCCACAACACTCACATAAACCTACCTAGGGGTAAAACAGGAAATACATCAAATAAGAACTAAAATTCAAAAAAAAAAAAACTTATAATTGAAGATTTAAATTATAGCCGTCGATTTACGATGCCTCCTGTGATAGATGCGCCAAATCTTCGTACCAATGTCCGCATCAATACTACCTCTGCATTAGCAAAGAGGTTTCCCTAACAAAAACCTAAAATCCCATATTACACTTGAACAACTTAACCGTTGTTCAAGCACTACAAAATCCAACTCAACATCATTTTAAAGGGTTGTCAATTATCCTCATGATACACCATGATTACTCAATTACTAAAATTTGATATTGACACTTCAAGTATAAAATTATAAAAATACTCAAATATTTTGTATTACTCTGATACAAGATGCTTAATGGTCATGGGTTTCCAATGCGACAAAATAGTGAAATGGATGTAGACCATATAAATGAAATAAAGATTTGTTGAGCAAAGGCCACTAAAAACATAATTTTCTTCATTGGATGTAACCCAAAAATACGAGAAGTTGGATCAAAATGATAATGCAATAATAGATTAAATTTGAACAATAAAGAACCAACAAGTAAACAAATATTTTGTCGCAATTAAAACCCCAATAGTGGAAATTCTATGAACAATTAAAGGAGACTGCAAGGAATTTACATCAGGAAATGACAACATTTTAGTCATCACTATGCACAACCTGCAGGGAGGACACCAAATTTCTTAGCTCAAACGTTCACCACATTTATGTCGGTCATGGGAAGAACATAAATCTCAGAGCAACTAAAGCCAAGTCACTTCTTAAAGATAAATAACCCATCTAACACATAGAGTTAGCGTACATAGATAAATAAGACAATTGGGACAAAATAGATTTCCTATCGAACAGAAGATTGCCTTAGTAATTGAACAAGGGTGCAATACATTGGTGGATTTCATTAAGAAGTATTCAAGGAGGCTTTCCAATCTAAGTACAAGCCACTGGTGACACATTACCACATGCACGATGACCTAGGCTAACTAAAGCAAAGGGGCATGACCGTGGCTGAATACGAAGTGAAGTGCACAGCATTAGCTCACTAAGTGCCAACTATGGTTTTGGACGAGGAATGAAAGGTGTTTCCTATTTCTTAAAAGTTCAAGGTGCTTCATTTGACAATTGTTGGTGCCATTGCACCCGAAAAGCTATGAGATTATGGTAGATTAAGCCTTCATGAGACGGAACAAGTAGTAGAAGATCCTAGCAAGACGGGAATCAAGCAATAGGAGAGACAAGGATTAGAGAGGGAAAAAAAGATGATTAGATAGGACAATCAATTGTCCAAGAAGAGTTATGACATGAAAACCACTTGCCCAGAGTATGGGGAAAGGTAGGTAGAGAGTGCAATTTTTGGTGAATTTTCATCCATTCTATAAACGTAAAGGGTTTGTACACATGACCTTTAATTGTCCTCTAAGAGGTATTCTTAGTGTATCAAGACCCTAAGCTTATCTAGCAATAGAGAAGTTGGAGCCTGACATTTAGATGTTTCAATGAGCCTAACCAAATGCTAATCCATACAAAATAGAAATTAGTATATACACTGACTCATTAAGATGAAACAGAGGGATCTAAGGTGTTGGTTGCTGGGTGCCCTACCATAGTACCATGATAAGCCTACGACGGCTTTGTTTGATTCAGAAGCATCTCAATCATTTATAGCTGAGTCAACATGTTAAAAGTTCACAATTGAGTCAATTCCATCAAGTTTAAGGTTATCAATCCAATTATCGATTGGAGGTGGTATCAAAATTTTTATATATGCTTATTGAAACAAAGCGCTTTATTCTTCCTTCCCTCAACGGGAGACCCACAATGAATAGGTTAGCTCAATACCACACTATGACTGACAAATGAGAGAAAAAAGTTAAAGTTAATGAGAGAAAAAAGTTAAAGTTCAAAATTTCTCATTTGCCTAATCTCACTTTCTCTGAGAAGAGTCAAGTGATTCCTCTAATAGTGCCAGACATTCAAGATGGTAGATCACTTGTTGCACTTGTTAAAGGATGCCAAGCGTACTTACTTTATGTCCAATATGTAGAAGAAAAATTCTTTCAACCTAGTGACGTGCAAGTAGTTCAAGACTACTAAGGACATGTTTTAGAATTATTTGACCGAATTCCCTCTGCCCAAGATGTAAAGTTAACAAAAGATATATTTCTAGGATGGCATCAATTTTGAAAATGTTTAATCGAATGGCGACAATCAAGCTACATGAGCAAAGATCCAACAACAAGATATATTAAATACAGGAATCATTGAGCTAAGTGTTTCATCATAGGGACCTCCATTCTTATTCACAAGGACAAAAAATGGAAGCATGTGATCACGGATCGATTGTTAGAGCAAAATCAAGATGGTGATCAAGAACAAAAAACTATCTTCTAATAATGGACAATTTCTTAGAACAATTACAGTTCATGATAGCATCCTATATGATAGACTTGAGATATGAATGCCATAAACTTACAGTAAAGAAGCAGGTCATGTTAAAGAAAATTTTCATTATCTACTATAACAATTATGAGTCTATCTTTACCTTTTTTTTGCTTGAAAATCACTTCAGTAGCTTTCATGAACTTGATGAACAGAAAGAATGCTTATATACCTAAATCACTTTATTATTGTGTTGAAGAAGTCTTAGTCTATCCTAGAAATTTGAACGAGCATAAACATCACTAGTTTTATAGAATTGCCAATAAAACTAATTGTACATGAAGTTTTTAAGTGTATGTTTTAGCTAGATAGCATTGTTTGCTCAGGCCGCGTTGTTAACTTCACAAGTATCTCCATAGTCCCTCAAAAAGTCACTTTCATAGTATATTGGTGACCAACCAATGGGTGTGTTCGAAGTTCATAGCTTTCTCAAATTAGTGGATTGCTATAGAAGATTCTTTCAAGTATAGTCCTAAAAAGCATGGACATTTTCTCGCCAACACAAAAGGCAATCAAATGTAAATTAACCGATGTGATTGAAAAAAATTTTCAACGACTCCAGAAATGTCCTCATTGTCACTGAAGCTCACCCTTCTGGATGAGAAGGATGGATTCTAAGTCTATAATGATTCTTTCTTGCAAGGTTTAGTAATTGTTTTGAAGGAACATGACACAGTTATCTCATCTACCTCGAGATAACATTGAGAGCTTAGCCATGATGTGATTTCTCCCTTTAGATAACAATGAGAACTTAGTCATTAGATAACAGAAGCTTTAGAGATAACAAGGATGGATTTAACAAATTTGAGAAGGAAATTGATCAAAAGTTAGCATTGATGATAATAGAGCACCCATGTTCAAAAATCAACAATATGTGTCGAATGAAGGAGGACAATACGGAGACCACTCTACTAGAAGCTCACCATTCCAAATAAAACCGTTCTAAAATAAGAAATTAGCTAGTATATTAGGAAAATCAAGATTAAGAGTATAATATTAATATTGCTCTAATTGCAAAAGCCGTATTATCATACTATTATTAGTTGTTCTTTTTAGTTTTTTGATATATGTCTATAAATTTTGATTATGAGTAATAATGTGAAACTTTGTAAATAAAAACCAGTATTTAAAATATTTTATGTAATTCAGTATGGCTATAATTTCTTTAATGTAAAACGACTATCTTATGGTTTTGAGAACTTTCCCAAAATATATCATGACATTTCTATTGAATTTGCTACCAAAATTCCGGCCCAATATATTTCTCAAAATTTTCATTTGTTTAGAGGTTGAGTTGTAGCTATTCCTCCTAGGGGAGCAACAAACCCTTAGAGCATGCCAATGAATTGTTTCCATTGCTTTTGTGCTTGCACTTTTGAGCTAGATACATTTGAGATTGCACTACTCTATCAAAATGACTAAAGTTATCCACTAGCCACAAACATAATAATATTAGGTTGCTAATGTGTCACTTCCCTAAATTGATCAAACTGTAATTTTAATTTGGGTGAAAATACAAAATGTTAAGCTTGCCCATGTGTTCACCCTTTCCACAACTTCACAATAATCATGTTGAGTGAACTTATAGAGCAACTCATCTATATAGGAGAGGGTAGAGACAATTTTATTTAATATAGAGTACATCACAACAAGTTAAACATTGCCAAACGAAGCCTAATCTTCTTCTATTTGCAGTGCACTTTTGTTTAGGTAAGGTGGTAATGATGTGGAATTAACAACAGATTTCTAATGAAAACCAGACAGACAAATCAAATGAACCACTTTTAACCAAATCCATAGGCCTAGTTTCTAACAGTAAGCAGCGCCTATGACTAAATACACATTATAAATATGCATAAATAAGAAAATTACATCTACGGATAAAAAATATGATTAAAAAAAGGTAACTTTAAACTATAAAGGATGACCTTGTGAATGAAAGTTTCAGTCTTCTCTGCATCCACGCACACCACTTCTGCCTCGCCTTCCACCTCGATAACAATTTTTTTTAGGTCGCTATCAGACGGTAGTGCTTCGGCCACATCAGAAGAAACCTTCTCTGTTACGTCTGCTACCTTCTTAACTATCTCCACCATATCAATTACTTCCTTCTCCAACACACCTATTACAGAGTCAAGCCGAACAATGAACCAAATTATTTAATCTTCATAATATTTGATACATCCATTAATTGTAGGTTTATCAACAAATGAATCAGATCTACTTTATGAAAAACAAACTAAAACTAATGAGTACCTTCGATTCTCAACATCCTCTTGTATACTGGTATGGCAAGAAAGAGTACGGAACCAAAGATCCATTTAGCACTGCATCAAACACAGATGAGAAAACACATGAAGATCAGAGAAACCTGTAATGAAATGGCTGAAATAAGAGAAATTAAAACTAGGTCTAAGAGGTACCAAGCCGGAAGATTGAAAAGAAGAAGATTTGAACCCCCAGGTGGAACCGTAACCTGATCAGAGCCCGTGCCTCTGAAAAAAAAAAAACTGAAAATCAAGCAAAAGAAGACATGAAAATATTTCTTTAAAGCACAGAAATTTGTACTTTGTCTCCTGTTCCACCGAAGCTTGAATGTTCTTAGATGACTGCATAGCTCAAGCTGGATTGGCGCCTGTTCGGGTCGAGGCGACGCAGCTTTAGATGGTGGAAGAGGAAGAAGAAGAGGAAAGGTAGATAGAGACGATTAGACGAAAGGTATTTGCAGAAGATTGAGAAATAAAGAGTAATATTAATGTGACGTAATGATGTAATAATATCTTCATAAGCGCTAAATGTCTTGATAAGCTTCGGAATTTAGGCGACGAAATTTCTACAAATATTTTGATTTACTCTTCATTTTTATTTTTATTTTTATTTTTTATTTTTATTTTTATATTTACACATATATTACATATACAAGCTTCAAATGGTCAAATATAAGACCTTTTAGTTGATAGTTAAAGCTCCAAATTAATAACTTAAGATGAACCGCATAAAACCTACTTTGTGGACTGTCGCTTTGAATAGCATATTTTATTATTTATTATTAAAAAATTATAAAAATGAGGTTTAATGGATGTTATGAGGTTTTGTTCACCCTACTTTGCACCCCGTCGAGGCGTCGACCACATGTAGCGTCTTAATAGACTCGCATGGAGCATGTGATAAGTGTGTTAATAAATGGCCTGACCCGCCAATTTGATCTGGCTGTCATAAAAAAATATGGAATCTGGTTGACATGTTTAATAAATTGGTCACTTCGGGTCCAAAATTCCTACCCATTTATTAAATAGGTCATGGGTTGATCCATCAACCTGATTTTGATTCAAAAATAACAAGTTTATTTTTTTTCTTAAATTCTTTTGTTTGTAGTTATAATCTTCTTATTTTAAAATCAAAATGGATTAATCGATCATTTGGGTCATTTGAGACGCAAATAGGTCAGGTTTGCGATAATTAGATTCGGATCTGATCAATTTCGAACGGGCCCAAACCCTATCCATTAATAAATGGGTCATACGAGGTTTTGCTAAGCACAATTTGCTATAAAAATTTTAAATACGTTCTTATAATTTAAATTAAAAAATGAAATTTATAAGGGGGCGGGATAAAGTTATTATTAAAAATATAAAATATAGATATACATTAAATATGATATTATAATATTAAATTTCAAAATAAATAAAATCTATCTAGTAAAAATATAAATTAAATGAATATAAAAATATCTATATAATAATAAATTTATTTTAAGTGCTCATAAAATAAAAATATGCTTCAATTTATTTAATATCCTAAAGTCAATTTATAAACAAATAAGCTTTAAAACTCTTGGATCTGTTTTTAGATGGGTATATTACAAATTATTTATGATATGTTACACCAAGCATACTTAAAAGCTTCAAAACACGATTAATTATTCTGTGTGGATGTCGAACATCATTTGGAGATCAACCAGAATGCGTCACATCACCCCTTCGATTGATACCACGTCTCGGTACTGCTCGGTATGGCTCGGTACCGCTGACATGACGCATTCTGATTGGTCTCTGGATAGCAATCTACGTCTGATCTCCACACAGAATAATTTTCTCAAAACATAGCCTTATCCTTTTCTTATCAGTATATACTTATATAATTTTCTTATAGATTTAATGTTGACACTCATATGAATCTCAAATTTTGTGTGGGATAGCTTTATTGTTATATTTTTTAGGTCTCAATTAGAGTTTTTGTTTGTCAATGACATTTTCACGATTTTCAAGAAATTTTTATGCTATGAAATTATTTTCTACTATAACTTAAAAAAATAATTTTTTTACACCAACTTTATAAAAATACATTTATAAAAAGCTACAACTGTCCTAAAATGATCCTAAGTATATGGAAATAATAGCTTTAGGGATCTAAATAAAGAATATTTAAAAGATATGTATTAATTTAAAGTTTAATATCCTAAGAATTTGTTTGGGATAGCTGCAGCGTTTTATAAAGTTGATTGCAAAGTTATTATGAGAAAAATAACTTAATTACTCTTGTTTATAATAAATTATCATTTTCGTTAATAATAAATTCCATTTGATTATAATATATATATTTTTTTATTTTCCTAAAATTTCTGCTTAATTAAGTAATAATGATCTTATGCCCTGAACTTCGAAGTTATGAGCAAGTTCATTATCATGTATATAAGATTTTTTTATTTAAATCATGAAATCTTCTTCCCTTTATCTTATACTAGGCGTAGGTCAGCGTATAAAACATTTTAAAGTATTATGTATTGACTCTTATTGTTTTCTTTCTTCTCTTTGGCTTGCCCCTCAATCTCTCGGAGGTTGGCTGCCTATTTATTTGGCGAAATTATTACGTGCGGTCACTAAGCGTCGTCTGGTGACCAATCAGGATGTGCTACGTCACCAATTCAATGTAGCATTAATGCGTTATTGTGTATCGGATAACATGATGCGTCCTAATTAATCTCCAAACAATTTGGTGACCGCGTACACGTTATAATTTCTTATCCATTAAGAACTAAATTGTCCTATATGCTTAAGTCTTATGTCATTCACATTTGATTGAGCGGTTCTACTTTTTCTCTTCAGTGAATCATTCAAACTTGAACTCTTTCCAATGCATTGAACACCTTGACCTTTTACTATCATTCATATTTTTTTAGTGATCTTTTTGTGAAAGTTTGAATTGGTTAAAAACTTGATGAACGAGCATACGACCTTTAGTGGAAATTCACCGTTGCCTTCTTTTTCTTTATTTTCTCTCAGTTGCAGTGGAGATGTGGGTTCATCCCACAAGGTAACATTTTTTATAATGTCATAGTATCTTGAGTCTGGAAGAATAATAAATATGAATATTCTCCAACAACTATTTTTGACTCATCGGATCTTGGTGAGCAAACAATGAATAAGTGGTGAAGACTAGGGGTGTTAAAACGTGTCTTCGGGTCGGGTTTGTATCCGACCCTAACTTGGCCCGGTGCCAACTTATCTGACCCGAACCCAACACGGTTATGGAAGCAGGTTGAGAATACAAACCCGAACTGGTTCAGATTCGGGTCAACCCGAATTGACTTGCCAACCCGGATGCAAGCTGTTTGCATGTTCATATGTTTGGATGATCCTTGCAAATATAGCTATCTTTCTTTCTTTCATGCGCTTATTCAACCAAATCTTGTAAATCCGTCGTATCTTTCTTGTTTCGGACGTAACGATGGCGATTGGAGCTTCCTCACTACGAAAGTTGCTATCTTTTTTCTACTTCCATAAATCTGTCGGATCTTTCCTCTTTGGGGCGTAACGACGGCCGATGACGATGGGAGCTTTTGCTCACAGCCACTGCAAAGGTAGATATCTTGCATTGGTTCTTCCGTTCGAGCGCTTATTCGGCAAAATCTCGTAAATCTACTAGATCTTTCCTCTTTCGGACGATAGGACGTAACGACGGCAACGAGAGCTTGTTCGCTGCAAAGGTGGTGATCCGGGTCAACACGGGTTAATTTCATATTTTTGGGTCAATCTGAACCCTACTAAATTGGCAAACGGATTGACCCAAACTCAGAATTAATTTTCGGGTTGGGTTCAGGTCGGTTCAAATTTTGACACCCCTGATGAAGACCTTCCATTTCTCTATTATTACCAACAAGTAGGGGTGCAACCGAGTTAAGCCGGCTCGGGCTCGACTCGTTAATGGGCTCGACGAGCCGAGCTTATCGAGCTCGCGAGTCGAGCTCGAACACGAGTTCGAGCTCGAACGCTAAACGAGCTCGAGCTCGGACAATGGGCTGATCGACTCGTCGGCTCGTCGAGTAGCTCGGGTCGCGTCTGCGGGAGGCCGGGAGCGGGTGCGAGGGAGCGATCGCAGAATCGGACGCGGACGCGGCCGGCGGGAGGCGGGAGCGGACGGGCGCGTGCGCGGGATTTGGCGCTGGATCGGACGCGAGCGAATGCGCGTGATAGGGCGCGGGCGCGGGCGCGGGATTGGACGGGGCTGCGGCTGCGGGAGGCTGGAGCGGACGCGGGCTGCGCCAGCCGGAGCGGCCGCGTGCGCGGGATCGGGCGCGTGCGCGACGAAAGGCTCGATAGCGAGCTCGACGAGCCGCTCGATTTGACGACGAGTCGAGCTCGAGCTTAGATTTTGAGCTCGACTCGAGCTCGAGCTCGGGTTTTGATTGTCAGGCTCGACTCGAACACCCCCTGGCTCGAGCTCGACTCGACTCGTTTGCACCCCTACCAACAAGTACCTCAACTTCACTTTCCACTTTTCAATCTAAGCACCTTGTGTAGTACTTTGGCTACAACATACTCCATCCACCTTGCCTATGCTATACAAGAAGGGCCTATCTTGTAATCATCAATGACATATGCAATCCCTACAATACCATTCTCGACCATAGTAACCTCCTATCATATCATCAAGTTGAGGAAAGTAAAGGATGCACCCTTCTCTTATATCATCATTCATTATCATTATACCCTCCTCTCATATCATCAAATGCTACTGAAAATAGAGTTTGACTGATTAGCCTATACTAGTTGATAGGATTTAGAGAAACACCCATGAAAGATTGGTTCAACATTGATTTGAAGTTCAACTTGATCCTAGGGTAAACCAACCTATTTTGCTCCCTTATCGATTGTATAAAAGGACACCTTCTACATATTCGAATGAGACTTAAGTAAATTAGGAGAAATATTCTACTTAGTTCAAGGTGTCTTAATTTATGTATTGGATATACCCTTCTCTCATATTTTGTTTTGTGAGGAAAACTTATATTCATTATTAAGTAAACTTTTCTAATATTATTATTATTTAGAGATTTAATAACATCTATATTCACTTATACCTAAAAAAAGATTCGACTTAAATAAAAGATAACCCAAAAAATAATGAGTGCAAAACTTAATAACATAAAAGAAAATAATATTGACCTATTACTTACACACAAAAATAAGTTCTTAAGTTACATAAATATTAAAAAATAAATGAATATTTAGCCCTATGCATGGCATTTGATAAGCTTAGCTTTAAAACTCTCAAGTTTAGCTTGATTTAGAGGGAGTGAAGCAATAAAAACTTAGATAAATCAGAAAGTTATTTGCTAATATTGCCAATGACTTTGACTAATCCCCAATATGAGGAAGAAGAGGTCAGCAAGCGGGTTATAAATTTATTTGCAATGGATCAAGCTTACGTGTTTGCGTACACGATAAGTATCCATTTGTTATAAATTGATTCAGTTTTAGATTAGGTTTCTTTGTAAGATATCACATTTTGTATAAAAGTCTATATATAGACATTGTAGGTTAATGTAAGATGCGCCCCTTCTGTAAGTCCAATTGCATAAAGGAATAATATCACCACTTCACATTCAAGGACAAGGGCGGAACCCAATGGGTGTCAGGGGGGGCAATTGCCCCCCCCCCCCCCCCCCCCCCTCAAAAAATTTTAAAAAATTTTTTATATGGTTTTCTTAGGTAATTTTATCCCTTTTTATTCATTTTTTAATATTTATTACAAGGGTTTTTAGGCAATTTCCCCCCCTAAAAATTTTAAAATACTATGGTCTTTACGTAATTGCCCCCAGCAGGTCGAACCCCGATAGGAGACACTGCCCCCTTGGACCCCCAATATATATGTCTTATAAGTTTGCCCCCCCTGAAAATTAGGGCTGGTTCCGCCCCTGTTCAAGGAAGTCCTAAATGATGTCCCATAAGAGATTTTGAAAGAGAGATATTTGATACTTAGGAGTTTGAAAGCTTTGTGCACCAATATTGATGCCCGCAATTGTTGCTAAGGCTAATGCTTACCATCGTCATCAATAGTGACAATTGTTGTTACCAAAAACGTCAATGCCAATTATTGCCAGTAAAGTTGACACCCGCTATTACGACCAATGCTAATGTACACTGTCAACATTGATGTCCTCTTCACTAATAAGGTTGATGTCTAATGTCACTATCATCACCTACACCCAATATCGCCACCATTAGTTGATGCCCACCATCGCCACCACTACTGATGCACATCATCACCACAAAGTGTGATATCTGTTATCACTGGAATGATTTATTCTTATATTTTTAATCATCGATCTCCCATCTTTTTTTAAGAACTATCAAGGAAACCCTCAATTGCTTCTCAAAGACAATCCTAGTACTCAAGGCTCATCTTGTGACCCCTATAGTATATGTCATTAACCATTCATGCCTACTATATTGTATCAATGATTTTTTTCATTCACATAAAATGACACCCTCATTTTTTTGTACGACAAATACTTAGCATATTGTTATCAAAATAAATTAATTTTTAATATTTAAAATAAAAAATGATTAATTATCTACCTAAAATCTTTACTTTTAATACATAAGAATAAACCATGTAACTACTATTATTTGCACCCTCAGATTCGAAACCTTATTGGCTTTGCCAATGTATGATGGTACTGGTCTAGCATGATCATGCTTATAAAATGTTTACTTGAAAAGACCTGACATAATTATTATTATGTATTTTTTTTCTTGTACTGTTTTCTTGAAGATGATAGTGATAGAATGGGAGAAGATTAGATTTTGTTTGAGACAACTTTTTTGTTAGTTTATAAAGTAATTGTTCAGTACAACAAATTTTAAAAAATTTTTGTACTAAAAAAATTGTTTTAGAAAATAGTAAGAAATCTATCACAAATTAATCCTAAATTAAAGAAAATAAAACTTTTGTAGCACTTAATGTATTCTATAGGGAAGGTTTTAAATGTAAAAAAAATACTTGCAACGTTTTCAAAATTTTTGCAAGATCACTAATCTTAATGAGTATTTTATAGGTTTATGAATTATGAACACTCGGATGAAAATATTATGAATGAAATAAGGTATGACTCCTCTCTTCTCTTTTCAATGAAATAAGCTATTATATATCTTCTTTATTGTGCTTTTAGCTTCATAAAGTTTATTATTTAGCTGCATTTGATATCTACTTTTAATGGAAAATCAGATTCTTACATAAAATATCCATTTTTCTTTTTGATTTAAGACCAACATATCCTATCAGGCAAGATAAATCATCCCAACATCCCCTTTCTGGAACTCCTGATAGCTACAGCACCTGCTACGGACTCTTTAGTTTTTATTTGTCAATCCTATTTCATGAAATCTTAACATGTTAAGTATGCATATTACGCACAAGAATTTGACTTTCCAGTTTCTTCTTTTGAATTTTAAGATCTTGAAAATTTTTATAAAATTTTATTTAACCAGCATCACAGCCCCACATGTACAAGAGATTATTACTATAGAGTATAAAGGAAGTGGCACTTAAAGATCAAGATGAACACGTGTAACAGTCCTTGGCTGTACTCTATATATACTCTTGTATATCTCTGTTCAGAGAATAATAAAATCTTCTTACGCTCTCTGTTATTTTCCATCAAGTGTTCTCTCGTGATATGCTAAAGCAGATCAAGAACTGCTTCAGGCGTCACTGTTCTTTATGGTATCAGAGCCGGATTTGTTCTCCCGTTAGTCATGGCTACGTCAGAAGCATCGCAGATCGAAGATCAACTGGATCATGATGCTCGTGACGGCATCAACATTCCATCTTCGTTAAAATTTTTTTGTCTCCAACCCGAAGAATCTAGTTCCTACTCAACTCTCCATCGACAACTACTCACTCTGGAAATCTCAGATCACTCAACTTCTTCGGGCTAACGGGTTCGCTAAATTTCTTGAACCTACCTCTCTATCTAAACTTCTCCAGCAGTCGGACGAATTCACAATCCCTAACTGTGCTTACTCTCGATAGCTGCTCACCGACCAAATTAAGTCTGGCCGCAGCCATTTGTTCCACAATCTCTGCATGAATCTATTCTTCTTTACATCTTGATCTTTAAGTGTCATTTCCTTTATCCTCTAATAATTACGTGCATACTCTGAATGGAAGACGGATTTTATGAGGATACACAAAAAATACACATCAAATATAAAATACATTTATTATGTATCCTCACAAAATTTGTACCGTCCAGACTCTGCACGTAATAATTTCTCCGCTCCCACATAAGATTGTTGCTTTATACTACTTAACAGTTGCTTCGCATAAGGAATATATTCACATGGATGAATAATTTAATTGTCAGATAGAGATCTATCAGTTGTCGCAACACCTTGGATCAGCCAAAAGCTTAAAGCTGCCTCCAATGTAGTCATGTCTTTGTTTTTTTCCTTTAGGGGGAAATGAGACGAGCATTGTCATGTCATTGCTTCTGTTTACTTTTCATATGAAATTCAGTGCATGAAGCTAAATTATTAATTTACACGTGAAGACCCTTATGGCCTACGCTCATCATTGTGGAAATTTAAAAACCGTTATTTTAATTATTTCTATTAGCTTAAACATGCATAAAAAAAGTTTAGAACAAGCCTTAGATGTTGGCTTGGCCAATAATTGCTCGCTGATGTGGGAGCCAGTCGCGGGGTTGGCAAGCGACTGGCCATTGTGATGGGCCAGCCGTGGTGCTCAACAGCGACTGGCTTGAGAAAAGAAAAAAGTTAAAGTCACGGGTCAGGTTTTGGGATGTTATTGTAAAAATTGAGATATGAGAGATAGGAGAGGAGGAAGATCAGATGTTCATTATTTCGTGCATTTGCAGCTCAGAAGATCGCACCTCATTGAAGGATCTCGTCGGTGGTTGTTTCGCAAGCTAGTTGGTTGCTAAATCCTGCTATTTTGAGACATTGTGAGTTATTTTTTTTAATAAATTTATTTCCATATGTTCATTTGTTTTTAATTTTTATTATTTATTTGGATTAACTTTCCTTTTTCACTTATTAATATGTATTATATATATATATATATATATATATATATATATATATAGGACTAATAATTAAGTGATATTTTTTTAAAATATATTACTAATTTTTTCATAGATATAATTTGGTTTATGTTTCTTAATTATATGGTTGAACATTTTTTAAATGCTGATTATGCTTAATTAAGTCAATTAAAGAAAAAAAAAGATAATCTTATAAATTTTAAATATGTTTAAACTATTAAATTAACTTAAAATTTGTATATTATGGTAGTATATATCATATTTATCTTACTAAGAAATTTTTTAGCTATCTTTAAGTTTATTTGATATATATTAAATTTAAATAATTATATAATCATTTGTATTAATAAAAAATAATGTTATAATTGAGAAATCTTAGATAAATTCATATTTAGTTAGTTTTTTTTTTATATGCTATTTTGTATGTTACTTAAATTATTCGGAGGCCAATACTATTTTGTATGTTATAATTGATTAATTAATTTAATTTTAACATAAATTTCTAATTTATAAAATAAAAAATATTTTATTGACAAGCAAAGTTATTAATGCATTACTTAAATAATAAATTAATAACAAATAATAATGATTATACATAAATTTTTATAATCCAAAATTTATCAAGTTCTTTTAGTATTTAAATTCAAAAAATATACAAAAGCATATATATTTATCATAATATCCAATATCAAATCTTTATCTCTTCCAATCTCTGTGTATAAAAAAAAATAAAAAATCGGATTTTCAATTTTTATGTATAATTATTAAACCAAGTTCTGTTATTATTTTTTTTTAATTTTTTGAGAAAATGACAGTTTAGTTGTTAAAATCAAAAATCAAAATGATAGTTTATGTATACTTTTGGAATGACTTTATTAATGTTTTTTTTTTAAATAATTTTTAGTACAAAAATTAAAATTTTTGTATTAAAAAACAACTTTTAAAAATAAGAAAAAAACCATCTCAAATGAAGCCTAAATCAACTAAAAGCCAAACAAACAAAAGGCATTAAAAATCAAAAGATATGAATGTCAAACACAACGACCCACAAACAGAAGATCAACTGCTGCAAATTATCCAGAATCCTATTCATAATGTCCCAGATATCTTGATTTTCTTTCAATCTACTTGTAGCGGACTTGAAGATTCGTGGCAGTAGAGTGAGTAAGGTTTTTGTCTTAGCGATGCACGAATATCTAGCACACAAGCAGAAAGAGTGAAGTAAAACACCTAATCATTTTTACGTGGAAAACCTGAAGAGGGAAAAACCATGGGGCCTTGCCCAGGTGAAAATATTCCACTAAACTTGAGTGAATTACAATAGGCTGACTCTCCTCCAAGGGTGATCAATTTACAAGTATCAACTGTACGACAGAAGTCTAGGTGTCAGGTGATAATTTGACAGAATTTCGAGCTTCAGGTGGTGGTATCGCAGAACTCCAGGCCTTAACACTACTAAATTTGGAAGGGAAGGATTTCGTGATCTTGATTATAGAAGTTGAAATGATTGCATGCTTATTTTCAAAAAAAATATTATATCTTTCTTATCTTCTATGGTAGATAATGCAATTTATAAAAAGGATATAGACAAGCCGGAGTTGTTGCCCATTTGTAAAGTATGTTATATAATTTAAAGAAGATATGAGCTAAGAAAGTAACAGTTAAGAACATTTGAGTAAGAATAGGGTGTCAAAAATTGACATGATCCGAAATTCATATTCGAATTTGATCTGAATTTTTCCGGTTTGGGTCAACTACTCAACTTGTTTTAAGAATGGGTTGGCTTCTAGTCCTGCTTTTTGGCCCGTTTTTAATTCGGGTTTGAGTCAACCTGGATACTCAATTTTAACCCGGTTTTGACCACAAATCCGCCAGACCCCACACGCCCGCTACCCTCACGGCCTAGCTGGCACTGCTTGTTCGTCGCGTTGCCCGTGCATGTTAGCGGATGCTCAGCAATTCAACGACCAAAGACTGAAGTCCCGTAGGCACACCTCGGCCACTCGGCGGACTATTGTTTGCTTTCTTCCCTCGTGCATTCCCACGGGCGAGATGTCGAGAGTTGAGACTCTCGCAGGCGGATGCTCAGCCAATCAGCCGTTGAGTACTGAAGTCAGGGTTTTGTGTTGAGTCAAGTTAACCCGGAAACCCGATGAGTTGGATCCGGGTTGAAATGTCAAACCCGTCTACGAAAATGGGTCGGATTCAGGTCATATCAAACAGTGCCGGATCAGTATCGGATTCGACCCAAATTCGACCCATACCTCATATTTAGACACCCCTATGTAAGAACAAGAAAGATATATGTGGAATAAACTTTTGTTATACTTGCAACATAAAGAAAGAAACTGGGAGCAATAATGTTCTGCTTAGCTAAGACATCTACCATTTTGGGCCTTCTTTGATAATGAAAAATGAGTAGATAGAGTAATAAGGCTTAAAGTTAAGATGCCAAATAAGCTTATGTCAATAAACATCTGGAAATTTGTTAAAGGACACAACAGCAAGATTCTTATGGTCCAGGGTTTTCAAAAGCATCCCAAAGGAGAGCATCAATTCTTGAATTAGGCTTCATTTGGGACGGCTTTCTCACTGCTTCTTAAACCAGCTTTTTAGAGCAGTTTTTTAATACAAAGTTGCTATAAGAAGCAGTAAGAAAGCCGTCCCAACAAAGCCTTAGGTTTTGTTTGGGGCGGCTTTCTTACTGCTTCTTATAACAATTTTTTAGTAAAAAATTGCAGTAAGAAAGCAGTCCCAAACGAGGCCTTAGTTAGGATATTATTAAGACATCTGTAAATGAGAGAAATAAGAAGGATTCTAAGACAGATTCCAACCAGATGAGGTGATGAGGGAAGAAGACCGAGGGAATAAGAATCTGAAGGCATAATTGCCAAGTAAATTAAAAAAAAAAAATTCACCATGAACTTATAGATCCCCAAAAAAGAAGAAAGAAGAACCATCTTTCATAAAAAAAGGAGAGGAGAGATTTCATTTCCTGATAATTTTACTGTGATCATTTTAGAAACGAGAATCATTGAAGAACAAGACTTTCAAACTGAGCTGTTTTTGGGTGCAAACGAGGTTGAGTGTAAAATGTTGCAATTCTGCTACCTTCAATAATAAGATTCTTATGGTCAAAACTCTTATGATCATGCGATTCTAGTAATGTTAAGGTGGTAAGATATTAAAAAAATATTGAGTGACCGAGTGGATCAACTTTGACTGTTCGATGGTGTGTCCTAATTTCTAGTTAAAATGGATAAAATGCTTTCTAAAAAAATTATAAATAGCCTTTGATTCTATACAATCAGATGGTAAAGATTTCATATGAAAAAAAATATGGGGCTTGAAGACTTCCAATCCCACCATGGCTGACTTCGCAATCTCCAATAACATAAATGCTCATCATATTTAACTATGCTGACTCTCACCATCGCCAAGAATGATGATGCTCATCATTGCTTATTGCTATCAAGAACATTGACGTCCTTCATCGCTAACAATCTCAAATTCTATTATTCAAGATAAAATTTTTGTCGTACACCATTACTAACAACATCAACACCAGCCACGATTGCAAACAAAATCATTTTTCACCACCGCCAATATTGCTAACAGCCACCATCACCGTTAATATTAACATTCATCAGTGCTAACAATATAAACCCTCACTATCTACAATAAGATCAATGCCACCTCCACTGTTAACTCTCGCCATCACCAATAGCGATGACAAAATAAATAAAAAATCCATTTTCTTAGAAGTTGACAAGCACCCGTTATTATTACAAGGCCGAAGACCACCATTGACCCCATCAAAGTTGATAACCGACATATCCAAGTAGATCAATGATTCCCATCACAAATGAGATGATGCTTGACATCACCATCAAATATATATATATATATATATATATATATATATATATATATATATATATATATATATATATATGTTAAAGTTTTATGAAAAACTTTTTGCCAAAAGGTAAGTTGATGGTGTTTCTATATGCTTTTTTTTATAACAATGAGACTACAATAAAGGAGAATTTTTGGGTTATGTATCTATGGATAGGTTCATATTGAAGTCTTGAGAGTAATCATACATTACATTTTCCTTAAAGTTAATAGTATCAATTGTCAATTTCAATAGATCTAGATACTTGCAAACATCAGCATCTAAAAATAGGCCTAATTGACGTGCTTCACAACAGAGCATGATTTTCCATAAATTTTTTTTTGAGCAAAAAACATTCAAAATCAAATTTGAAAATTTTAAAATCACTTCCAAATTCATTTGACATTAATTTTAGCAAATTTATAGGTGATAAAATACACTACATGAAAGTTAGATTTTTGCGAAAGATGAAAATCTGCTGCAAAACAAGCCAAATTCGTTGCAAATTTCGGTTTATGGCAAATTCAATTCTGATGGTAAAAATGTCGTTGCAAATGTATTTGCGACGGAAGTAAACCATTGCAAATATTTTGCGGTGGATTTACGACGGAATTAAATTAAAAAAATGGCGTCTTCGTTTTTTCCAAAATGCCAAAAATTCCGTCGCAAATTACAACATATTTTTTACTAAAATACCATCGTAAATTGTGGAAAAAATTCCACCGCAATGCCGCCACAATTTGCGACACAGTACTGTTCCGTCACAAAATACTATGCTCATTCGCCTTTTCAATGTTTGCAGCGAAATTTTCACTGAAAACCTATAGCATAAATAAATAGAAAAAGCCCATACAATTTGTTATTGAGCTTTTTTAACAATATCAATCTAAGCAATTTAAAAGCATTAATTAATAATGTCAATATTTTAATGAGCAATGCTAAAATAAACATAATAAACACACTTTTTCATAATAACAAACCAACTATTCAAATAGACAATCATCTTGCTACTTTCTTTTTTTCTTTTTTTTCAAATTTTCGTTTAAACCATGGCGCATTACAATATTGACATGCAATTTCTGACAAATTCTCCCCACAGTATAACATGCATCCGTTAACACAACAATCTACTTTTATAAATGACAACCCAAGTTTGGAAATCAATTTTATTGTCTAGTATAAATTTGTTAGAACTATTTTATTTACTGGGTGTTGAACTTCTTAAGTAGACCAATAAATTGATTAAAGCATTCTCTGGGTATATTATATTCTGCCTTTTATACTTAGCATCTTCTTATCAATAAATAACTCTGAGTAAGTGGTGTTTCCATTCCAAATTAGTTATTGCGTAAAATGTAATAAATCATAAAAATTTTACGCATTGTTTTTTGGGAACTTTTCTATATATTATTGAAATTGTGGACCAATTGCATCATAAATCAAGTCCTTAAATATCATAATGTTGTCTTCCTCGACTATATTGAAACTTGTAAACGGGCCACACTGAGAGTCGAAATGAGGCTTGTACTCACCATGTGAAGTCCAATATCTATATTTTGTCATGAATCATCTGTGATATAGATCAACAGTAATCTCATCTGGTGTGAGGTATACTTAATTTTTGTGTTTGGAATATGGACAACGAAGCCTTTCTTAAGATATAAAGGAAAGTAATTGATAGACTGCCTGAATGAAATAATTATCTCCGTGCAAACATTCATCTATTAATGACTTGCGTCCAAACAACAGTCGGTTATACATTCAATTTCTATAGTTTTGAATATCCATAACACACTTGAGCTATAAATTTTTACAACTAAATAATTAGATTTGTATCAATTTAAAAAAAAATTATTTAAAAAAAAAAATCTTCCATAAAACTTCACCTTAACTCATGGAGTTCAAAAATGCTTGTATTTTTGGCAATAGAAGAGTGTGTCAATTAGTGTAACGCACAAATGAATCATCATGTAATATGCTCATAGTGATCTAGATCCTTTCCCTTTTGCTTAATATAAAATAATTATTAAGAGGTCGTTGTTGCCCTTCAGTAATGTTGGACATGACCATTGAGCAATGATTATTAGAGGAACATGCCCATGGAGCTTTGATTTTTAGAGAAATTTGCTCCTACTTGATCTTCAATAATAGAGAAGTGTGCAGTAGCTCTTTGGTATTCATGATATTTTCTAGTGAAGGAGAGCTCTTCTATTACTACTCGGTTATTCGATTCGGCTCTATGATATTGAGGAGAGAAATTATTGTCATCGCTCATCCTCATCTCTGCAACATTAGCTCTGATAGATTTATGTTATCACTCATCCACCTAAGCATCCTCATCTCTGCAATATTTAACTTAATATTATACTTCTCTTTTAATAGCCAACATTCTGCACCATAAGACATTGCAGGTCTCATCACCACATCTTATGGAATTTTCCCTTAAGTTTGAGGGAGACTTTTCTATCACACAACAAGTCTAATGCATTCCTCCACTGCAACCATCCAACATGAATTCTGCTAATAATATCTCTATCTATTACATCATCACTATGAACAATAAACTCAAGATATCTAAAATGTGTACTCTTATTAGTGAATTGTTCATCCAAAGTAACAATCCCTCCCATTTGACTCTAAGGTTAAACTCTATAATTCAAGTTCACATTCAACTCCCTCTCTAGTCTTATCGACAAAGAAAAATATCATCAACAAAATGCATACCTTGCGATGGCGGCAGATTTGGACGAATATGCGCACAAAAGGAAAAAAGATGGATACCTTTGCAACGACCAATCTCCTGTCGCCTCAACTTCGGCTGCTACAGAAGAACGACGAAAAGATGTGACTTCAGATGTGACAATTCGGTCGACGTGTTTATCTATGCTCACAACTATATTCAATTATTGCAAGTAAACCAGCCAAATTTGACCTATAAACTTGTTGGTTTCTCTTACTTTTCCTTTGCTTACTTTAGCAAAAGGTGGATGAATGAGGCGCCAAATACAGCTGTCCACTTTATTATTTGTACTGATTGAGCTGAAAATTTGAAGGTTTCTGTAGGATTGTAGGCTAAGTATTTTAATCAGTTGGCTAAATTTTCTTAATATGCCATCAGACTGAGGAATTCGTTAAGATATTTGTTTGACAAAATGAACTATTTTAAAATTTGTGTTGATATAGAAAGCACAACTACTCTCTTTGATCACTCAATTTTGCTTTAATACCAAATGATTGATCTGTGACTTTTTAGTGCAATCAATTTATTCTATAAAATGATGAGTTAATGAAGAAAATCTCTTTAATTTTATCCATCATGTGCTATATATTATTTAATATAATTAAATTATTAGCTAATGCAATGAAAATTAAAAGACAAACGTAATAAAATAATTTGACTAATTATTTAGTTGTATTAATACTTGTAAATATCTAGTAATTTAGGCTTCATTTGGGACGGCTTTCTTATTGCTTTTTAAAGTATTATTTTTTATCAAAATTAAAATTTTTATACTAAAATCTGCTTTAAGAAGCAGTAAGAAAGTCATCCCAAATGAAGTCTTAGTTTTATTTATCTTTCAAATTTTTATTGTAATGCCTAATATTTTATTTCCATTACAAGATAGCACTTGATGTACGGAGTTAAGGAATCAGTAGTACAATTTGTCATATCTTGATACAAAATATATCTAATTATCACCCTTATAGATGAACCCATTCACGTCATCCATCACTAAGGCTTCATTTGGGGTATCTTTCTTACTGCTTTCTAAAAAATTTTTTAGAAAGTAGTAGGAAAGTTGTCTCAAATAAAGCTTAAATTAATCATGATTAAATAGAGATTTATGATTTGTATGACAACTTAATACATGTTTTTCACGCTAATTATTCCCTAGCTGCCTAATCTGAAGGGAAAGAATAGGTGTGCACTTGTAGGCATTATAAATGAATTGAAACGTTATAGGGAACAATGTTGGGAGTAAATAAAACGAAAAAAAAAAAACAAAGAAAGAATGCTAGAATTTAAGTGGAAAATCCGAAAATGGAAAAAAAAATCATAGAGCCACACTACACTGAGAAATCCGCTATAAAAATGAGAAAAATTTATACGGATCTTTGAAAAATGGAAAAAAATTGTACAGATCTTTCACACTCTCTCTTTCGTAAACCAAAAAAATAATCACCATTCGGCTATAACTCACACAAAGTGAAGGAAAAACCAACTCAATGGGTTCGCAACGCTTTGGTGTTAGGTTCTGTGTCTTGTAATGTCTTGATGTTTTATTACTTTACAACACGCCTCAACACTGTATGGAGAAAATAATTCAGAGAGAGGCCAGGGTGCTCTGCCCCCAAACCCTCAGGGGTGCATCGCCCCATAGTGACCTCGATCTCAACTAGATCCTCATCGAGTTCAACCAACGAAATTGAATCTAAGTCAACAATACAATCCAATTGGTCAACACAATCATACACCACAAAAAACTAATAAAGAAGTGTGACTAAATATGAATAAGTAAGTTTTTCAAATGTGCATGATTGAGGATTTGTAAGTAGAGTTAGTAATATACTAATATGCAAGAATAATCAAATACATTTATGAATGATAACATGAAATGAGAATCAATGCGTGGGTGAAACAATGAATGAGCTAGCAAGATGCAGGACTTGCAGGAGATGATGATAAAGTTACAGGAAGAAAAAGAGACTCGGGAGAGTTGAGCTTCGTTTGGGACAGCTTAATTTTTTACCGCTTTTTAAAGTAACTTATAAAAATTAAAAAATTTGTACTAAAAAATTTTCTATAAGAAGGAATTAGAAAGCCATCCCAAACGAAACGAGATCACGGAAGAAGAGGATAACATGGACTTTTCTATATATTTGTCTCATTGAACTAAATTTGCTTTTGTGCTTTGATTTAAGTGAAAATCAAAATATTCATCCTATATTCCATCTGTTTTAATGGCATTACTATTCAATTGATAATATATATAAAAATGCATGTATGTAATATAATCTATGTTATGATGCTAATACGAGTGATTATACTTTGTATGGGAAGTTTCGTCAACCATTTTGAAAAAAAAAAGTTTCAGAATGTATGCCTCGAGAAATTATTATGTGCCGAGTCTGGACGGGAGAATTGTCTGGATTTGCTGCATATTTACTAAATATTTACTTTGCATTTGTAAATACTTAGCAAATACTCAGTTGTGAGTATTATTGAGCATTTTGTCTGAGTATTCTTGAGTATTTTGTGAGTATTTGCGGAGTTTTTAATGAGTATTCATTGAGTATTTCATGAGTATTTGCTGAGTAAATATGCAGCAATATGAACAGTGCAAGATTCTTCTCGTCCCGATTCTGTATAGAATAATCTCTCTGGCGAGCTATTCAGTGAAAAACTAACTGGAAAGCCTGTTTGGGTTGGTGATGCACTTAGAATTTTTCGCTTTAACATGCTAAGTTTTATCCCTCCTCGTAGAGGAAAAAATGCTCAATTCTCTTTTTGTTTGGACTATGTTTAACTTTTTGTCCCTAACCTTTTTGTTATTTAGCTCTTTTAAAAAAATTGTGATTAAAATTCTGAGTTGTATTATCAATAATCAAATTTCCAGAAGATATAATATAACATTAAAAATGTTGCTAAAAATTTGACACTTTTAATCATTATTGATATGTCAACAAAAAAATAATCTTGATCGGGCACAAATCTCAAGGCAAATATGAGTCGGATCTTCAAAAAGTAGTTTTGGGGCCATCCAAACTCTAATTTCAACAAACTTATAGCTGAATTGAACATCTCAGTGAGACGAATCCGATGGCACTAAATTCAGTCCAATTTGAGCCCAACTGAGCCCAAATCAAAGGATCAAATTAAGTCTACTTGAAAGGTTAGCTTTAAAGCATTAATTAGATGATCAAGTGATATCTAAATATGGCATGATTGTAGTTAAATCAAGAGGCTTGACGAGAAAAAAACCAACAAGCCCAAGATTATTGATCATTCTGACATCTCTAGGGCATTTAAATGATTGATAAACACTCCATGATTAAGGGGATCACTATGAGATGTTCGATAGAACACTCTCAATATGCTCTTGATCTTCTCCATATTTATTAGGCATGTCGTCACTCCCATAATATTATAAATAGACATCTCATTCTTTATATGGAGGGGAGAGGCCGGGGAAGAAAAAAGAAGAAAATTTGGGAGCTTTTTTGCCGCCGACAGACGCAATATTTCTTCTCGACCATCGACCGTCACTTGGCTTTTACTCGTTCATTTCTTCCCTACTATCGACCGTCACTGGACTTTCACTCGTGCATTTCTTCCCTACTATCGACCGTCACTGGACTTTCACTCGTTCGCTCGCAGCCGCTGGATTTCTTCTCGGCCACCAACCGTCGTCGGACTTCAGCCCGTTTGTTGGCCGTTGCTGGATTTATTCCATACTACCGGCCGTTGTTGGACTTCCACCCATTCATTGGTCGCCACCAGATTGACATTTGTAATATATTCAAACAACTGTGGAATCAATTCAATTCGGCAAGGCCACATGGTTTTTCCCTTTTCAAGATTTTCCACATAAAATTTTGTGTGTTTCTCTACCATCTTCTATTTGTGTGATGAATTTTCGTGCATAGCTAAGACGTAAAATCTTTCTACTCTATCGTTGTAAAATTTTCAGCTCGCAACAATTATATATGTGATTAAAATGCTTAATCACAATTAAGAAAAAATGTGGTTATTGCTTCAATTTATCATATTGAAAGATGGTGCACTTGGTTTAATGAGAATTCTCCTCATTTATTTTAATATAAAGATCTCAAATTTGATTAATTTTCTTCTCTAGCAATTTTACCTTTTGGGAATGCATTATATGGTGTTGCATATTTTTCTTGGAAAAAATTTGAATTAGGGATTCTGATCAATTTTTTTTTGTCAAGATATATTTTAAAAGGTTTGAATTTGCTTTAAGATTAGTACAATACATGAAAATCAATCAAAACTTATATTGCACTTATCATAAAGTAAACTACAAAATTTTAAAACTCATCTAGCTCAAGTCAAGATATTCTTCCTTTTTTTTTTGTCTTCCTTACTTTAGATGTAACAATCCAAACTTTTAACAATTATGATATTGTTCGCTTCGACCTAATGGTTACACGATTTTGCTCTCATGATGTAACTTCTCAGGAGGTCACTCATCATAGGAATGCTCCAATACTAGCATGCTTAAATTTGAAGTTTCTAATGAAAATTTAGCAGTTATAACAAAAGGCACCGAGATGTTTAAAAGTTTAATTTTATTTTCTTATGAAATTTTACAATATCCTCTACTTAGATAACTAACATCATCGTCAATTTTCTTAGCCCAAAATTATCCACCAGGTAGATAAGAGTACTTAGTTTCCATCTTTTGGCTCATGGATTGCTATGATATAATCTGTAATAGCCCAAACTCTCAACCATCGAGAGATTATTTATTTTGACTTAATGACCTCATAGTTTTTTTTCGATTCGTGCAATTTCTCAATAGATCACACATCCCAAGAATGCTCTTATAAGAGCACACTTAACTTTGAAGTTTACAATAAAAATGCAACCATTACACAAAAATAGTTCTTGATGATTGAGAGTTTTATTTTATTTTTTAAGAGGTTTCATAAGTTCCCCCACTTAGATAACTAATGTTTTCATTATTTCTATCAGTCTGTGTGGAATTTGATGGTGACGATCAATCAGATCATGATATTGTTGCCATGGATAACAACTCAGTTTGTCCTCCCTGTGCTTGGCTTCAATTGCTTTGCACACAAAAAAAGAATTTTTTTTTTCATACAACTCCCCGACATTGTATAGTTTACTTAGAGAAAAGATAGAGAGCAAAGTGCTTCACATTCAAGATCTAGCACTGCAATGCTGTCAGGCTAATTGAAGATAGAGCGTTGAGCGCTGAGACACTCCAAACTGGCACTGCAGCATTGCAAGGCTTGCTGGACAGTTTTGTTCTTTCTTATTTTTTTTAAGAGTGGTGTCACTTGGTGGTATATATTGTTTCTCTTTGTTTGTTTTTTTGTGTAAGAACGGTGTTAAAGAAAAGAGAAGCAAGGAGATATCGAGAGAGAAAAGAGATTTGTACAAATTTCTCCCATTTTCATAGTGGTTTTCTTAGTGTGGTGTGGCTCCGTAGTTTTTTTCCAATTTTGGGGTTTTCCGCGTCAAATCCTATCCTGGTGTTCTTTACTTTCCGCTACATTTCTATTTTCTTATTTGTTTCATTGCATGGTTTATTTTCCTAAAAAAAATAAAAGTAAACCTTCAAACATCAATACACCTTTTGTTGTAATAGTTGTAATTTCATTAAAAAACTCCAACGTTAAGTGTGCTAATATGGGATAGGTGACCTTCTAGAAAGTTATACTAAGAGGATAAAACCGTGAGGCTATTAGGTCAAAACGAACAATATCTCAATAGTTGAGAGTTTGAATTGTTACACGAGAAACCCTTCGTAAATGATCATTTTAAATTGTGTAAAGCTCCATGTTTTTGTCTAATTTAAATTGTCACATGGATCCAGTGTTCTGTTTTTTTTTTTTCGAGTTAATAATGCCTACTTTTATATTTGTTTATGCTCATTATCATTTGTGAAACACATACTGTCCTAGATCATTTGGCTTACACAAAAAAGGCGAATATGCCTTTAGTATTTGCTTCTACATTACTGTCTGAAGCTCATCGTCCCCACCATTGTCCTTAAGAATTCTTCATGGCCATGGATCGCAACTAATTAAATCAACAAGATTCCTTTTGCTTTGTTTTTTTGCCATTTTTCTTTAGGTCCCATAATCAGCAAGGATATTTAGATATGTGTACTAGGCTTAAAATACAAACTGTTCTTGGAAGTTCTGCTGTTTTGTTAGCCTACTAACAATCGATTACTGTTCTATCTTCTGTCTACTTGAAATTAGTGAACTGAATCCTACATTACATGTGCAGTGTTTTACGTACAGGGAGTCAAAGAATTGAAAGCTTTGAACGGGTATCAACTCAGTACTGTGAGAGTACTTGATATATGATAATGGAAGTTCAATTTAAAATGAAAGAGATAAATAATATATATATTTGTTCTCGCCGTTCAATCTTCGCACAACAAAAGTGCAATTATGAATGTATATTTGTTGTCATTTTGCTGAGTATTTGTAAAAACACAGCAAAAGGATAGCTAAAGGTAGTAAATTTGGACGGTTCTCGCCATCCAGTCTGCACAGAATAATTTGTTTGGCCAATGATATAGTTGGCATAATCATGGATTGGGCTTCTGATAGGAAATCAATCAATGGCATGGATTCTTTTCCTTGATGAAGACACTATCTATCTAACTTCTTGCTCTCTTTGGCATTTCAGTTACAGTAGGATTCAACAAGGATCTGAATTACTAATCCTCTTAATTGCTTTTAATGTTTCATAATCCCTTTCTTTAATCTTAATTACAGAATTTAAAATAGTGATTAGATGAAGATAAAGGAGATCACCACTGTACTGTCATTTTCCAACAACAAAAATAAGAATTTTTTTTCACTGAAGACATCATTTTCATTAGAAAATATAACGCACATGCAGGTTTGAAATTTTATCTTTCCTCCATTAAAACCTGGTTGGCGTTTTGTATGATTTGGTCGTACAGTTTCAGGGAGGGATATCTGTTCTCAACGTTGTAAATCACAATTTTCAAGAAAAAACACGAGAAACTGCTAGTAAGCTTCAGTTATGAGGCTACTGCAACAGACGAAGTCAGGTTTCAGCAGAAAATTTTAATTCACTAATACTGGAAAGAAGAAGAATACTAAGTTGTCATTGCTCATCTTGTCATTGCTAATTAATCCAGGCAGCAAAGAAAACCGAGGTTAGAATTAGATCCATTCTTTGAAAAACTTAGCAGAAGTATAACATCTTCAAATATGATGCACAATAAACTTTTTTTTGGATATTTAGATGAATTAAGATAAATTCTCACACACATCACAAATCTAAACTTTGAATAGTTGAGAGCTAAAGCTACAACCAACGGATCAAAATGAGTTGCTTTGCACAATGAACGATGTGATCATTATCAGAAGATATCGATATGATGTGCAATGTAATAACAATATTTTAATTTCATGACTTGAACATATATTGCATCCTCATCCTGTTGTTGTCCCCGCACCTGTGATTGGTTCAGTTTTGGAACCTGTGGCTCATCATATGGCTGAGATTGATAAGGTGGTTTCTGGTATTTGTGTCCAATTTTTGGCACATGTGGAGTTAGGGTTGTCTGCAGATGCTGTTTGTTCTCCTCTGATTATGCCTAGTGCTGTCGAGTTAAATAACTCAGATGTTGTTGCGGTGGTTGACATGCCGCAAAACCCCTTGGTTGTTGAGGTTGATCCTGTGGATGCATTAGTTGCATCGGTTGTTGTGCCTGAGTCAGTTGCACATTCCTGCACTACCCCTTGCTTACTTGTCTCACCAGATGGAGTTTTGATTGCTGGTGTGACAGGTGATGCTTCTTTTGTTGGTATTGATGGTTAGGGTACCTTGCCTACTGTTGTTGGTTTGGTGAAGAAGATGGATGGTAGGGGTGTGGGTGGATTTGATGCTATTTTGGATACTACTGCTGTTTTTTGTGCTCTTTCAGATGGCGATGTTCCCTTGTCTAAAAGTTTTGAAGAGTCACTTTTGAATGTGCCTTTAACCCTTGTTTCCAAGGATGATCTGCAGTCTCACATTCGAGGGATAGTGAGGTGATGCGGGGTGACTGGTTACATGCCGATAATTCCTCAGCTGATGGTGAAGATTTTTATGAGGATGATTTGGCTTCTAAAACGGATTTTATTAAAAGAAGTGGAAAACGTAAAGCTCGTAATTCTAGAAAGAAGTGATGCTCTTTTTGCTTTGTGTTTCTATTTTTTAGCTTCCTGTCTTTAGTTTGAATATTTGGCTCATAGGTTTTCCTTTAAATGCTGTATTTCTAGAGGGCTTTAGATTCTTTAAGGACTTGTACATTTATTTTGTTTTAACTTGTATGCCACTTCTGCGGGTTTTTTGAAAAAAAAAAAAGAAGAAGATAGGTGAGAACAAATTAAGTGTTGTTATTATTGAAGAAATTTTTATGTGCTAAAATCAAAATGAAATTATTGTAAGCTAAAATGTTGCCTTAGTTTTAGATTTTTTGAAAATAAATTTGGACTTATCGACAATAGATGATAGATATAAGATATTTTTATGATTGAAATTTGATCACTCGGTGACTTTTTCTAGAGCTTCGTTTGAAACGGTTTTCTTATTGTTTCCTAAAACAGAAATGTGCTTTAAGAATCAGAAAGAAAGTCATTCCAAACGAAGCCAAGGTCATCCCATACAACCCAATTGACTTAATGCAATGGTCATATGTTATTTCAAGATATTCATGCCATTTAATGTTTTTCTAGATTATAATTAATCTGAAGTAAGTTAAATAAAACTTAAATTCAACATATTTTGAGTTGTATTGATATTATATGAGGATCCTTATCATCTCTGTTTGAATCTAGAAAAATTATGATCGCAGAGTGCATATTTAATATCTTAATTTTGTACAATCATCCAACATATATAGATGTAAATTGTAAGATATTAGAATTTTTATGTTTGCTTGATGATTGTTCGAATTATTTCAATTAGCATTGATGACCTCTTAATAGTTAATTTGTACTTCTTCTCGATAAATAAGATCAGCAAAATGATGGATTGTCTCTCATATTATTGACGAGTAGAAGGGTCTAGGGAAAATACCTCTAAAAGAAATTTCACATAATAATTTTGCATCCACTCCCAAAATTTGATAATATTTGGAGAAGAATCTTTAAAGTATTCTTTAAGGATTTTTTTCTCATTTGAGAGAATTTCCTAAGAGATGGGAGGATTCTTTGATTGGCAATAAATTGTTCAACAAATAAAAAAGGCTAAATCAATTAAAGTGAATAATTTTACCTTAAATAAATTAGAATAAGGTATGAGCTTATCTCTTAGGAGTTGTTTGGAAGACTTAACAGAAGATTGCATAAAAAGCATGATGAATGTACTAGATAATCTTATATATAATAGTCAATGAGCTCATAAAGGTCAGAAATATCCTTTTATGGATCAATTATAGGCAATATATATAACAACATTCATCTAATGAGCATATAATGAGCATGCGACTATGTAGCGTCGGTTTCTAGCCTTGCTACGCTAGGCATGAAAAATTAACTTATGCATGCCTTCCAACTGACGTTGGATTCACGCCCAGCCACCTACTATCACCAGACTTTAACCTGACCACTGATTATCGCCAGACTTACGCCTGCCAACAGACTGTTGCCTGATTTCCTCCTGACCACTATCGACGACCACTACAGGAAAACCTGTTATTACCGGCGGACTAAATCCGCCGGAAACAATGCACAATCCGACGGAACCGTTAGTTTCCGGTGCATGTTCCGGCGCAAATATCTCCGCCGGTTTATGGTGCGTCGATAATTTGTTTCCGACGTATAATTTGCGCCGGAAACATTTTCGGCGTCGTTTCCGACGCATTACCGGCGCATTACCCGGTTTGTTTGCCGACGTGAAGAATATGAGAATTCCGGCGCCTAATGCGCCGGTATTTACCGTCGTATAATGCGACGGTAATTAACGACGGATAGGTCGCCGGAGTTGCGCCATCGAAATTCCACGGTTATTTTACGACGCAATTCTTGCGCCGGTAATTACCGCGGAATATCCGCCGGACTTGCGACGGTAGTGGCCGACGGATCATATTCGCCGGTACGTACAATACACTTCGTTGTATCGTCTTTTCCGACGGATTACCGGCGCATAATCCGCCGGAAACCTGTAGCATTGACAAAAAAAAATTGTCTTCCCAGCCAACAATCCCATTTCCACACCTGCAAACCTATCAATTCTAACACATACAAGTTCCACAACAGGTTCACAACAGTTCCACAACTTCACAATAATTTATAACAGTTTCACAACAGTATTAATACTAAAAATCAACTGATAACATCATATTAAAAGTAATTGTCCAATAACATAAGTTCACATAAAAATACAAGTTCATTTCAACTAAATTACACTACTCTGACTCCGTCGACTCCTCCTCAGGTGGAGCTACGTCTTTTCCACTCAGTTGCTCCCTCATCTTGCGCATTTCATCCAGCAACTGATTGTGTTGCTCCGTACTTGTTTGCACCTGTGCTTGCAGCTGAGCTTGAATCTGTGCTTGCAGCTGAGCTTGCCAATCAACTTGTGATTTCCTTACTTGTTCTAGCTCAGCTTGAAGGGCAATTATTTGTTGAGCTTGTAAGGACTCATGCGAACTGGATGCGAAGCTGGATGCAGTAGAGGAGGTCATCCCCTCGTATGCCTGAGCTTGCGCACCTAAGCCATATACTCTACCATGCTGCATTCCTCCGACGGCCTGCGACCACATGCGATACTCAGAATACTCCACAGAGCCGCCAGAAGAGCCCTCACCTGATGCGGCATGAGTCTCTCGAATCCGTGTATATTCCTCCTGTGAAAATCGAATATAAGTATATATATAATTAAACTAAAACTTATAAAATATCAAATATTTATAAAAATATACTTACATGGGCCTTCCTTGCTCTCTCATCAATCCATTGTTGATCCTCCTGTCGCTTATGAGTGCGACTATGCAATTCCACAGGAGTTGGTTCTCTACCAAGTGACGCTTTCTGTTACAATTAAGAGAGTTTTATCAATACTAATTATTAAAAAACAATTTTAAAAAATAATTAAAATTCATTACCAAATGACGCCTGTGCTCAGTATGTGGAACGGAGCCTCCTGTATGAAGTGCACTACCTAAGCCCCCAACATCAGAAGCTCTGTTCTGTCGATTTTGATCCCTCCTCCTAGTGTACTCTTCGCTGCCCCAAGCTGCATTCAACTCAGCCCATATCTCCTCTCCAATCCACAATGGTTGCTTCCCAACCTTTCTAACATCTGTGAACATGTCGCGCATCCGAGTAGAGCCACGCTTCTCAAAATTCTTTCTAATCTTGTCATTGTGTTGGGGCAGCCAACAAAACTCTTTCTGCAATAAAAAACAATCAATTTACCTTAAGTAAGAAAGAATAAATCATTTAACATAAAAACAAAAACACAGAAATACCTCAAACTCTCTAAACCACATCTCCCGGACTTCTTTTGGGACTTTCTTCCAAGAAACATAAGGAGCGTCAAACCTGCTCCGTATGATGTCCCGTATTTTATGTGTTGGTTGTTTTGATGGATAGAACCTACAAAAATAAAGTTATGTAAAACAAATATAAAATATAAAATAAAACAATTAGTTAGTTTAAAAAAAAGTTACTATACGTACGTGTCACCCTCAGGTGCTATCAACATTCTACCATCTGTCTGTTGCTCTGCTGTAGCTGCTGTCGAAGGTCCAGCTGCTGTCGAAGGTCCAGTTGTAGCAGGCTGATGGGGTGGTGGGGGATAGTATGGTGGAGCATATGGTGGAAATGGATAAGTAGGAGGGGCACCAGCATAAGGTGGGGGTGTGAAGTATGGGTAGAAGGAGTAGCCTGCCCGAGATCTGGTGAAGGAAATCGAAGGTCCGGTGAGTAGAACTGCGGGCTACTGGCTCCAAGAGTGGGTAAAGGCTGTGTAGCAGGCTGAGGCTGTGTAGCAGGCTGAGGCTGTGTAGCAGGCTGAGGCTGTGTAGCAGGCTGAGACTGTGTAGCAGGCTGAGCCGAGGTGGTCTCCTCAGTACGTAGTGACCTATGTGGTCCAATTGTAGTCTTCTTAGTGCGCCTGTTAAAAATATTTTTTATCAACCCTCTATTAGGCTGCTCCTCACCTGAAGCCATCTACACATAAATAAAAAAGAAATATTAGAAATATGAGTTATAATAGAAATGGAAATTAACGCAGTGCAGTAGCTAAAAAATGGACTGAAGTAAAATACAGGTAAGTAAAAAAAACGGAGTGCAGTAGTTATAAAAAACAGTGAAGTAAAATACAGGGAAGTAAAATAATTTACCTTATGTTGTTAACTCATCATTTGTTGATTCACTTTCATCAGATGATACACTCCTAGCACAATCAGATTCATCATCACTTTCCTCTATGTTTAGATCTACCTCCTCTAACTGCAACTCGCTCTCATTTTCCAAACAATATGGACAAGCTAACTTGCCCGAAGTGTTCCAACCTGAGAGCATACCATATGCAGGAAAGTCACCAATTGTCCAAAGTAATGCTGCTCTTAGTGTAAAATTCTGTTTGGTGGAGATATCATATGTACTTACTCCTTCTTCCCATAATAAACTTAAATCATCAATCAGAGGCTGTAAGAATACGTCAATCTTTAATTTTGGATTATGTGGCCCTGGAATTATAAGTGACAAAAACATATAAGGAGTAGTCATACATAACTCTGGAGGAAGATTGTAAGGAGTGAGTATCACAGGCCAACATGAGTACGGTGTAGCCGACTGACTGAATGGAGTAAAACCATCTGCGCATAAACCTAATCTGACATTTCTTAGTTCTACCGCAAATGTGGGATGTGTACGATCAAAGTGCTTCCAAGCCTCTGCTTCTGATGGATGTGTGATAACACCTTCTTGTGGAATGTGATCATTATGCCATCTCATATGTGCAGCAGATCTCATGGATGCATATAGCCGTTGTAGTCTTGGAATTATTGGAAAGTAGAACATCTTACTAACAGACACATCCTTCTGCTTTCTTCTATTTCTAGATTGGGTTTAAATCTTGGTGCATTGCAATGACGGCATACAGTTTCTGCAATATCTTCTTTAAAGTATAGCATGCATCCATTGACACAACAATCTATCTTTGTGTATGTCAAACCAAGTTTCGAAACTAACTTCTTTGTCCGATATAGATCTGTAGGAATTAAATTATCTGTCGGATTGGTTTTCTTAAGCAGCCCAATGAATTGATTAAAACATTCACGAGCAACATTATATTCAGCCTTGATGCTTAACATCTTCACAGCAACAGATAATTCTGAGTGAGTCGTGCACCCTTTCCAGATTGGTTGCTGTGCAGCATGCAATAAATCATAAAAATTTTGTGCCTCCGTATTCGGTAACTCTTCATAAATTCCAGTTGCATCATGAACTAATTCCTCAAGATTTGGACGGATATTTTCAGCCTCAGCAACATTACTACTTGTAGAAGGACCGCATTGATAATCAAATTGTGGCTCATACTCACCATGACAAGTCCAATACCAATACCGTGTCATAAATCCTCTGCGATACAGATCAACAGTTACGTCATCTGGTTCTAGGATCACTAGATTTTTGTGTTTAGAACATGGACATCGAAACTTTCCTTCAGATATAAAGATCGGCAGCTGTTTCGCTTGCTGAATGAAAAAGTTCACCCATTGATGAATTCATCTGTTAATGTCTTCCGACTTTGAGATAATCGGTTATACATCCAACTTCGTTGATTTCTAATATCCATTCCTATAGCAAATTAATGTCTAGTGATAACATCCATGACTAAAGCAAAAAGATATTTCAAATTTACCTTCAACTCCCTCTCTAGTCTTATCAACAAGAAGAATATCATCAACAAAAAGCATGCACCAAGGTATATCCTCTAGCAAATGTCTAGTGATAACATCCATGACTAAAGCAAAAAGATATGAAGACTTAAGCTTACCTTCAACTCCCTCTCTAGTCTTATCAACAAGAAGAATATCATCAACAAAAAAGCATGCACCAAGGTACATATCCTATAGCAAATTAATGTCTAGTGATAACATCCATGACTAAAGCAAAAAGATATTTCAAATTTACCTTCAACTCCCTCTCTAGTCTTATCAACAGGAAGAATATCATCAACAAAAAGCATGCACCAAGGTATATCCTCTAGCAAATGTCTAGTGATAACATCCATGACTAAAGCAAAAAGATATGAAGACTTAAGCTTACCTTCAACTCCCTCTCTAGTCTTATCAACAACAAGAATATCATCAACAAAAAGCATGCACCAAGGTACATATCCTATAGCAAATTAATGTCTAGTGATAACATCCATTACTAAAGCAAAAAGATATTTCAAATTTACCTCAACTCCCTCTCTAGTCTTATCAACAAGAAGAATATCATCAACAAAAAGCATGCACCAAGGTATATATCCTATAGCAAATGTCTAGTGATAACATCCATGACTAAAGCAAAAAGATATTTCAAATTTACCTTCAACTCCCTCTCTAATCTTATCAACAAGAAAAATATCATCAACAAAAAGCATGCACCAAGGTATATCCTCTAGCAAATGTCTAGTGATAACATCCATGACTAAAACAAAACGATAGCAAAAAAAAAAAATGCAATACCTTGGTGCATGCGAAGTTCGATTGAGAGAGAGGGAGATGCTCGGCGGTGGGCGACCAGGAGAGAGGGAGATGCTCGGCGAAGTCCGTGACCGTCGGCGGCGAAGTTCGATGACCGTCGGCGACGTCAATCTTCGGCCAGCGACGAACGTCGACGGAGGGCGACGAACGGCGACGGGCGAAGGAGGCGAGGTGAGAGAGAGTAGCGAAAAGAATGACGGCCCACAGGGCTCCGATTCGCATTTTAGGGCTTTTAGCGGCGGCGTTTCCGGCGGTACCTCCGCCGGTAATGTTACCGGCGGACAATGCGCCGGATATTTTTCGTTGAGTTTAAATAAGCCGGCGCATAATCCGCCGGAACGGTTTCGTTGAGTTTAGAAGAACGTTTCCGCCGTAATCTGCGCCGGAAATAATCCGGAGCCCTTTTCACCGGCGGTATTTCCGGCGCAATTGGCGCCGGTAACTTTCCGGCGTCGGTTCCGCCGGAAAGAACGCCGTAAACGTTACGTCGCATCATTCCGCCGGAACCTGCGCCGACAATGCCGGCGCAAAAAAATCCGCCGGAAATTCCGACGGTAATCACGTGTTTTCTCGTAGTGGACTATGTTCTTTCTAACCTACATCACCTGCCAACCACAATCATTCCGGCCACTGTCACCCAACTACAGTCTTTCCGACCTCTGTCGTGCGATGACTACTGTCGCTCAATTATGGTCCTTCTGATCACCTTCATCGAATTAAGGTCTTTTCGACTTCCGTTGCCCGACTATGATCTTTCTAACCATAGTTGATCGTTGATTATGGTCCTTCCAACCTCTGTTGTCAAGTAATGATCTTTCTGACCTCCATCACTTATTCGTCTGCTAACTATAGACCTTTTGACTTCCATTGTCTAACAACAGTCTTTCTAACCATTATCACTCGTCGACTATGGTCCTTCTGATCTTTGTCTCCCAACTATGATCCTTTCGCACTCCGCCACCCGACTACAATCTTTCTGAGCTCGCTCTGTAGCTCGTCAATTACGATCTTTTCGACCTTTGTTACTTGACTATGATCCTTTTTACCATCGTCACTCGACTACGGTCCTTCCAACCTATATTGCACACCAACTATGGTCCTACCAACCAAACAAATATATCAACACTGATTCTTCCAACTTCGACTATGTAATGCACTTATTATGATATATATTTGCTAAATCGATCCAAGGCAAGGAAAGGCCTCATTTGTATCCAAATGCAAATACTAGTGAATTCATTTAAACTGGGCAAGGCTTGTGGTTTTTCCCTATTTTCAAGGATTTTCATGTAAATACTCTGGGGTCTCTTATGAACGCTACACCCTAGTTGTTTATCTATATGTGTGATGGATCTTTGTGTAAATCTAGGATGCTAAACTTTACATTTCTCTACTGCCAAAAATATTCCACGACGCAATAAAGTTAGCGTAAGGATCTAGTGCTATGAGGTTGATCAGAGTTTAGATTTTTTTTAGTTTTATTTTGTTATGTATTTTCTTTTATTCTTTTGTAGTTTAGAATTAAAAGATAGATAAACGTATTGAAGGGTCTCCTAACTATTGTAAATTGAATTTTGAACTAATAAATATAGCAATATGATTTGATGAAACATATTATAGGGCTTTCGTTGAACTATTAAAATTAATGGATAATTAATAGCTTTAGTTTTAAGTAAGAAGATATAAAAAAAAATACAATACTTTCGATTTAGATATTGGAGCATGACAACTTAGTCTTATTTTGATTTAATTTCACCCCTTTGTACCATTAAATAAACCCAAATCCCATTAAATCATAAATTTCATCAATGATTAACTTTCCTTGATTAAAAAATTAGAAAATTTTAAATAGAACTAGATTTTATTTATGGAAATGAATTTTATCTATTTTACATCCAATCTTATAATTTGATCAACTTACAAATTATTTTATTCAATATTTACCTGAGTTTAAAATTTTTATGAATTATTATGATTCTCATTTAATTACTATGCTCTCATTCCACAATACTTGAGAATCATATGTGACTTTGCCATATAAAGGTTTAAATTTAGACAATTTATGAAGCAATGTGTCAAAGGACTCTCATGGCACCTATTGGGCTAAATAATTTAAATTCTTGTGAAATCAAAAATATCTTTCAAACTCACCCCTCTTATAAATAAGTTTCAAAAATCAACTCATAAATAATATATAATAAATAATTATGAGGCCAAATATTTTAAAAATTACAAAATTCTATTGTAAAAAGAAAAGAAAAAATCAAGCAACCTATAATTTGAACACTATCGGGCAACAGAAATCCTCTGCAATAGAATAGACTATACTTATGCATACCGCCATAATTTAATTAGACTGTCAACCAAAAAGTCTTAAATTTGAGATTAATATGTATATCATATATATATAAATTTGTGATTTAATAAGTTCAAAATTTTAAAAAAGTAAGAATTATAGACTATATTACTCCATCAATACCTAAACCTAAATCTATAACATATCATAGGCATCTTAAGTTTGAGATGCATGATGTGTGATAAATGTTGGAAGCTAAGATGTGATCTAATATTTGGCTAGCCTTATTGTATGTGCTGAAATTTTGTCTTAGAATTTATATCTATATGTCAAGATCAGGTACTATTTCAAGCCAATTTTTGTATTATATCAAGATGTTATGAAAAACTATAATTTTCAAATTGTAGAAAACCTAGAGCCTTTATGCATACATGTGGATGTCGGCTTTGTTTGGGACTGCTTTCTCACTGCTTTTTAAAACAATTTTCTAGTATAAAAGTTAAAATTTTTGTATTCTAAAGCTACTTTAAGAAGCAATAAAAAAGTCATCATAAACGAGGCCTAAGACTTGGTTTAAGACAGCTTTTTTAGTCTTCATTTGAGACGGCTTTCTTACTGCTTTTTAAAGCAGCTTTTCAATATATAAATTAAAAAAGTTATTTTAAGAAGCAATTAGAAAGCTGTCCCAAATAAAACCTTATGCTTTCTTAAGCAAATTTTTAGTACAAAAATTTTTTGAAATAGAAATTTTGTGCTAAAAAATTGTTTATGAAAACAGTAAGAAAACGGTCCAAAATGAAGCCTAAGATTATGAATCCTCACTGGCATAGATGTAGGTTTGTATTATAATTTTAATTTAAGCTGAATCCACATACTCATTTGAGTTTTAGGGTGTACATTACAAAGCATAATTGTAAAACAATCATTTATTGGAAGTGAGGTATTGCCTGTTTGTAGTATTTAAATTTCATTGCAAATTGTTTGTTTATAGCTTTCTGTATAAATTATCACTCAAAGTTTGGAAATTTCAAAGATTGGTTATGATTTGAATTGAAACAAATTAAGGCTTCGTTTGGGATGATTTTTTTATTGTTTTCTTAAAAAAAAATTTAGTGCAAAAAATTTTTAAACTAAAAATTTTTATACTAAAAAACTAGTTTAGAAAGCAGCAAGAAAGAAAGATATCCCACACGCATGGGAGGAGGGAGGGGGGCCCCTAAAAAAATTGATTTTTTTTTTAATTTCAAGACAAAATCAAGTTGGAAACTTCTACAATTAAATCGGAGACCATATGAACTCCGATTTCAGTAAACTTATAGTCGAACTGAACAGCTCGAAAATACGAACCCAACAACACCAAATTCAACTCAATCCGAACCCAAATGACTCCAAATCAAAGACCCAAATCATATTTGGAAGGTTCAAACCATAATTTGTATTACCAAACGGTTTCCAAACATGACATTCTTATAGTCGAATCGAGCGGCTAGACAAGACGAATCCAACGAGCCCAAGATTGCCGAATTCTGATATCACTAAGACATTTAAATGCCCAATAAACAGTCCACGATCAAGATTGATCACCATTCAAATCACCCCCAATTTAATTTCCTATTCATTTACATTTTTTTCTTGATTGATATAATCTTAATCCTATATTGATTCAATCTTAAAGAAACTTTAGGGTGATTTGATGATTGAAGTCATTTTGTGAAGGAAGAAAATAAATTAATTAACTACCAAAGTTTTATCATTTTTAGTACTGATTATATTGGTCCTAAGCAAGGATGCAAAAAGTTGAAGAAAAAAAAATTTAGGCCCCCCTAGATATATTTTCTGGCTCCGCCACTGCCACACGGGACAGTTTTCTTACTATTTTATTTTTCATATCGCAACCTAAGTTTCTATTTGACCACTATTTTTTTTGCTACTTTTAAGAATTTTTTGAATTATGAAGTTGTTTTTTGCAACAACTTTTAAAAAAAAATATTTTCTCCACAATAGTTTTACAATTATCTTTATAAAAAATTGCGGCTATCTCACACGGACCTAAGAATTAAGCTTCATTTCTTATATGTTTTAAAGGTTAATGTGATGCGAGAGACTAAGCAATGGGGTCCTGATTACACTTAAGGTAACAAAAAGATGTAATATGAGGCAATTCATATGAACAATAAAATTTTGCTCTTGAACACTGCTGAATTAAGAATATGACAAATCTCATGTACCAGCCTTAGTTTAGGCATATACTCTGATATCATTTCTCAATATGTTTATGTTATGAAGAAAAGCATTCAAGGAAACTCATAAGAAAATAAAAAAGCAAAAATGAACAGCACGGTCTCTTTCTTTTTTTTTATTCTTTTTTCTTATATCATTCTCACGCTAGAACATACAAAGAGAAAACTATCAAAACTATAAAGGGATGTAACCCTTAATGAAAAAAGAGAGAAAACAATCAGTCCATCTCGCAATGTCGTGGCACCACTTTGGAGTGCCACAACACTCAACTCTTTGTCTCCATTCTGCCTGACAATGCTGCAACGCCAAGGTTTGGAGCGCCATACGCCTCCTGGCAGAGTTGTAGCGCAGAGATTTGGAGCATTGCAGTGCTCCATCTGTAACGCCCAAGAATCAAATTTAGAAGAATTATCTGTTATATCTTCTTAATCAATCAATCAAAGCATCTATAAATCATCAAAATAATAAATTAATATCAAGTTAAAGCAACTAACAATTGCATACCTCAAAATATTACACTATATTCATTCTCCCAAAATCAATATATAATAGCTAGGAGATCAGTACAATTATCATTCTATCACAAACTCATGATTACAAAAGAATTAGGAAAAATATAAACAAAATCAAAAGAAAAATCTGATGAACTCTATCAATGTCACTCTAACTAGGCATGACCCCTTCTCTTAACTGAAATTATAAAAAATCACATATTTGGGAAAAAAGCTCTGCAAGTGACCAAAACTCTACCGCTGCTTTCAACACAAGGTTAGAAGAATCAATATGCATACTCAGTTCAATCAATAAAATCAATCACATCAATGATTAGTTATTGTTTATAAAACTCAAGATGAACAATAATAAACGTAGGTAAATCATTACAATGAATCTAGGAATAAATAACAAGCATGAGAATAAATAAATTAGTAAAACAGTTGTATTATAATCATTTAAGTTTTAGTAAAAAAGATTCACAGACAAACATTTATTAATATTATCAGTCTTATTCTCTTATATCCATTCTATCAATTATATATAATCAGTACTTGTATCCATTCATATGCTATTTATGTACACATTTTACTATTCTATCTATCAATATATATATATATATATATATATATATATATATATATATATATATATATATATATATATATATATATATATATATATATATATATATATATATCAGTTTTAATGTGGCATTTTTATCCTATCATATGTTCATTTTTTATGTCATTATTTTTTCGTTCCTATTTTATTATTATTATTACATGTGGCTTTCAAAAATAATTAAGAGTTGTTACCTCTGTCTGTCAGCGTAATTTGATCATTTGTTATAGGCTACAACAAGAAAGATAAAATAAATAATTATTCCAAATTTAATTCTAAGGTGTTACACCATATATGCATAGTCAGGTTGCTCGGGTACACAGTGCCACAACACCATACAATTGTACGAAGAAAAAAAAATAGGGTGCAAATCACTCGAATCCAAGCATGGGGAGGACCCTCTACAACCCCCTAGCGAGCTCTATAAATTGAATTGATATCTGAGGCAATAATATAACCCGATTGATCAATGCAATTGAGTGATATCAGATTCCACACAAAACTAACACAACCGACAGTATTTAAGTCTGAAGAACTCGATTGATCAACATAATTAGATTCCACGCAGAACTAATAATTCATACTAAATGAGTGATATCATTTCTTAAGATGATTATACTAAATGAGATTAAGGTTTCGTTTGGGATGATTTTTTTACTATTTTCTAAAATATATTACTAGTATAAAACTTTCGTGAAAACAAGTAAAAATAATGATCAAAAGCTGTCTCAAACGAAACCTAAATTGAACACGATAAAATAGCAGTCGAAGTCATTTCTAACCCAAAATTTAAACTCATGAATGAAAGTAAACCACTAATATTTTCATATCGATATGATTTAAAATTTTCATATAAGACATTAACTTCAACATTTTTAAGTTGCATAAAAACATCTACCAGATATCAAAAAAAAAAAAAAAGAGAAAAAATAAAGCTGATGCCAATGCCAGAAAACAAAGCAAGTCACAAGCGGAATTAGCATGAAACGGATCACCTGCTTTTATCGGGAACATTATGAATCTTTCCTTCATTCTCTGCTCACAATCTCATGAAAATTTCAACATCCACTCTCTTCACATAACCCAATTATTTTGACAAAACCCCCCAATGTTCCCTCAGATGCCTTTTCATCATTCTCCTCAAGACTTCCATTTCCCATCAAAGAAATGACATCAAAAAGTGCTCCTGCCTTTCTAGATCTAACTCTCAACACTCTTTCCACACAAATATGTGCAGCAAAGTAGCCATGGCTGCATCAACCGAAGCATGGAAGACCAATTTGGCTCATCTCAACGAGAGATTATTACGTGCGATATCCAGACCATTCAGATGTGAATTCGGACGCGCCAGATCACCCGGATGCACTAGGCCCTGGGTGATGTGGCGCGTAGCGAGAGATTATTACATGCGATGTTCGGACTAGCCGGAGGCGAATCCGGACGTGCCACATCACCCGGATACACTGGGTCTCGGGTGATGTGGCGAGTCCGAATGAATCTGGACGACGCACGTAATAATTTTCTCATCTTCAGCAAGAAGAATAGAACCCATCTTCCTCGTGAATCCTCCCCACTATTTGATGAACTGAGCCTGCAATCTCTTCCACCGTTGTAAGTTGACACTCTTCTTCCACCTGCACAAGAAGATCTATGATCATACACAATGAATTGAAATGTATAATTTTCTTTATATCTTTATGTCTTAAGTTCAATTTTTAGAAGAAAATTAATTGGAAAAGATGGGTATGGGCCATTACCAGCATCTTTTGATGTGAAATTGTTTTTATTCTTATATTTATCTCAACAACCTGTTTCTCTTCGGAGTCCTTCACGTCGACAATCCAGCCTCAGAATAATACTTTTAAATACAATTGAGATTCATACATAAAAAACTTTACTCAATCATTTGAAACATGCATGTGGATCACAAAATTAATCTATTTTATACTTCATAAAGCAGCTTTCTAGCACAAAAATAAATTTTTTGTACTAAAAAACTGCTTTAGAAGCAGCGAGAAAGCCATCCCAGACAAAACCTTAATGTTAGGAAGAGATTTTAGTAAGTATTTTACTACGTATTAATTGGTATTAATATTATTATTAGACATACTAATCAAAAAAATTTAGAGTTATGCTTGAAATTAAGAGCTAGCTTGTTTGGGATAGCTTCATCTTTTCATAAAATTGATTAGGAAATTATTACGATAAAAATAACTTAACAATGGCAAAAAATAACTTTTTCTCATAAATATTTCTCAAAAGTATTAATCAAGTAATAACAAAAAGAAATTGTGATTACTATCGGGAAATAAAAACAACAAACAAATTATGATTATTATCTCAAATATACTCTAAAAATCTCTCCTTGGTAGAAGTGAGAAATGAGCACAAGTAACTCCCTAAAAATATAAACTAATAAGTTAAAAACATAATTTTTATGTTTATTTTGAAACGTATTCTTTCCGGTCTTTAATGATAAGCTTACCTTGAGGCTAAATGTGTAGAGCACCATGGCCTCAAAGGTGGTGACATTAAGGTGCAGGGCGGAGAGCCGGAGGCTCTGTAGCCCAACCACCAGTTTAAGAAGCTGTTTTGGTCGTCGTCTGCATAGTACCTTTAGGTTGGCATGGCTTTCCACAATCGTTACCTCTATGTCGGCCAACGCCGACGGGTTCGCCGGAACTGTGTCAACGCCTCCGGCTGCAGCGGCGGTGGTGCTGGTTAATGAATACTGGGGGAAGCTGAAGAACCTGGCAAGTGGTGTCGGATCATGAACTCTGTTCTGTTCCTGTTGCTTGAGTTGTTTACGAACCTCAAGAAATTGAAGAAGCTGCTCAAGCTCTTTCACATAGTTTATGGCGCCGCCGACGATGGAGGCTTGGTCGCCCTGTACATTAATTTAGTATCCCCAAGATGAAAATTTGATGTAATAATTTGTTAAAAAAGGTTCCTTTATGAAATAAAAAACATTCTTTTTTAGAAAACCGCAGGGCGTGTGATTGATTTCAGCAAAAAGTCGACCCATCTTTAAGAAAAAAAAAAATAGAGAGACCCTGAGATGCGGGAGAGAGGGATACCCTTTGGGCGTAAGAGGGAGGCATGAGAGAGCGGAGCAGAGCAAGGTACTCGTTCATTTGCTTCCGCCGGTTGCGTTCAACGGCAATGTGGGTCATTCTCTGGTTCTCCACCTCCTCTTTATTTTTTAAACTCTTGGCTCGACGCCTCTTCTTTCTTCCATTGGATGCCAAAGACGTCACCGCTGCTTTGTCTTCCTTGTGCGATGTTTCCGCCATTGCTGTGGCTTCTCCAAGATCAAGTGGCTGTGTTGAGGAGTTTCCATCCCATTCATGGAAAGCCTGCCCTGTATATGAAGAGCAAGAAGCCTCCCAATTTCCATAGAAAGGTAGCGATTTTTCCTCGTCTATCAGTCCAGCTATCTCCCAGTGGCTGTAAATGTCCTTCACATTGCAGCTTAAGAGGTCCTGAAAGAACATGGCTTCTAATGCCATGTATGCACTTGAAATGATGAATTCGAATGGCAGATTGGGTGGGTGAAGATAGAATGAAAGATAGAAAGGCAGAGGAAGGAAGAGAGCGATAGTTTTGTTGCCCAATGGATTCAAGCAGCTTGTGAGCAGATAAATAAAGAAAAGGGTAGAGCAGAAAAAGTAAGAGGTGAGAGGGATGCCACGTGCGAACAAGTGACAGAGATAGGCCGCGAAGAAGGAAGGGTGAAAAATGAACGAGGATATCATAGTTATCTTTTCTGATAAGTGAAACATAATAATTCAGGATCATATTAATGGATGATAAGAGATAATCCAGAGAGTCCTCCTAAATGGAGGAGAACTGAATAATTAGAAGTCGAAAACATAAAGAGAATCTGAAAACACAAGAATAGCAAATCATAGCTTATGATGGCGATCAGGAATCTGAAATTTTTTATGATTCCAGAGTTCAGAATGTCTAAAATAGGAAGAATCATTTTATTTATATATATATTTGAGTGAAGTATTACAGTTGTTATCTAATATTATACGCAAATATTTATTATTCTTATTAATAATTGATGCATTAAGTTTTAAATCATACTTTCCCTCGATTAAAAAGTGATTGGATGATTCCAGCTTTGAGCTTACAGAAGGTCATGACAAATTGGCGATAAGTGATGATGGTGCAATAGCATCTGTTACTAATAAAATCTACGATAAATGAATTAAATTTTCAATTCAAAGATTGCAATGCAACAACTCTAATAGAATTGATGGATAAATATTTTGATAGTTGGATTGATTATAATAATTCTAAAAAGATCTGTGATGCAGAGCATTTTAGTTTAAAATGATCCTTGGTTATTTGATATAGTTCGTTACAAGTTTGTTAGATGCAACTCGTAGCCCACGCATAACCCAATAACTCATTGAGAGGGGATCAGTACTACCTGAAATCCTTCAGGATATAGAAACCCAAAATAACTCAAATATTATTCATCTTCCAAATCATGTGACGAGGGGTGGAAGACTGACGAGGGGTCTTTCAAACACTTCTTTGTAGGTGGAAAATATTTGATAACGGTGTGAATTACTCTTCCTCTAAATTTAAAGGAAATGGTCAGCATGAAGAATTGGATAATTTTAAAGTTGTTATTTATAAAAATAAGCATAAAAAAGAAAAAAAGTTCAATGGTCATGCTCTCCATTTCATAATCACCAGATATAGAGCTGCTTCCCAATCTATTTGTTATGATTAATTGTATTATTTGAGATATTAGGGGATTTGGAGATTGCTTAATATCTTTGTAGGTTGCATAATATCTCAGTGTTTGTGATTTTAGAGCCTATGATTAATATTTTTGAACTTCTTAAATGCCAAAGGCTCCTTGGTTTTGATAACTTTTTCTCTAATACTAATGGTAAAATTTGGATCTTTTGGAACAGTAATATTAATCTATCTATTATTATTGATTATGATCAAATGATTCACTACTTTATTTCTATTTTGAACTTTTTAATGATGGGTACTTTATTTATGCTAGTATTACTTGATCTAGCAGGTTTCCTTTATGTCAATATTTAGTGGATTTAGCTCAATCTTATAATGGTCATTGGTTTGTCGGAGGGGGTTTCAATATTATTTCTAATGTGGATGAAATAATATGTGGTTCTTCTCCTAATCTTAATGATCTTGATGATTTTAATAATATGATCTTAGATTGTAGCTTATATGATATTGGTTTCTATGGTTCCAAGTTTACTTGGTCCAATTCCAAATTATGGGAAAGACTAGATAGGATTTTATTTAATAATGACTGACTATCTAATTTTCCTAATACTAAAATTGAGCATCTTAGCCGAACATCTTCGGATCATGCCCTTCTATTTCTGAATATCAATAAAAAATTGACCAATTGTTTCTCCTTCTTTAGATTTCAAAATATGTGGTTACTTTCTTCTAATTTCTATGAGTTTGTTCAAGCAACTTTTGAGGCCCCCATTCCCAATATGATGACTAATGAATTAATTTCTTTTTCTCTAAAGATTAAGAGGTTGAAATAAATTTTAAGATGGTGGAATAAGAATGTTTTTTGGTAACATCTTTGATAGCATCATCAAAGATGAAATGAGGTGACCAAGTTGGAAGAAATTCTTATCAATAACACTAGTGATGCTAATAAGTTTAATCTTGACCATGTGAAAAACAATCTTATTGATCTTCATATCAAAGAAGAAGAATTTTGGAGGCAAAGGGCTAATTCTAAGTATCTTTGTGAAGGAGATAGGAGCACCAAATATTTTCATACTTTAGCTTCTTCTAAGAATGCTAAATCGTTTATTAAAAAAAAATCAAATTGAATTCTGGCACTTAGATTGAGGAACAGGATGTGATTTGTAACTATTTTTTCTCTTATTTTAATGAATTACTTGATTTTGCTAAAATGGTTAATGATATCTCCAACTCACAATTTATTCCAACTATATATAATTTCTAATTTTGATAATTTTAACCTTACTTTTATTCCTTCTGAATAAAAAATAAAGTAGTTATGGATTTAAACAAGGATTCTATTACTGGCTCTAATGGCTTTACTTTTTATTTCTATAAAAAATGTTGGCATATTATTAAGGACTTATGCAGAGCTACTATTTCCTTTTTCAATGGTTGTATTATGCCTAAAATTTTTTTAGTACCTCCATTATCCTCATTCTTATGTGTCAGAACCCTGAGAGTTGGTCTAACTTTAGACCTATTAGTCTTTGTACTTCTTTTAATAAAATTATTTTCAAAATTCTTACCTCCAGATTAGCTTATGTCTTGCCTAAAATTATTTCCTCTAACCATATAAGTTTTGTTAAAGGCAAGTTCATTTCTGATAATGTCTTATTAGCTTTAGGAGCTAATTCATGATATTATTCACAAAGTGAATGGTCAAAATTTAATTTTAAAGCTTGACATTTCAATGACTTATGATAATATCAATTGGGATTTTATGCTTAAAGTTATAAAGTTATTTGATTTTAATTATAAGAGTATATCTTTGATTAAGCTTATTCTTGAGAATGTTTGGCTTTTCGTTATTATTAATGGTAGATCTTATGATTTTCTTAAAAGCTAGTTAGAGGATCATGCAAGGTAACCCTCTATATCCTTCTCTTTACATTATTATTGTTGAATATCTCTATGGAGGGTTGAATCACATGTTTATGTACTATAAAATTATTTATTATATTACTTCTAGTGGTATGACAATCTTTCATCTCTCTTTTGCTGCTAATATCATTATTTTTTTGCAATGGGGCTATTAATTATGTGAAAATTATTCATCATTTTCTAAATAAGTTTGCTAGTGAAAGTGGTCTTCATTTTAATCTGAAAAATATGCACTTTTGTTGGGGGAAAAAGATGAATCAGGGGGTTATTTATTTATACTTATAATTGGTTTCTCTGAGTTGTCTCTCACTATTTATTATCTTGACTCCCCCATTCATAAAGGTCACAAGAAATCCTTTATATTTGACAAACCACTTACCAATATTGAGAATAAACTAGCGGCTTGGGAATTTAAATTTTAATATATGGGTGGTAGATTTATTTTGATTAAAAGTGTTCTTTGTTATATGCCTATCTAGTTGCTCCAAACTTTAAATCTTACTTTGGAGGTTTGCTCCAGAATTGAGAAATTCATCAAAAAAAACTTTTTTGTGGCTCTTCTCATTCAATAAGAAAATTCATTGGAGTGCTTGAAACACTTATTGTGGCCCTTTTAGTGAGGGTGGTTTAGGGTGTTAGTCGATTATAGTTTGTTTAAAGGTTTCTCTATTAAGCTTTGATGGAACTTGAGGATTAACACATCTTTGTGGGCTAATTTTATGAACTTAACTTATTGTAAGGATTCTCATCCTTCTCAATGTTTTTTTAAACAAGGTCAATCATTAGTTTGGTCTAGATTATGCAAAAATGTAGTGGCCTGATGAGCTTACTCTCATGTGGCGGTATTGGTGGATTTCATTTGCAATATTCCTACGAATCTTCATACCCTCGATCTACATATTTGTTGTTATTCTACTAATGATAAATTTAGCCTTAAGAATGTTTAGAATCAATTTAGGCACAAGAAGGATGTTAATGTCATTTTTGGTAAAAATATGGAATTATCCTATCCCCTCTAATATTTTTGTTTTCAGTTGGAGGCTTCTTAAAGGTTTCATTCTAGTGGATGAGAAGTTAAAAGCTAAAGGCATATATATCACTTCTAAATGTCAATGTTGTTTTCATTTGGAATTTATTGAGCATGTATTCATAAATGGACCCATTACTTTTAAGGTTCGTGGATCCTTGATATTGATTTGAAGGTTAATTTGAGAGTTAATTATAATTATTGCTATGATCTTCTTAAGGATTGGGGTTTTAAAAGACCTAAAAGGTCATATCCTCACTATTATTCCTACGATGATTTTCTGGCTTCTTTGGCAATAGATAAATTATTGTAAGCATAATGGCATTAGTATGAATGGTGGTAGGATCATCTTTCTCCTTAAGAGTAAAATTCATCAGTTGGTATGTGCTAAATTTCTGGAGCTTAAGCATATTGTCGGAGTAATACTACTATTTCCTCCTTTTTCAATTTGTCTAATATAGCAAATTTCAGTGATCATACCATCTCTTTTTGTTGGGCTAAACTGGAGGTGAATCAATACAAACTAAATATTGATGGGTTGGTTTCAAATATGGGTGCTAGTTGTGGTGGAATTATTCGTGATAATTTTGTCATGGGCTTTGCTTCAAACATTAATAACTGTAATATTATCGTGACGAAGATAGAGGCTCTTCTTCAATGCCTTAAGATATGTTCGGAATACCAATTTACTAATATTTTGATCGAATCTTATGTCAAATTATCAATGAATTATATTTCTTCCAAAATCTATAGCAATGTTGCTTTATTTTACCTTTTTCGTAATATTATGACTATTTTGAATCAAGTTGTATTCAAAATCACTCATATCTAGAGGGAAGGAAATTGTGCAGCTGATTGGCTGGCTAGGAAAGATTCTGCAATCTCTAATTCAATTACACCTCACACTTGTAATGATCTTCGTCAGGTTAAAGGGATGCTTAAACTTGACAAAACTGTTTTACCTTAGATTAGAAAATTTGGTTGAGTTTGGTTGTCCTTTTTCTCATTCTGAGCTAGCTTGTTCTAAGCTTCTCCAGGTTTCTATTGTCTGCTGGCTTTGTTTCGTCCGGTTTAGCAGAAAATGTTGTGACATTAATTAATATACAATTATGTACTGAATACATTATTAATATTCTTTTTACTTATACGTACGTCGATCTGCACTGTATAAACGTTAGGGTTTATTTGAGGGCTCGTGAGGGAGAGAGAGACAGCTGAGCATGTTGCCATGTGAGCAAAATATGCTTTCGTCTACGAGCAGAGGAACAGTATTTGCTTTGTCGTCTTCAATACTGCAGTCCTCTGACAGTCAGTCCGAAACTATTTTGCACTTTCCGAGATCTCTTTTCCCTTCAATAATGTCACTCCATTTCCTGCTCTCTTGAGATCGTGGCGTGGCTTATTCATCAGCTGAAGCAATTTCTTTCAATCATTTAGGTTTTCTTTATGACGGCTTTCATAATCCTTATTAAAGTAATTTTTAAGTTAAAGAAATTAAAAATTTTTATATCAAAAAATATTTTAAGAAGTAGTAAGAAAGCCATCCCAAATAAAATGTTAGGCTTTTTAGAACTGCTTTTTAATTGATTCTTAAAACGGAGTTTTGTACAAAAATTAAAATTTTTAAACTAAAAATCTGTTTTAAAAATTAATAAAAAAGCTACGGCTTTTTACAACTTCTTAAAGCAATTTTTTAATTAAAAATTTAAAAATTTTATACTAGAAAGCGGCTTTAAAAAGCAGTAAGAAAGCCATCCCACACGAAGCCTTAGATTTCATTTAATACGGCTTTTTTACTATTTCTTAAATCAGCTTTTTAACATAAAAATTAAAATTTTTTATTAAAAATTATTTCAAAAAGTAGTAAAAAAGATGCCCCAACAAATCTTTAGTGCTAGAATCTCTTAGGTTTCATTTGGGATGACTTTCTTAATGCTTTCTCAAAATATTTTTTAGTTAAAAAAATTTTTAATTAGAAAATTGTGTACTAAAAAGTTGTTTTAGAAAGCAATGAGAAAACTGTCCCAAACGAAGCCTTAATCTGCTCGAAAAAACAATTCCTTTTGTTTTCAGTAAATAGGGATTGATTTGCATACATGTTAATGAAGGTAATAGATTGATATAGTTTTCTTTGATGTGTTGGTTGTGAGTTTTAGCTATTAATTAAGAGATCTTGAATTTGAGTTTTACGTATTTGATAGGTGTATAAGTTAGGCTTCATTTGCGATAACTTTCTTCTTGCTTTCTAAAACATTTTTCTAGTACAAAAATTTCTATCTTAAAAAAGTTTTAAACTAAAAAATTGTTTTAAAAATTAGTAAGTAAATTATCCCATAGGAAGCCTTAATTTTAATTGGCCTAAATATTAAAAAAAAAGTGATAGATTGAATATTGTACATATATAAGTAAAATATTTTTTTTTGGAAAATATGCATAAGAATATTTAATTTCAGTTTTTGTGGGTCGAATTTCTCCAAGTTGTTTTGCATGACAATGAGCTTAATTGATGGAAATGATTTTGTATTACATTGTTCAGAGTTCCCATCTTTATCAGAGACTCCAGGCTAAAATAATTTTAGGGGGATCAGATATTCTGATTCAATTTTTATGAGAATAATATTAAAAAATTAATTTGTGATTTTCCTTAGAAAATTTTATTGATAATATAAAATATTTTAATATTTTTAAAATATATTTTATGATACTTATTTTTATGATTTTTCTTAATATATCTGCAAATTGAAATCATGTAGTTTTATGTCACCTAAGAATAATAAACATGATATATGTTAATTTCGAAGCTCATTTTGGTCTCGTTTGGAATGTTTATAGCTTTTATGAAAATGGTTGTAAAGTTGCTATAGAGCAATCAGCTTTTTTGAAAGTTGTTGTAAACAGCTACTTCCTAATATAAAAATTTATTAAAAGCAGTACAAAATAGTGATCGAAAAATTATAAATTATAATTACGTTCTAAAAAGCAAAATAGTAAGAAAGTTTTCCCAAACAAAGTCTTAATAAAATTTGAGTCAAAATATTCTCATCTATTTTTTTTCCTTTCTTTTGATTTATAAAGAGTAGTAGGAGTTTTAGACTTCATTTGTGACAGTTCTTACTGCTTGCTTTTTCAGGTTTTCTGCTATTTCTTCATTATTTTAATATTTTTTTTTGCTCGGAAGCTCTTTTTTATAGTAGCTTTCAAAAAACTACATTCTCCACAAAAATTTTACAATTAACTTTAAAAAAAATTGCAACCGTCCCAAACAGAATCAAAGTTTTAATTTTTAATTATTCATTACATTTATTTTACAATAACTATTTTATTATAGCTAATCATTTACAATATATATTATACCTATCTTAAAATAGATTTAATTACTATAAAATATAATTACATTTAAATCATGGTATTCTAATCCAATTTTTTTATCTCTTAACAAATAATTAACTTGAATCATATAAATATTGCTCTAAACTCAAAGTTTTTTTTAACTAAAATAATGATTTTAATGTCCAGCTAATCTTGACATTCTCGATGTTCCATCAAGCCATAATCACTTGTCTTAATTGGTGGATTTTTGTGCTAATTAAAGGATGGCAGATTCCTTTTTAGTATTTTGATTAAGCCATTGAAAGAACAAAAAAATAAAAAACAACAAAAGTTGGCAAGGGATTAGAGTTAATTAATACACAATGGGTTCATCAATGATATCAGCTGCAGAAACTTAATTAAGTGCATTAACAAAAAATTAAATCATTTAAAATCACAATAAAAAATATTATTAATTACATTTAATCAATATTGGAAAAATATATTTAATCTAGAAACATCCACAAAACTCTTGAGTATATATTTGATTTTTATTTGTATAAATATATGTTGGCTTAATATGATGCTCTAACATGCACATTAGAGGAGTAAAGGAGAATGTTTTGAGGTTTTAGGATTGTTTTCGCCAGTCAAGCTAGTTGAAAAAATTATTTGATTTGAAGTAGGCTGTCATTATCATACCTATAATAAAAGTGAAAATTATTAGACAAAAAAGTTAGGCGATGTCAGTCGATGGATGTTTTATGTTAATGAATTTGTGATTTTCATGAAGTGTTAGAGTTTAGCCCACATTCATCAGTTTATGGATAGAAGGTGATGGCTAATATCAAAAATAAGATATCATAATTGATGTCGGTCCCAATGATCGCTGGTTATCGTTGGACTGCACCGCTCTGCTAGGGTTTGCGAGGGCTTTTTGTCTCCGGGGTGTCCCCACCCCTCGGGGGGCTTTCTCGCCGGCGATCTACTGGATTCAGGGAAGTCTTTTATTCCTTGCTCTTTGCTTTTTGTTTTGGTGTAGTTCTTTGGTGTTCTTTCACGGTTTTCGCCGGCGTTTCCGGCATAGCTCCTTCAAAGCTAAAGGACCCTGGGTTTTTTTGTGGGGTTTCACATTGTCGCTCTTTTCGTGAGGCGCTTGCTGGATCTAAGCCGGTTTTTCCGGATCTGCGGAAGTCTACGTTTCGTGGCTTACCATCACTTTGGATTTCCGATCAGGAAATCACTGAACTTGCTATACCTTTTCAATTCTCTTTAGTCGATTTTTTCCCTTCTAAGAGACCCTCTCTTGAGTCTATCAGCAAATTTTTTTTTTTTCAATTTAAAGCTAAATGGTGAAGTTTCTGTGACTGTGCTAGATCATTCTCACATTCTTATCAAGTTATCCAATGACCTAGATTATTGCAGGGTTTTTTGTCACCGTTCATACCTTGTTTTCAATTGCTTGATGAAGTTAACGAAATGGTCTCCTAGTCTTGATATTGGCGTTGAGTCACCGATTATCCCGATCTGGGTATCGTTTCCTCGTCTTCGTCCCCATTTTTTCTCCCCACAAATTCTATTTGGGCTGGCTGAGATCTTGGGTAAACCCTTAAAAATTGACGAAGTTACATCTGTGGGTTCTCGTCCTTCAATTGCGCGTGTTTTAGTTGAGCTTGATATCACTAAATCCTACCCTAAACAAGTTTGGCTTGGTTTTGATACCTTGGGTTATGTCCAAGATGTGAATTTAGACGATTTTTCTAATTTTTGTTCTGTTTGCAAATGTATCGGGCATTCTTCGGGAAATTGCCGTCCTATTTTGGAAGTTGCTCCTTCTTCTTCTTTGGGGGGGGGGGGGAGTTGCTACTGCAGCTCGTGATGTACCTATTATTCCTCCTGTTGTTGATGAATTAAATGTGGTTAATGCTGTTGTTGATCCATCTGACCCTGTGGGTGTGCTCGAAACTGTTCCTACTTTGCCGCTGGTTGGTTTAAATGAGTTGGCGGAGGCTGATACTGCTGTTGCTAGAGGTGGAATTGATTCGGGAAATCTAATTAATGATGCTAGTGGTCTTTTTAATAAGGCTGTGGATATATGCCCTAGTGTGGCTGCAATTCAGGAACCGGCTGAACACTTGCCTTTGGGGGGGGGGGGGGTTGATTCTGGTCGTATTGTTCCCTGTGTGAGGCTGGAGGTGTTTTGCCTGTGATTGAGAAGTCATGTAATCTTGCTGTGAAGGGGGACAGTAATGTTGAGTGTGTTCAGGTGGAGATTGCGAGTGGTAATTTGGTGAGCTCTAATTCCCTTGTTGATGTTCCGGTTACTGTTGTTGAAACGCTTCATTTGGCTAATCAATTGTGTGGTATTGCAGGTTTGGATATTAGAAACCATGTTGACTAGTTATACTGTTCGTCGGATTATGAATCTGAATAAGAGTTTTCTGAAGGTAGTTTGGTTTCTCCGGATTTTTGTGGGGGGTTCTGACCCTGGTAACGATTTCACTCTGGTTCGTGCTAGACCTGTTTTAAATGTTGCTTCTAGGGGTAGGTTTTGTGGTAGAGGCTGGCTTAGACATTAATTTTTTCGTTTCTGTAGATTTTCCTTGTTCTCTCTTCAAGGTTGCTGTGCTTTATTGGTTTTTGTTATGTGGTTGCGCTGGATTAAGGGCTATGATGGGGCTGGGGCTTGCGTCCGTGTCGCTTTCGCTGGTGGCAACCTTTGGTGTGATTTCTACGGGTTGGTTTGGATGTTGGACGCTGTTTTCCATCATTATTGGATGGTCTGTGCGAGGCTTCAGGGACGCTGGAAGCCTCTGCTGCTTTACTGAGCTCGCTATTTGATTGTAATTTTCCGTTTACGCTTTACTTTCTTATCTTCGGCTGGTGTAACCGTTATTTCTTATGATTAATATATCTGTTTTTCTAAAAAAAAAAAAAAAATTGATGTCGGTTAGTGGATGTCAATTATCAAATAAAAGGTGGTAATATGCATTAAAAGGTGGTCATCCTGGTTGCTCTCCTTGTAAGAAGGGAGACAGAGTGACCTAGAAAAAGTTCTCCTTATAAGAAGGGAGACAAAGTGACCTGGCAAAAGGATGTGAAACAATGGCAATTGGCAGAGGATGGATATTTGTTCTTTGTAGATGTTGAATATCAAGAAATAAACATTAGTGAATGTTAGAAGTTAGATAGCAGTAAATGATAGTTGACTTTGATCGTTGGATGTATGAAATATCTAAGAACATCTGGGTGGTTGTTTGATAATCTTAAAGTAGCTAGAATGTTAAAATTCTCAATTATTCTTGAATGATCCTAGTTCAAAATTTAGAGAAATAAAGAGAATTATGATCAATTTAGAGATTTGGAGGGCAGTGGGGGTAGTCTAGTCCTTACCTATAATTATCATATAGTGTTTATCTTTTTTATCAACAATGAATACTTTAGGCCACCCTCAGATGATCAAAAAGTGATATGATGATTCCATCATCGGGCTAACCCAATCAACCGGCAGCTCAAATCATGACCGGATTGGATAGTAAACCAACAATTAGTAGCGGTGAACATAGGAGGTGAATTCTCAAATTGATTAATTGAAGGTGTCACATTGAAACCCTAAAAATCTCTCTCTCTCTCTCTCTCTCTCTCTCTCTCTCTCTCTCTCTCTCTCTCTCTCTCTCTCTCTCTCTCTCTCACGCACACAATGGAGCCGATGGATTGAGAATCCAATGATTGAATCTTCTACAATAAGATTTGAGAATTTTCATATTTCACTATCGATAAAAGACAAGAACAGTTTCTTTTAAACAAAAGTAGCATTATATTGAAATAAAAAAGGATTACACAAGATATAGAGCAAAAGCCAAAAAGAAACAATAAAAAGTACAAAGTGAACTCGAAAGGAGGGCTCAGAAAAGGCTGAGGCTCCCAGCTTCCCCGAAATCACGCACGGACCATCCAATATAGCGAAGAGAGCGCTCCAATCGAACCAATCAAGTATGAAAACATCACCACATGTTTCCACCAGCTATGATGCGGAGGAAACGTGCCCCATCCACATTATAGCCCAAAAAACCACGACCCACAGAAAAGGCCAAAGATCCAAAAAGCCAGTCAGATAAATCAACAGAGAATAATCACGGGAAAAAGGGGGCTATCTTCCTCTCTTGCCCCTCCCACGAAACCTCCCCCGAGAGGCGACAGAGAGAGCAGGTCTATCACGAACCAATTTAAAATCATGACCAGGATCAGAACCTCCATAATAATCCGATGAGGAATCAAACTTGAATTCAACTTCAGACGAACATTGCAACCAATCAATATGAGTCCTAACATCCATCCCTGAGTTATCACCCACATGATACACCAAAGCTTGGGTGTCAATCAAATTCACATGCACATTAATAAATGAGTTAGAACTGACCAGCAAACCATTCCCATCATTACCACCACCTCCAACAGGAAAAACAACATTATTCACACCTCCACACTCCTCGGTAAGGCTCACACACGAGCCAGAATTACCCAAAGCCTCAACAACCAAAGCAGGAAAATAGTTTAACTCAAGTTGAGCTTCATCAACCTGAACAACCGCCACCACCGAATTATTATCAGGCACCACCAAAGCATCACCAGCAACTAAACCGACATCAACATCAGCAGAAACATCATTCACCTCACATCCAGCCTCAACATTAACACAAGCCCCTGATATATCAACCTTCTCAGCCATCTCCACCAACACACCACCCTACTTAAGAAAAACATCCTCCCCATGCCCAAAGTCCTGACGGGCCAAAACATTAACCATAGGAGAAAAAACATTAGACTCTACATTAACAGTCACTTCACAAGAATCAATAGCATTCAAATTCACCCCCACATCAGCCATAGGAGCCTCCTCAGAGGCAATAACAGGGATAACAGGATCAACATTCATCCGATTAGGAGGAGCAACATCAATATTAGGAAATAAAAACGAGCAACAATCCCTCACATGACCCAGGGATTTACAATGAAAACAATAGGAGGGAAATTCCTCCATTTCAATCGCTTGAGTATAATCGACAGCTTCCGAACCAAGCCAGACTTGTTTAGCATATCGTTTGGTAACATCCAACTCAACTAAAATACGAGCAACGGAGGGCGAGTACCATTCATCGTGTCATTATCGGTTCGCAATGGCCTTCCAAACATGGATCCCAACCTGTGAAGGATACGAGGGGAAAACAAATGCGGACGAAGATTTGGAAAAGAAACCCATATAGGAACAATGGGCGATTCCACACAAACATCAAAATGAGGAGTCCATTTAAAAAGCTTCATGAAACAGTTGGATATGAAATAAGAACGATGAGAGAAAACCCTACAGTAATCTAGGTCATTCACAAGCTTAATCAAAATATTTTTTTGATTCAAAACAGTAACAGAAAAAGCACCACCAAGCTTAAGATTGAAAAAAATTTCCGAATAGCATCAAGGGGCGGACGACGGCCCAGAAATTTCCCTACCAAAGCATACTCGAAAGGTACAGCAAGAGCATGGAGTTCCTCATCCGAAATAAGTAAAGCAGGCATACCCCTGATGAGACGCAACCTGCAAAGGCGGAAACTCCGAAAGAGAAGCTGCACCGGCCAAAGCATCCTGAAAAGATCTAGATTTTGGCTTACCATCCAGGAAACCAGGATCCCTTAAGCGATTTGCATCCATTTCGGCCAAAATCGCGAGAAGTCAGAGGGTTAGGAAGAAGATAGAATGAGCGGCAGAAGGCGCGCTCGGGAACCCTAGACAGAAACATCGCGATTAAATTAGCAAAATACATGATGATGACATAAATGATGCTACATGAATAAAAGACAAGAACAGTTGAGTATAATCTTGGTATATATTTGCTTGTCTCAATAAAAGAGCAAATCAATATGGTGTATTTTTCATCAATCAAATAATTGTGCTAGTAGTAATAATTTCGAAATGGTCCGATCCGACGCGCACCAGCTAGCTCAAGGCTCAAATATTCTCAAAATTGTGTAATTTTGGCATTACAAAACACATAATCTCAATTACAAATTTATAAGAATCACAGTCCGAATAACTTTAAATATATTTTTTAATTTTATATATTCAATTCTAAGGTCTGAAAATTTGTTCTTCATCACATCACTTTTGTAATCCATTTAAATGACTAATTCTATCTAGGGCTGCAAGCGAACCAAACGTTCGACAAGCTACTCGTTATTCGGTTCGATTAAAGCTCGTTTGCGATCGTTTAATTAACTAAACAAACAAACTTGAACAATATTTTAAATACTCGATTCTTAAATAAACAAACTTGAACACTAATGTGTTCAGCTCATTTATGTTCGTGAACAACATTATTTGAAGTTCGTGAACAAGCTCGACATTAAGCTCGATAAAAAGCTCGATTTGTGTTCGATTTTGAACTCGTGAATAAGCTCGATAAAAATAATTAATATTTGACTATAGAATTAATAAATATAAATAATCATTACCTTTGTTACATAGACAATTGCTTTTATTATAAATGTGTTTGTTCATAGATATGTTCATGAACGTGTTTGTTTGATAATTAAAAAAATCGTTAAATATGTTCGCGAACAAGCTCGATAAACACTAAACGAACGAACATGAACTGAACATGAACCGAACATGAACACTCCTTAATTTAAATGAACCAAACATGAACACAAACGCTAAAGCTCGAACAAACATGAACCAAACTTGAACAAGCTGATATTAAATGAACAAAAACATGAACACTCACATACTCGGCTCGGCTCGGTTCATTTGCAGCCCTAATTAATTCTATCATTAAATATAACAATGAATCATTAAAAGATATAATTATTTCTATAACACCGTGAAATGTACAAGCAAAAACGTTCTCCAAGTAGTAAATTATCAAGCATTGTAACCTTTTTTATCTACATCTTAGACAAAAACAAAGCAAAAAGAAAGTGCACGTACAGCTCATTTCCATAGTTATTAAATATGAATATCATCATACTGTATCTTCTAAATCAGCTTATTCGGTTTAGAGGCCTAATTAGGAAACTAATTAAGCTTAGGCAAGTGGGCCTTAAGTAATAATACAAGAGCATACAGCTGCAACATGTGTAGTCTAGCTTAATCATGCTTTAATTAGTTAGTATTATCAATATTCTAATCCAGCTACTGTTTTAAATGTCATGTTATCAGACTAAGGTTTTGTTTGGACGACTTTCTTTATGCTTCTTAAAATAGCTTTCTAGTAGAAAAAAATTAATTTTTTACTAGAAAGTTGCTTTAATTTAAGAAGCAGTAAAAAAGCCGTTCCAAAGATGACTTTTTTTTATTTTTGACCTAAAACTATGTTTAAAGCAGCAATAAAAAAGTCGTCCCAAACGAAGCCTAATGTTTCATACTGCTTTCTAAAACTGTTTTCTAGTACCAAAATTTTTGAACTATAAAATTTTGTACTAAAAATTGTTTTAGAAAATATTAAGAAAACTGTCCCAAATAAAACTTTGTTTTTTCCCTTTTTTTTTTGTTAAATTTTATTTAGGCTTCTCGACATAATTGGGAAGGTGAAAGTGTGGAGTGGAATGAAATTGTCAAGACATTCTGATACAAATTGTAATATATTACAGGGCTCTCGGCTTCGGGACCGTTGTGCAAGTCTACATTTAAGCTGTATATATTGTGAAATTTTTTGTATGTAAATTTACTAATAGTTGATACATTGTCAAAAAATTATCTTGATCGGGCATGAAGAATCTCGAGGCAAAATCAAGTTGGAAACTTCCGAAATTAAAATTGGGAGCATCTGAACTCCAATTTCCGCAAACTTACAATCGAGCTGAACGTCTCAGAAATACGAACCCAACGACACCAAATTCAATCAAATCCGAGCCCAAATGGGTTAAAATCAAGGGCTCAAAGCGCTATTGGAAGGTTCGAACCATGATTCGGATTACCAAATGGTTTCCAAACATGACATGCTTATAATCGAATCGAGCGGCTCGGCGAGGCGAATCCAACGAGCCCAAGATCACAGAATTCCGACATCATCAAGACCTTCAAATAGCCAGCAAACGATCCACAATAAAGGAATTCAATATCGGTCGTCCATCCAAACCACTCCAACTTGCCCTTGATCCTCCACCTATTTACGTGCCATGACATTCCCAAAAATCTATAAATAAAGCTCTCTCTCCTCTTGGAAAGGGACCCCGAAGCCTAAGGAAAAAAGAGAGAGATCGTAGATCGCTCTTGCCTCCTTGCCTCGTCGACCACCGCCGGAGTTCTGTCAAACCACCGTCGGACCACCACCTCACGCCCTGTGCTCTGCCGGAACACCGCCTAAGGCCCGGAGTTCTGCCAAACGACCCTCGAAGGCCCGGAGTTCTGCAAGACCACCACCTTAAGCCCAAAGTTCTGCTGGACCATCACCTGACATCTGGACTTATGTCGTACAGTTGATGCTTGCAATCTGATCGCCCTTGGAGGCTAGTCAGCCAATTGTAACCAACTCAAGTTTTAGTGGAATCATTTTCAACTAGGTCAGACCTCGTGGTTTTTTTTACTTTTTTCAAGGCTTTCCATGTAAAAATCTTGCGTTCTCTGTATGTGAGCTGGATATCCGTACAATACTAAGACGTAGTATTCTAACTCTATCGCCACGTATACTATAACCCGCAACAATAGTATATATTGTCAGGAATTTAAAATTTCCTAACATAATGCCATTATTAATTTTTTATAGCAAAATTCGGAAACTATCTTTTTTACATTAAAAAATAAATAAATTTACAGGGAGTTTTACATAAATTTCTCAAAATTGCTGTACTAACGGTAAGGAAAACCAAATTCGACAAGCAATCTCACATGTTCAACATTTTCTTGCCACATTGTGCAGAAGCAAACAGCATCAACATATATATCAATTAAACACTTTCGGTGTGATTTGAATCATATGATAACACCTTAACGCCTTATGCTCAAAGAGAGCATTGGGGCCTACTTAATTGCAAGATTTTTATAAGAAATTCTTTATAATAAATTTTATAAAGTTGTTTAACTTTTCAAAATGTCCATCTTTGGCAAGGGCGGAACCCCTTTGGGGCTAGGGAACAATTATTACGTCTTCTGACCGAATGGTTTTATAGGTTCGGCCACCATTAAATTTACGCCACGTAGCAGCCCGACGACCCGACCCAAACCCGCGGTTTTTTGGATATTTGACGTTTCTTTTTCGCTTAAACGGGCGGGAAAACTTTAAAAGACGCGGGTATATAAACTTCTGGCCGATTATCTTCACTGTACACAGAACGTTATACAGTGTTTAGGGATATAGAAACTTCCGCATAGCGTTCCACGAGATGGATTCGAAGGAACCTACTCTGGGAACTCCTACTTTGGAAGAGTTAGACGAACACTAAGAAAATAACAGTTTTACAGAGATATTCCGTGAAAAACTACGTGAAAGAAATAAGTGTAACAAATACTAAGAAAATACCGAGTTTTGACAAGAAATACCGAGTACCGAGTACCGAGTACCGAGTACCAAGTGTACCGAGTACCGAGTACCGAGTAACACGGTAGAACAGAACCCTAAACCCTAAATACACGTCGTTTAGGATTCTGTTCGATTTACTAAGGAAAACCTAACATGTCTACGAAATGTGCACCGAGTTTTAATCATCAAATACCGAGAACATCGAACTAAACCTAATACCGAATACCGATTAGTACCGAGTTTTAGAATGTGTACCGAGTTTTAAAAACAACCAGAAATGTTTACCATATCCCTAAAACTCGATACTTTTAGATTGGTAACGAGATAAACAAACTTTTTCGGTAAATCGTTTCGAACCTCAGGCATTATATCAGCGACGGCTTTCGAATGGAGAATACGAAGAACTACGAGTTGAAATGCTGGAGAACTACGAGTTGAAATGCTGGAGAACTACGAAGGAAATGCTGGAGAACTCCGAAGGATTTGCTGGAAATCTAAAAAACGAAGTAAACAGTAACAGGGATTCGAATCTCCGTAAAAAGGTGAAGCGTCGCACTTCGAAGTGTTTGTGATGTTTTCCATTTAAAATTTAACACGTGCGATAACCCAAAACACAGCGGGTTGGGTCGGTGACTTTTCTTCATTCTACGTGGCGTTAAAACATTGATGGCCGAACGTAGAGGAGCGTACGTTCACCGGACTAAATAATTGTTCGGGGCTAGGGGGGCAATTGCCTCCCCCTCCAAAAAAAAATTTATTATTTTTTCATTTATACTCTTATTTAGTGATTTTTAGTCTTTATTACAAGGGTTTTTAAGCAATTGCCCCCCTAAAAATATTAAAATACTATGGTCTTTAGGCAATTGTCCCTAATATAACTAAATACATTGTGTAGATGTGTTATTGTTAGAGAATGATGAACCATATACAAAGCGAAATAGTAAATCAAAATTTGTTCCGGGGGTGCTACCTCCGAAAACCCCCGGAGTGGCGCTGCCCATTGACAATAACACATCTTATCATTTATTGCATTTAATAGAACTGATATGTATGAGTCAAATTATCTACAACAAGAAACACGTTAAATTTATAAGAGCTCATGCAACAATAAAACAATATGAGATTGCATCTACTATATGATACTTTCATGATGAACATTAAGCATGATCTATTATAAATGCATAATAATAAATAAGATTGAAAGTAGGACTAACAACCTAATATCTATGAACCTTATACGAGTAAAAAAGGGTAACGTAAGTCTATTTAATAATAAATAATAGTTACTTATTGTGGTTGACATGAATTCCAAATTCGATTGTGATTCTCATAGATTCACCAAATGAAAGACCTACAAGAGATTAAATTTTAATCTTTAGAGTTTAAGAGTTATCTTTATGAATTTATTTTAAGCAAATCATGAATGTATGAACTATGAAAAGCCATGAGAATCCAAAATGTTTTTTCCAGTTTTAAATAACAATCTTTGTATAGAATTGTCTTAAAATCTTCATTAATATAAAATTGTATTATATCTTTGATAATTTTCGAATGTAAGTCATGCTAATTGGATATAAAAATATTTGTACTTTTTGCTTTATTTTTTTATTGTCCTATTTCTCCTAACTTTTATCACATTTTGCATTTGTTTTCAATTATTTAGCAATCAAAAGCAAATGCTAATTATCTTCTAAATACTCTTTATAAGTAGCTCTTCAATAGTTGCAAGACGATCAGTCATCAGATGCTGGTGTGGGCTAGACCTGTCAATTTCGGGTCACGGGTCAGGTTCGGGTCGAACCCGGAATTGATCCGACACTATTCGGGTTCGGGTCAACCCGACCCGTTTTTACAAACGGGTCGATTTTTCAGACCCGAACCCGACCCGTTTCGGGTTCGGGTCAACCCGACCCAACCCGCTACGGGTTAAGTACTCCTCCGGCATTTTCCGGCAGCAGACATGGCAGCGGCAGGGGGCGTCGCGGCGGGGCAGTGCAGCGGCTGTGCGGGGCAACCAGCGGGGTAGCGACAAAGCCAAAGGCGGCGTCGCGACGACACCGCGCAGCGGCATGGCTCGGGTCTCGGGGGCTCGCGGCCTCGGGCAGGCAACGCCTGCAGGCGGCGTCGCAGCGACACCGCGGGTCCGCGACATGGCTCGGGTCTCGGGGGCTCGCGGCCTCGAGCAGGCCTGTGTCATGCACGTCATGCGCAGAGGCGCAGGCAGTGACGCGACCCTTGGCCAGTCGACATGGACCACGGCACCTCGCGTCACGCGGTCACATGGGCAGCCGGGGTAGCGGGCAGCCGGGCAGGCAACTCGGGTCAGCCGTTTTCTGGGTCATTCACCGGTCATTCCCGGGTTTCCGGGTCAACCCGACCCGGTTTTACAAACGTGTCAGTATTCTAGACCCGAACCCGACCCGCTTCGGCTTCGGGTCAACCCAAACCCGAAATTTTTGGGTCGGGTTCGGGTCGGGTCCAATATTGACAGGTCTAGGTGTGGGCACCATCAGCCATTAGAGGAAAAGTGAATTATCAACTTGAGGATTGATGAGTTGGTGGAAATCGTGCATGAGGCACTACAGGAAAACGCTCTGTTACCGGCGGACTTTGTCCGCCGGTAACATTAGAAATCTGTTGGAAAATTTGACTTTCCAGCAAAATTCAGGGAAAAAATACTCCCAACGATAATTCACACGTCGGAAAAACTAAACCCGCTAATTTGATATAGAACAAGCACTTGTTGGCGATGATACAGTAAATGATAATTCGAGGACAGATCGGCAACTCCTAGGAGAGTTACTGTTCATCAGAACAGTGAAAATAATAAATACGTAAGAGAAGAAGAGCAGTTCAGAAGAATATATTATGGGAAAAGTTTGATAGTTTTCACTATTTCTGCAGTGTATTGTACCATATGTTTTACAAAACCTTTTTCTTTTCCATTTGTTTTGTATAACACGACAAGCTGCTTAAACAAAAAGAAGACAGTAGTCCTTAGCAATCAGACTTACAGATTCACTAATTATGTTAATGCATCTAGTAAGTAACCGATTTTCGCATGGTAGTTTTTGTAGTAGTCAGGCCGAGATGTGAGCTTTTATCAAAGTTTTGCCGCTGGATCACAAACTGATCATATGATGTTATGAAGGTTTCCCTTTTTGTTTCCTTTCATCTTCCTTGACTCTATCTTCATAGATTCTTCTTCCTCCTATGGTGGTGAAGTGGCATTTTACAGATTACATCATTAAGAATCGTCTGAATCGAGCTCACATTCTTAACATTGTTGAGTTTATTGCAGAAAGCAAATATGAGAACACCAGAGTTAGTGAGATTCTAGCTAGAAATGATTCATGGTGTCATTGAAACAATCCAAATACTTCTAGTAGTTCATATGAATGAATCAGTGGAAAGGATAAATAAGTCTAATTTTTTCCAATCCGGGTGAGTGATAATTATTACTAGCTAGAGGGTTACAAACTTTATTAAATTAATTATTACTTAAAATATATTATTAAATTATAAATTAATTAAAATAAGCCATAAAATTATTAATTAATTAAATTACAAAAATATAATTTTTTTAGAAAATATTAAAATCCGCCGTAAATTATTAAAATTTGTCGAAAATTATTAAAATCCACCGAAAAATTCGTCAGAAAAAAATCCACCGAAAAATCTGTTTGGAAATTTGTAGGAAAAATTTCACCGTAATCCATCGGAAATCCACTGGTAATGAGCGATTTTCCTGTAGTAACTAGAATGCATGATGAGTACTCTATGATCAATGGAAGCAATATGAGTCATAAGATAAAGCATTCTAAATTTACCCTAGATATTCTCAATATTTAGGGGGTATGCTCTCTAAAAAATTTTAGATAGGCCCCTTTGTACCCATATGATTGGGGAAACTTGGACCATTGGAAGCTTAGGCCTTTTGGTTGGAGAATAGAGAGAGCTCTGAGACTTCATGATCCTAGAGTTATACGCAAACATCATTGTTCATGAACTTCCGTCGACCAGTGCCAGACCACTGCTTGTCCGCCAGCCATATATCACTGGACGATCTCCAATCTACCCTTCGCCATTGGACCTGTTGGATCTCCGTCCAACTACCTATTGTCGCTAGACCTCCCCCTATCTTCTGACCACTGCCATAACTCTGCTAGGTCGTCATTAGAGCACTACCCATCCACAGATCCCTGTCAAACCAACCGGTAACCACCGTTGGACCTCTATCCGACTGCCATTGACTCACCACTCTGACCACTGTCACTCGTCGACTAAGGTCCTTCCGACCACCAACACCTGTCGACTATTGTCCCTCCAACCACTGTCACTGTCGACTTTGATCCCTTCGACCACCTTCATCTGTCGATTATGGTTCCACTGACCACCATCGCCTAACTATGGTCCTTCCATCTTCAATTGCTTGTCTACTACAATCCTTTTGGCCACTGTCGCCCGCCAACTACAATCCACCAACTATGATCTGGTAATAATTAATTCATGCTTTATTGTAAATATTTATCTTGGAGTGATGCTCAAAAATTTAATTTGAAAGAATTATTCTTTTATCTTTTAATAAATAATATCAAAGCTATCTAATTTTTTTATCAATCTAAATATCAATATAAATAAAACTATTGATCAAAACATCAATATATACATTTATATTCATTTCCCTAAAAATCAAGTGCACTACTTAGGATTTGCACAATCATATCATAACTACTCTGTCGTGAGTATAAAAAAATAACCATAATAATAAAAAAATAGAATATGAAGAATCCTAACTATCCTGACACTCCTGATCTCCTGAATTAAAAATATTTAATCACATATAATGATCTCACAAGCCATCAAGCAACCAAATTCTATAATAGAATTTAATACAAGGTAAAGGAATAATATGCATGTCAGTAGTCAAATCATAACAGTAGCATTCACATGATCATATGATAATATAATAGAAATTAATAAATAAATACAAGTATCGAATCACTAAAGAAATTATCGTATCAATACTACAATCATTAGAGAAATCATATAAAATAACAAATCAAAACATCGTTAAAGATTATCAAAATCATATCAATATAATAAAATCATATAAATAAGTGTATCTATGTATCACATGCTTATAAATATCATAGCAGTGTCAAGTCAGTTTAGTATCTAATGCATATGCTTAATATATATCACATGATCATCATCTTAATTGTCGTAGAATAGTTATAACATCAGCAACATAGGTAAAAGTAACACTAAAGCCGTACAGTGACAATGATTTAGTAGCATACATTCTAATAATCATATTAAACAAGTGAATGTCATGAATATAGTGGTGTTTTTCATGTAGTAGTGTCAGTAATAACTATTAGCTCATTAAAGAAAGTCATCACTCTTTACTCTTCGGCATAATAATCATCTCTTTATAATTCTCAATCAGTGTATCACATAAATCAATAGAGGGTAACACCAAACTACAATATTTAAATGAAGGCATGTCGGCCCAACATCTTGCACATGTTAAATATTCATAAAATAAATAATTTTATTTAAAAAATATTTGTGAAATTGGTTTGCAAAATGAACATCTGATGCACTATAGGAAAAATGATATTTTCCAGCAACCATTTCCGTTAGAAAATGACTTAAATCTGTCAATAATTTATATTTCTGATGAAAAAATTGTCAACGGTAATTCACGCATTAGAAAATAAACATTGTTGAGAAATTTCAATAGAAAACATTTCCGATAGAAACTACTTTAAAAAAAAATAAAAAAATTCATAATTTAGCCTGCGAATTAAGCCCGCCCCGGATTTATGGGCCCATGAATCAGGCCTGCCTACAAACCAACTAGTCCCGCCAACGACCTTGTAGGCCTATGAACCAACCCCCTCCAAAAAAAAAAAGATATTTTTGAGTTCCTATCACTGAATAAAATAAGTAAAATAGTTAGTATAATTTTAATAAATATTTTAGATTGATGCATGTAAATATCATTTTTTTCTAATGACACTCTTAATTTTAGAAGTGGATCAAAGCATATGCATCCCTCGATCTCTATCAAGCTTATAAGGATGAAAAGAATATCTGTTGACCTACTACAATTTTAATATCTCTATAAAACCTAAAATATTTAAATATCAATCATATGTTTAGGCAACCCAACATTCTATCTCAATACTCCTAATTGCTCTTGCATTCTTCCATCAAGCCTATACATCATACTAAGTTTTAACTACACACATGATCATTGTATGCATTATATGAAAACATGATATATTAAAAACATTTATAAATTCTTTAGAGTGCAAGAGTCTACATTAGTACTTAATATACTATTTAGATCATCAACCTAAAGTAAGACATCAAGCCAGGCATAGAAAAAATAACAAGCAAACTTATTTTCATTATATTCATAAAAAAATCAAAGTACAATAGAAGTAAAATTTTATCATCAAGAAGGATCAAAGTATCTTCTCTACACACATTCTTCTTTCACTTATCGAGTTGATTATACAAACTCAGGCTAAACTCTCCTAGAGATATATTGCACTTTCCTAGCCTCTCTTAAATTTTACTTTAATATGGTACTAGAGAAGTGCAATAAAATGTATTAAATTTTATTTAAGTGATTAAACTTTTTTACAAATAGAATTGAACATCTATTTATAAGAAAACATAAGAAAGACCTCAAGCACTGCGACTCTTGACAATGTGGCGTTACAACACTTAAAGTGAACTAGCGCCTCAGTGTTGACAAGTTTACTTGGCTGCGACACTTGATAATATAGAATGGTTACTAATTGAATAGACACATCCTTTTGTTATATTAGTAGTGGCTCTAGGAAGTTATAACTATTACGCCATGATGCTCCAGAAATGAGTGAAGTAGCACTTGTGTGGAGTTTTTGATGCTGGGGCATTTGAATTGTAACACTATGACATGCATTCATTTTCTTGAGAACTTGATGTTGCCAAGCTGAATGTTCAAAACGCAGCGTTGCTGCCTGTGATGCCCCTGCAGCACTCGCAAACATAGATGATGGTGCTGGAATGTCCAAAAATGACACTTTAGTATAGTTGATTTAAACGTAGTGGCTTTGTTTCATTCGGCGCCGCGACGCTATGTAATACTTTGTATTTTTTAGTATTTCCTGTAAAAATAGTTAAAATAACACATTTTTTACAAAAATTCAAATATAATACATAGTACATAATTTACACTTAAATCAAATCATGTGATTTCTCCCCTTTTAGGATTTTTCACGTAAAATTATTGATCTCTTATAACTTTTGCACCCTCTCTTGTATATGTTTGTGTGTTAAATCTTTGTATAAAACTTGGACATTAAATTCTATATCTCTCTACTTTTGTGAATGTTTCGGGACACAACAGAGTCTTTGTAAGGTATGTAAGATAGGGAGTAATTAGTGTTATTTGCTGCATGGGAGGTGGGGAGGTTCTTCTAGTTTAAACAAGTTTTCAAAAGGGTTAGAAAACCTCTATATGGGTTGGCTCTAATAGTGAAGGTAGTGGTAGATATAGCAAAGAAGGAAGGCGATTCCATTATGGAATCCATGAGGATAAAGAGAAAATAAAATGCTCGTTGAAGTCGGAGCACCAAGAACTGATCATAACAATTTAGAAGAAGCCCTAATTGAGGAACTTTTATTTGGTCCGGTGAATGGACGTGGAGCTAGGTTCGGCCGGCACTTAGATCGCGCCACGTACCAGGCACAAAATCGTGGACCTGACCCGACGAATAGTGGGTATGTCGCACGTGCGTTTTTTTAAATCCATGACAACCCAGTATTGCTAGGTATTGCTCGATATTGCTAGGTATTTGTCGATTTTGCTCGGCAATAACAAGAAATACCATTATGTGAAAACAAATACCGAGCAATACCGAGTAATACCAAGCAATACAGAGCAATACCAAGTTGTTCTAGAAAAAACTCGGTATTGCTCGGTATTGCTCTTCATAGAGCGGTATTTCTCATTATTGCCAAGCAATACCTAGCAATACCGAGCAAATACCGAGTAATACCTAGCAATACGCAAACATAACATTCCCGGGTTCCGGTCCGGGTCAAGTCGTCGGGCCGCACGGTAAAGAGTAAGAGCACGTTGCGCGATCTCAGTGGTGACCACACGTAGAGCTACGTCCGGTCACCAGACCTAATAATTGTTCCTAATTGAGGATCCCATCGCAAGGACACTAAGTAGAAAAATCATAACAAAGCACATAAAAGCTCAATTGCAAGAACATTGCAAGCAAAAAATTTAAAAATCAAAATTTTTTATTTTTATTTTTATTTAAATCAAAACTTAAAATGTCCTTGCACTCATTTAGTTATAGTAACACCTTTGAAGTTTCTTATCTAAGAATATAATTGGGAATGATTTGCTTGCTCCATAATGATCAAGAGAAATTAAGGAATGCCTCAAAAGCATCTTGTGGATCTTCTTTTGTTTATTTCGCATTAGTTTATGTGCAATAGCATATCTTTATCAAATATTTAACTTTTGGATTTCTATCCATTAAATTAGGGATGCATCATGAATCGTGCTAGCAGGCACAAGATGCCGGATCAAATTTGCTTCTTTGAAATCCCCGTCTCAGCTGCAAGTCTACTACAACTCGCTTCAACCTCTCGACAAGGAGGTCGATTTCTTTCCCGCTATAAAAAAACTATGGTCGAAAGATCGAGAGAAACACTTCTCCAGATTGGCGAACAAAGAAAAATTGTTAGGGTTTTGCTTTATGAAATTATTTGTGTGCGAATGGAAGCCGTTAATAATGCTTATGATGTCAAGCTTAGGGAGATACATTTGGGATAAACTTGCGGATAAGCAAGGTACAAAAGGTTCGGATTCTCAACTTACCTTGTCATGTTGAACCGTATGTACATTAAAAAAAATAAAGCAAGAATCCTATTACAGCTTTATTTGGCTTCCATTGATGCAGAGTTTGTTGTTATCTGAGTGGGATGGGCTCTTCTCGCAGCCGACAGGCATTGGCTTTTATGTTTCTTTACTGCTTGGCCTGTCCTTTGTCGCAGTCTTTAGGTGAGGCCAATTTCACCCCTGAATGTGTTTGGGCTGGAGTCTTCTTGTTTTATGTCAATGCATCAAAGATTCTTTTTTTCTCGGGTGGTTCAATGCTTCTTGTTGGAAATGATGTAAAGATGCATTCTTTCTTGTTTTTTTTTTCCTTCAGGTTTTAGTTTTAATGAATGTTCTGTGTTTGGTGATTTGACTCAGTGAATGGTCTCAGAAAGGTAAGAGGTGTGAACTTAGGAGGGTGGTTGGTGGTGGAGAGATGGATCAAACCTTCCCTTTTTGATGAAATTCCCAATGGTGATATGCTTGTGAGTGTTGTCTCTCTCGGCCAAATTGTTTTTTTTCTTCTTTATCACTGTGTTATTATTTTGCTCCGCTTGTTTCTTTCCTTATAAAATAAAATTATAAAAAGAAAAACAAAAACAAAACTTGTTTCTTAGGATGGAACTCAGGTTCAGTTCAAGTCAGTGACACTACAGAAGTATGTGAGTGCTGCCAATGGGGGAGGCATGAATGTAACTGTGGATCGTGACATTCCTTCTTGGTGGGAGACCTTCAAGGTTTGACCCCTGAGACTAATTTAGAAAGAATGAAGTATTTCTTTCTTGTTGCTTCTTTTCATTACATGTATACCGAGTTTGGTTTCATTTAGGGGCCAATTTGATGCGACATATGTAGTTTTGACTTGATTGGAATCATTTTCCTGAAGAGATTGATTTTTATTGCATTTAATTTCAATGATGTCTATTTATTTTGGATGTACAAAGTTTTGGCAAACTAAATTTTTATGTTTAATTAAGTTGCATGAGTTTTATTTTTACTATCCTATTTTATTATTGATACATCTCTAGAAAATTCACATAATTGGCATGAATCTCGAGGTAATATTTAAACTAGAACATTTTAAAAATTAAATTCAGGAGCACTTGAACTCCTATTTCAATAAACCTTTAGTCAAACTGAATGTGCCGACGAGACAAACCCATCATCACTTCAAGCGATCTGATTCAAGTTCAAATGAGCTCAAATCAGGCACATGAAATATATTTGAAAACTTCTAAACATTAATTGAATCACAAAATGGTCTCTAATTGTAGTATGTTTATACTCAAATTGAGTGGTTCGATGAGACAAATATAACTAGCCTAAGATCATTTGATTTTGACATTATAAAGGCACTCAGATGTTTGATAAATGATCTATGATCAAGAGATCAATAAGGATTGTATGATGGAGTGTTTTAGATTATGTCTAAATTTATTAAAATACCCCTCTCAAAAAGGCTATAAATAGAGCCACATTCTCAACATGGGAGAGGGTTCAGGAGTTGAGACGGCTAAAGAACTCTGTTGTATTTTTTGACAATCAACGCTGACGACCAACATAAAGAATCGCCGCCACCATTGCTAGACTTCCATTATCCGACTACTATTGCTTGATTATTAATGTTTAATCCTTTTGTTGGGCTTTATTGCCTGCTTGTGGATATTTGATTTCTATAATTTGTACAATGACAATTAGACAATTGTTCTCAACTGTAAATAATATCATATTTTTTAATTGTGAGGAAACAAAGATTCTTGTATCTTTTATCACATGACGAAGTATTGCAACTAGGCTATACCCCGTGATTTTTTTCTTTCATTAAATTTTCCATGTAAAAATTTCGGTTTCTTATAACTTTTTTCTATGCTTGTTGGATTTTTTTTTTAAGCCAAGGTATTAAACATAAAATCTATTCCCGCAAATTTTCTAGCATGCTATTTTATTTATTTATTTATTTTTTAAATTTTCCAGCATGCTATAAATATAATTTTGTGCCAAATTAAAGTTTTAATCCTTCTCTTATTAACTATAGATTATGTCATTTTTATTGCATACTAGAAAAACTTTAGTTGATTTACAAGCAAATATAATGGAACTCACTTCTAATCTTTATGAAGATGAATTCCACATATATGAACTGATATTCATTAACTTTCTACCTAGCAAATGCTTGAACTCAGTTTTAAAATTGAGTTCCAATTAATTCAAATACTTAAATAAATAAAAACTAGAATGTTTTTTCTTTGTTTCCGTTTTAGTTTGTTTGATCTATTGCATAGAGATTGATTATGATTTAACTAGAATGACGTAGGTTCATAATAAATGTTTGCTAATTTTGCATCTAAGTTAATTTACAGAGAATTAAACATTAGTGAAACTTTTATGTGTTAACCCTTCCTTACATTCAAAATGCTACTTCTATTAATTATCTCGCTGAAAGCTAGTCCTGTTGGGATATACATTGGAGCTGGTTTAAAAACATGCAGTTGAATGCTAAACAAGGAGTTGTTTTATTGAATGCTAATGGTCCATTTTAGCAATTGGCAGCACTTGTGCAGTCTATGTTGTTGATATATATGAGTTCTCCATGGTCCTATCTCCCAGTTTAAGCATTGTTCGAAAGTGAGTGACAAGCACATTGGTTAGTGCTGATTGAACGGCATCTTAGTTCACGACACAATGGCGTTGGAAGTTCAAGCAATTTTTTCATGTATGTTCGTTTTGGGGGATTTGGCAATACTCAAGTTTCTATTAGGATTTAGGAGTAATGAAACTCTTGAGCAAGGGGAGATTATTGGATCTAAGTGATAGTCGATAAAAGCAAGCATAACCAATGTGAAACAAGGTGTTGAGCTTTGTTTGTATTAGTTTTAGTCCTTAATGGCTTACGTTTCTGGGTTAGATGTATGTTTACTAACTGGTGTACTCAGCATGCACAATTTTGACATATGAGTTTTTGAAAACTCAAAATTTAAGTTGTTATTACGTGGTAATAATATATGTTGATGTGCTCTTTTAATAGAACAAAACTATTATCGTAGATCATGGGCTTCTTTTCCAATGCCTAGTTAGTCACTAGTCACTGATGTAAGGCAAACCACCGTTTATGACGATTGAAGAGAATACTTTGAGAGTCCATTTATGATGAAAGTGTCTCAAGTAGGTAATGCACTTAGTTTTGGCCGTGGCATTTGCCTCACTAAAGCACAATAAAAGTCACTTGTGAGTGTCATCAGCCTCATCCAGACCATTTAACAATTGTTTGCCTTAGATAAACTTGTCTCAGTTTTCTAATGAGTTATGCTTTACAAAATTAATTCTGATAATCTTTTCTTATATTAGATATGGAGAGTATCTGAAAATATGTTTCAGTTTCGATGCTTTGGGGGCCAATTTTTAACATCACAAAGTGAAGGGAATGTGATATTAGCAACAGCAGATATACCCACTGTTTCAGAAACATATATAGTTGAAAGAAACAATACAAAAGTCCACATTAAACTTTTGAGTGGCAATTATTTGCAGGTATGGCGTTGGTCCATGAGTATATAACTTCATACTGAGTTGGCTTTCAGCCGATCTTGTTAAGTACCAAATGTTGACTTAGGCTACAGAAGATTATCAGCTCAAGACTGATTATGATGGCGAACCAGGGTGGGATGATAATGAAGCAACGTTTGAAATGGTGATATATGCCAACAATTTGCATGGAGATTTTCAGCTTGCTAATGGATATGGACAAGATAAAGCCAGAGAGATCTTAATGGTAAGCTATCATCCTTTGCTTGGTTCAAAATAATGGCAGAGACTGGTAAATAGTATATAAACAGTCCGTGTCTGGGTGGAACCAGGTGGGGCCTAGCAGTATCATGGCTTTCCCATTGTATTTGTTTATTCAAATAAGGTTGCATTTGAATATCTTCACAAAGCCTCACTCTTTCTTCAATTTGTTCTATAAGCGTTAAGCTTTCATCTAATTGCTCATATTTGTAGTGAACTCTGTTTTGTTGGAGAATTTAAATATCATTTTTGCACGTATCTATTGCTATCTTAATGTTTGCCTATTTGCTGATGTTAACTTTCTTCAATGTGAACTTTATGGATCATTTTTATCCCAGTGAAATTTATGTTATAGGAGTTATGTTTCTTCCTTATTTTGGAGCTGTTACTTGTGTTCAAACATAAGGAGGTTGGACCAAATATTTTTCTATTTCTGTTGGATTCATCAAGGACCAGCTTTAAGCCCATATCTTTTTTGCTTTAGTCGTGGATGTTCTTACTAGACATTTGCAGGAGGATGTATCTTGGTGTATACTTTTTGCTGATGATATTTTCTTGTTGATAAGGCTAAAGAGGGAGTTAAAGGCAAACTTAAATTATAGAGGTAAACCTTAGAGTATAAAGATTTTCATTTGAGTAGATCTAAAACCGAATACATGGAGTATAATTTTAGTAGTAATAGATATAACGAGGGGATTGTGACTTTGGGCGATCAAGTCATTAATATGAATACTCATTTTAGATATCTCGGGTCTATTGTCCAGAGTGATGGTGAAATCGATGGGGATATTATTAGTAAATGGCTTTTCCCCCAGCCACGAAGCTTAGGGTTCTAGGCTCAAAATAAATTTGTGTGCATGTTTCTATTCTTGACACTCAACTTACCTATGCAAATAAAAAGTTATATATGAGTAGATATTTACTAGCATTAGAAATAGTTGTTGACTAATTAATGTGATTTTAATCATAATAGTTTCATATCAAAGATTAAAATTATGGGAAAGGATTATTATAGTGATAATAGGAGTTGCAATATTGAAGATAAAACAATAAAAATAGATTTTGATGATATGCGGTAATTATTATATGAAGTACATCTAGAAATTATGGCTAGAAATACGCATAATTAATTAGTATATATATATATGGATATTTAGCTTTTATGAATAGAATTAACTTCTTCTTTATTAAGATAGATCTGATTGAGCAAATTACTCAATCATTGCATTATATCATATATTATTTTCTTTCTAATGAGTAGTTGTAGAGCTCTATTTATCATGGTATTTGAGCTGTGCTCCAAGTCTTCTTTTTGTGCCTTAATGATTCGTAAGGATCCTATGAGATCTTATGAAGATTGCAAGCCTCATCTTGCACTCGCTCGATGAACAACTATCTTCTTCGGCTAGGTGTTTTGAAGATTCTGTGTGGATCAGGTGAAGATCCTTGTGTGGATCCTATAAAGATCCAGTGTGGATCTCGCTCGCATGCTGACTCATTTGTTTGCTCAACCACTCAAGCTGTCTTTGTTGGCTAGTGTGATCACATGTTATGTCTGTTTTGCTCATTTATGTGATCTGTGCTGCTTGTCGTCTGCCAACATAAACTTAGTGTCTCCTTGGCTTGCTTGCATGATCACGTTGTCCACACCCGCTTCACTGCTCACACATGCTTTGCTTCTCATATAATTGCTTCTGATTGTGCTTGCTTCTCTCATCGTCTACATTTTTGTTGTTGCTTAATCTTTATTGTAGTGATAAATTGCTTTGTTGCTAACACTAGATCTTTGTTTTAGTGAGGATATCATTTTTTTCCTCTTGGCTCAAATCTTTGTGTTGCCTCTTCATCCATTTTTTGAGGACTTGATAACATCATGCTAACTATGTCAACTTATCAACTAGCAATTTGCACATCTTTGGTGTATGATTCATAGGTAAAAACTATATCTGTGTTGCCTCTTCAAATTCGATCATGTCATGGGAGTGTAGAATTATGGGACACATTGATGGGAGTGATCTAGGTCCTTCTGAATTTTCAAAGTTTGCTTAATTAAAAATAAAGATGCAAGTGTCTTGGCATGAATCTTAGGATTTATCGATTAGATGATTGCTCTCAATTTGTATTTACAAAAGGTTTATAATCATATGCAACTAGAAATTTCCAATTAGAATATGAGGTTGCAAGTTACACCCATGGACACCTATCAATTGAAGATTATTTCTCGTCTTCAAAATTTATGGATTGAATTAGTTTGCATGATTTATGTTAATGTACCATTGTGGATCCTTTTTAATTATTCAAAAGGTTCATGAACAAAGCAAGAGAGTTCAATTTTTCAATAAAACTTCATTTTGATATGGATGCCACTTGTTCCAATTTGATGAAGCGTGTTCCTTCTCTTTGGATGCGTGCTTTAGACAATTACTTCAAAGAGCAACGCCTTGCGACACAAACTATTTTTCAACACAAAGTGCATGAGAATGTAGTTGGGTAGGTGGCTCAATAAATAAATATATATATAAATATATATATATATATATATATATATATATATATATATATATATATATATATATATATATATATATATATATATATATATATATATATATATATATATATATATATATATGAAATAGGTACATCACTTTAGTTTCAAGTACATCACTTTAGTTTCAAGTGCTATGGATTTTGTTGTCAATTGTGCAAAGAAAGTTGCAATTATTGTAAGAAGCTAGGGTATATAATTAAAGAATGTTGTACCGATTGTTAGAATCAAGATGCAAATCTTGAACAAGTAGTCGTTACTATTTGCTTAGCAGTTGTGGACAAATCAAGTCTTACTCTTAAGATGGTTTAGTGTATTATAATGAAAGTGCTATCACTCTAAGGGCTACAAGGTATGAATGCACTAACACCATTTTAGCTTGTGAATTATGTTACTGTTGACCTGTATGTTAAATCCAAAGGAAACAAAAAAAAGAAGCTCAAAATCATACCTTGACCGTTGGATCCACGAAATCTGTCGAAGTCCTCCGCGATACCTTGCCGAAATCCCGCTGCAAACGGCGCCGCTCCAGTCGATTCCCCGCGAGTCCAGCGACTCGCCTCGATCGAGAGCCCAAACGCGTCGTTAAATACTGCACCAAACGAAGCTCTTCTCCCGTTCGAACTCTCTGTCCCGAAGCTCTCCCCCCTCACGCGAACTACTGCTCTCCACGCTCGGTTCCACACACACGAAGCTCCCATCCCTGCTTCTCTTCTCCGGCTCAGACGACTTCCTCTCGTCGCTACCTCCCCTGACCGATCTTCCTCTCCACCTTCCGTCAGTCCACACGCGGAGAGAGAGAGAGAGAGAGAGAGAGAGAGAGAGAGAGAGAGAGAGAGAGAGAGAGGGAGTTCTTCTTACCTCCTCCGACCAAATCCCGAGCCACCTCCAAGCCCTAGCCGATCCCTAGCTTCTCCGCCTCCTCTACCTGTCGTTGCTTCTGATCCAGAGAGAAAGAAGAGAGATAGAGAGAGAGAAGCCAAACCCGACCGACATCTCCCCCCCTGTCGGATCGAACCATACGCCATTTTGATCGGAAAAAGCAACAGTGGGAGCACGCTGTTGTGAAGGTAGTTTGCTCCCTTTCAAGCACTTCTTCGGCTTGACCCCGTGAAACCGAAAGGGGGAGAGGGAGATGTTATTTTTTTTATATATATATTTATTATAATTATTATTTAATATAATTAAGTATAATTAAATTAGGTTTAATTATAATTAATTATGTTAATTATTAATTAATTATGATTAATAATAATTAATTATAATTGATTAAATTAATTATAATTTAATTGTTATTTTTAGTTATAATTAATTAATAATGATTTTAATTAATTATAATTAATTAAATTTAATTATAGTTAATTAAATTAAATTATAATTAATTACTTTAATTTTAATTAATCAGTATTAATGATAATTAATTAAGTTAATTTTAAATTAACTTTTTTAATTATGATTAATTAAAATTAATTTAAATTAATTATAAAAAATGATGCTCTTTCCTCGATCTACGCACCGACCTCGCGCAGGTATAACTTCTAAACCCTAAAACTTTGAAAACCCAGTCCCGGCGCTTGCAACGCGGCGAACGACCAACTCATGCACGCTTTTCTCTAGCGTGGTGAGAAGGGAATTCGTTGCGATGCTTGCGACGGGGCGGGTAATCAAAACCCCATTTTCGACGTTAGTGTCGGACCGGAAAACCAACTCATGCACGCTTTTCTCTAGCGTGGTGGGAAGGGAACCCGGTGCGACGCATACAGCGAGGCGGGGTAAAATATAAAACTGCTTATTTTAAACTGGTGCTCGCAACCCATGCACGCCTTTCTCTGGCGTGGTGGGGAATAAAAATTATTACGGCCGCGGTGTCCTCTTTTGAGGGCACCTACCGTGCACGCTTTTCTCTAGCGTGGCGGGAGGCCCAGTTTTCCGTAGTTTTCCCCTAAACGGGGGAGACGCCGGAAGGTTGCCGAAATTTAGGGTAAATGCAATTCGTACTTGGACAATTTGGAGCCTTACTTGGACATTGATTGGAGCATTAAATGGACTTAATTCAAACTCAAACAATCTAATAAGTTCGAATGCAAACGAAACAAGAGAATGGCTTGAACTCAAGTGAACTGCAGGGGACTTATGAACTCGGACCGGATTGAACAAACAGTGAACTATTTGAACATGCAATCAAACTTGCAAAGACTACAAAGGACTGAACTTGAACTATACAACATCAAGGAGAACACAAACTTGACTTGAATCAGATGAGGAAGACTTGCAAGCTTGAATATTGACTTCTATGAACTGAACTAGAAGTTGTAACTACGAGGAGCTTGAACCCAAAAGAAGTTCAAATTAAATTCTAAATGAATTTGAATATGAATGAAACAAATGACAACATGAGAACTATACTTGAACTCAATCATAAAAATGCAAGTGCTAAATTCCAAATTATTTGATTGAGAACTAATAATCATAAGGGGCAAGAACCATGAGCTAAACTATGAAATGTTGAACCTCATTCGCAATATACAAAGGTAAAGTGGGATCATGATTCTCAAATGCATTAAATGATGCATGATTCTCAAATATATGAAATGATTCATCCATGGATAGTGGAATGAAATGCTCATGAACCAAATTTTAGAGATCTAGCAATATCTCTATAATGAGTATGGTGAACATAGAAGCCTACAATGGTTGTTCATATCACCTGTGCTAATATCGTGTCAAGCGTACATTCCCATTCCCTACAAGCACAAAGGAGATGATCATCGCAATATCCTAGCAGTCAACATCAACTAGCTAGTGAAGGAAGAATGAAAATCCCTTACAAACAACTATGAGATACTTGTGATCATCCATGAATGATAATGGCATGCTTGGAGTCAATACAAATAGAATTGGCAATCCACTCATAAGTAACATCGATTTAAATGATGTATAAGTGATAGGTTCTATACAAATATAGCCATACACTCATATATTCGACAGATCGTTCACAAGGTGGTGATGAAAGCCATGTAAATTAAGGGAAGATACATATGATGCAATATACAACGAAAAGAGTTTTTATAGATTATAGCAACATATATGCAGTGGGTATAATATCTTCATATAGTCAACACCAATCAACGTACATGGAGAGGTTAGTGACAGATGTATACTCCTATAAATTACTGTAGAAAACCCATGGTGTACCCAATGTAATGTTCATAAGCAGAGTGCTAAAGAGTTACAATAAATTGAAGCACCACGCTATTTTCTAGCAAACACAAGAAGAATTGTAATGAAAGAAACCCGTTACATACAAGTAAAGACATCTATAAATAGACGTAGGAGAAATTCCTTTCATATGGAGATCCGATCGATGGTGACGATGAATGATATGTAGTGGATGCTAAACCATCTTATAATCAGCAGTCACTTGATCCAAGTTAGAAGGCATTGATTCCTTACATCCAGAAAGATTCGATATGCAATGGAGACAACAAACTGAAGGACCCTCCCCGGTGAATGAGAAAGGGGGGAGTCAACATTAAGGTAGGGAAATGTCTCATAACATCAGGACAATAACGCCACCGGATCTGCAACATTTGTACAAGCAGACAGAAGGCGTCAACAAAGTCTGAAATAAGTACCCCTGCACGTGCACTATAAATTGTATACACATAGGTACACTAAAGGGAAAAATACAGTCTCAACCCGCATGGGCCCCGGCGAGCATGTTATTGGTACACACATGACGTCTAGGGATGCTGCGCGGGTTGACAAGTGAATTCAAGTTCGAACCCGATCCTTCTATACGTGTCAATAGAAGTCGACAGGGTTCGAACCAACAAACGAATATACGGTTGCGGCGACCGCTATATTTATATTAATACATTCATACTAGGCTTTCAAGGCCTATAGCAATGAGAATTCACTATCAAGGGCACAAAGCCTACGAAACCCGATCCCCTATCAGTAGCTCGACCGAATTGACAGGGTTTAATCAATAAATGGAAATGCCCCCAAAAACACCCCGATGATGGCCGTGTTGAATGTAGATCTCAACCGGAGGAGTTTCCAAATGTTTTCAAATGTCTCCCAAATGTCTAAAGTTCACAAATATTTCTTAAAATTCCACCCAAATATCCATTCAAAGTCCAAATCCAAAAATCTCAAAAAAATCCCAAAAAATTCCAAAATACCAAAAATATTTAAAATTGAAATAAATCCATCAACACACTTAAAGCAAAATCCATTCGCCCTCCGCAACAGTTTGTCGAGGCGGACAAATTGAAATTTACTCTAGTTCACAAAGAGCCAAATGCCTATTTGAAAATATCACTAGGATCTATTCTCAAACAATCTTTTGTCAGTAAGGACGTGGTACGTGTCCTCTAACCGGCAGTTTCGCCGCCAAATGGCACTGCAGGTAAACGGTTATGACCCGGGGCCCTCTGAACCGAGTGGTTTTGCCGCCAAATGGCACCACAGATACCGGTTATGGCCAGAGCCAATACGTTCCTTAATGGCGTTAAATCCTTGAGATATGAATCAATAGGATATGATTGATAGGGCACAAAGCCCTCTGTTAGCTAAGGTGGATTCAAAATTGTCCCCTTAGACAAGCATCCAACCCCGGTCTATAAGGTCCCCTTGGACGAAGCAACCCATGGCTGCCGACAAGGATCCTTCTGTCAGGTTGGGTCGACTACCTCCTCTGACTAAGTAGACCAGGGACCATGATGGCCCGGGATGACGGAACCATGGGATCTTGATCGGGTCTATCATCCATTCCCCCACCATCCACTTTAAGTGCTAGAGGGTGAAATTTCCTATTTTAAATATCAAATTTTCCAAATTTTCAAATCCAATCATTGCTGCTATTATATGCCAGATAACACGTATTCTACGTATCTGATTGATGACTAGCCTTAATCGAAAGTTCTCTCTCATTATCGGGAGGGATAATTAACTATAGGGGCTTGCGCCTATAGGAAACCAGAACTCAGATCATAAAGTCCTCACAAAATGAGGGCGAAATCTCTGGGTAGTGTCTTATCTACAAACCCATCTGCCTTCCAAAATTTACCCCGGAACTTAGTCCGTTAAAACTCCCTCGCCGAAATAAAAAAGAAAAGCGCGGCGGGGAGGCCGGGGCCGAATTTTCGGAGCCCACAGTTACATCAGATAATGGTTTAAAATTGCGCAATATAAGGCTCGCCTTGAGGCCCGCCTTTGCACAATTCCAGTAAAAAATGCATCGATGCTTACCCCTTGAGTTTTTTTTATGAGGCTTGCTCCTCAATTTGGTTGAGGCCCGCCTCGCCTCACTGGCATGAGGCTTACGCCTCACGCTATATATATTAAAACTTACATAAATCTTGAAGTAAAAGCCCGACACTGAACTCTATAGGAGAGGAGGAAGGGGAGAGAGCAGTTCATCATAATGATGATTCAAATGAAGAACCCCTTAGTGATGACAGTGTTGATGACTTATGAGTTCTTATGTGATATGTCATTGCTATTTGTTTTTGGAAATTGGAATTATATGTTAATGAAAAGAATACTGGGATTTGGGAAAGATAGAATTTTGAGTTGAACTATAGTTCATGTTGTCTTATTATTGGGATATTTTGATTTCACTTCATATCTTATGCTTTTTTTTTTATATTTTATATTATTCACTTATTAGTATATAAAAAATTTATCATTTTATTTTTACGCAATCTTTTGATTTTGAGGCGAGCGCCTCAAAACGCCTAAAGGCTTACGCCTCGCCTCATGAATGAAAAACGCCTCAATACCCAAATACGCAATTTTAAACATTGCATCAGATTATATGATCCGTACTTTCCATCTTCTATATAATATTTGATTATATCATGGATCATTATCTATTTAATTAAAGCTATTAGAGATATTAATTTATTTGTGAAAGATGTTCTCGTATCATCTAAGTTTGTTGCTAATCTCTTCTAAGTAGAAAAATTGATTGAGAATAATTGTAATGTTTGATTTCCTCAGGATTAGGTGATAGAGAAAATCCTCATAAAAGGGTCCAAAGTTTGATGATATTTCTCTTGCGTCCTTCCACTTTTAAGGTTCTCATTATATCGTTTGCTGCAGAAAATTAAAATGATGGTTTATGGCATAACCATTTGGTCATCCAAATTCTACTGTTTTATCCCATTTAGGCGATAGAGAAAATCTTCATAAAAGGTCTAAAGTTTGATGATTATTTCTCTTGCATCCTTCCACTTCTAAGGTTCTCATTATATCGTGTGCTGTAGTAAATTAAAATGATGATTTATGGCACATCCATTTGGTCATCCAAATTCTGTTGTTTTATCTCATTTAGAGGATATTTGTTTGGTTAAAAAAGAATACATTGTAAAATAAATACAATGTAAAAGAAATGTAGTGTAAAATATATACTTTGAAGTTATTTCGCGACTGGTGGCGATGGCGACAATGGTGGCTGGTGGTTGGTGGCGGCTTGCAACAGTGATAGCTGCCAACGGTGGTTGGCAGAGGCTGGTGGTTGTGGTGGCCAATGACTGGTGGCAGAGTTAGGCAGTGGTAGCCGGTAGGTGATTGAGGCGGTCAAGCGAGCTTGCTTGTGGTGCAAACGGTTCTCGTTCAAAACTGGATGAGTTTAGTTTTCCTCAGAAATGAACTAAAATAATTTACACAACATTTATTTTACATTCATTTTTCATCCAACTAAAAAGTAATATTTTCAAAATCCCTGCATTTAGAATACTTTACACCCAGTTTACTTCTTACCAAATAGATCCTTGATAAACTCTGGTTTGTTGGGTAAATAAAATTTCTTTTCATCTTTCTTTTTTATTGTTCAACATGTGAAATTAGGAAAGCGTGAACCTTCCTTTTCCATTACATGGTAGTCATGTTGAAAATTATTTTAACTTAATTCATAGTGATGTGTAGGGTATTATTCATGTTATATTGCACACGCAATATATTTACTTTATAATATTTATAAGTACATTTGGATTTGTTTTCTTTGTCAGAAATTTTAATTATTTACTGATTTTGAGAATTTGTTGCTTATGCTGAAATTTCATTCTCATTTCACATCAAGTTATTAAGATTGGACTATAGGGATGACTATCATTTGAATTTCATAAATTTCTTCAAAATAATCGAGTTATTTCCCAGTGATCATATCCTGCTACACCTCAAATAAAAGGTGCGCTTGAATGTAAAAATCACCACCTCTTATATATTCAAACCCTATTGCTAGAATTTTCACTTTCACCTATATTTTGAGTTGAAGCATTGAGCATGACAATCTAATGAATAGATTACCAGCTTATATCTTGTAGTTTGACTCTCCCTATTATCGTTTTTCTTTTGAACATTCTAATTACCATGATTTACATATATTTAGTTTTTATTTTGTCCATTTATCATTATCATCCCCTGAATGTCATAAGCTCTCAGCTCAATCTATTATATGTATATTTTTTTGGGCTATAAAACTTCTCACAAAGGCGATGTTTGTTATGATCCAAGCTTCAAAAGCTTTTTCTCATCATGTTGTATTTTTTGAACATCAATTTTTCTTGTCAACTTATATTGAGCCTTTGCTAGAGATCTATATTTTTAATAATTTTGATGAATTAAATTATAGCTATAAGGATTCAAATTTGGATTTGTATATGAAAGAGGCCATAGCTTCACCATTTGCTTAACCAAATTTGCCATCCACCTTGCAAGGTGGAATTCAATCACTACTCCAACACAATGTTCCAAAATCCTTCATACTACAAATTGGTATGACTTTCAAACTACATTGGCCTCAATTTCCATCCATACTGTTTAGAAGCTAGCAAACATGATTGTTGGTAAGAGGCCATAGCTGAAGAACTTCAAGCTCTTGAGGATAATCATTCATGAGAGATTGTTCACTTATCTCCAAATATTAAAGTCATTAGTTGCAAATGGGTTTACTTAATCAAATTTTATTCTGATCTTACCTTGGATTGCTACATGTTACTTTTAGTTGTCATTAGTAACATTAAAGAATATGAGATTAACTATGAAGAAAATTTTACTTCTATAGTGAAAATAACTAAAATAAGAATGATTATCTCGTGGTTGCTTCGTAAAAATCGCCGCTTCACCAAATGGATGTTAATAAAATGCCTCTATTTGTCGTGATCTCAAGCAGAAAATTTACATGGCTCTTTTGCTTTGTGTTTTGCAAAAAAATTTACATCTATTGTGAAAATAACTAAAATAAGAATGATTATCTCAATTGTTGCTTTATAAAAATGGTCACTTCAACAAATGGATGTTAATAATGCCTCTCTTGGTGGTAATCTTAAGGAGGAAATTTACATGCTTTTTCGACTTTGTGTTTTGCCTCTTCTCCTATAGAAGTTTGAGGATTGAAACAGGTGCCCTATGCATGGTTTGATAAATTTTACTCAACCTTACATTATTTATCTTTTAAATAGAGCCAATATGATTTATCATTATTTCTCTATAATACATTTCATTGGATTGCTCATCTTTGGTTCATGTTGATGACATCATTATTACTGGAATTTTTTTTTCTCTAATTAGTCATCTACTATATCTTTAGGGAATATTCAAAATGAAATATTTTGGTGCTCTTATATTTGAGGTTTGGAGATTCGCTCCAATTTCTCAAGCACTTTCCTGAACCAACATAAGTATGCACAAAATCGGATTACTTTGGTTGGCCTCTATAATTCTTCCTTTGCGGATACTCCATTAAAAGTAAACAAAAAAATATTATAGTAAGGAAGACGATCTTCTTCCTTATCCACTATATTTAGACAACTAATAAAAACTTAAACTATTTGATAATTCTTCGATCTTATATTTTCTTAGTAGTTCAACAATAAGTCAATTTATTCAAAAATCTCGTCACTTACAATTGGTTGTCGGTCGTTGAATCATTTGATATGTTATATGGACGCTGAGCCATGGTTTGTTCTTTCCACTTGGTTCTTCTCTTCATCTTGTGGTATATAATAATGAGTATTGGACAATGTGCTCTACTACTTGATAGTTAATGATAGGTTAGGGTATATTTCTTGATAATTCTAAAAATAAATCTCACGCGTCTAAACATTCTATTGAGTATTACCACATAATGTTTGCCACATGTTCATAGATTATCTGGCTTCATGTTTTTCTCAGAACAATCCCACCCATCTTCATTTGATCTACAGAACCACAGGCACACTTTTGTCACTGCAGAAGATTTTTCTTTCCTATCCGAGCATGGTATAAACACCGTCAGGATTCCTGTCGGATGGTGGATTGTACAGGACCCAGATCCTCCAGCTCCATTTATTGGAGGAACATTGGCAGCTCTGGACAGAGCATTCTCCTGGGCAGAGTAGGTTCAGTTTCCCACTCATCTAGTTTATACTCCTTGGTCACGTCCATTTTTCCATCTTTCTACTATACTGAGCTCTTGTTTTGTAGGGTCTATAACATCAGGTGCATCATTGATCTCCATGCTGCACCTGGTTCCCAAAATGGAATGGAACATAGTGCTAGCAGAGATGGTTCTGTTAACTGGCCATCGACAGAGTACATCACACAGAGTCTGGATGTTATTGAATTTTTATCTTCAAGGTATCTCTTAATGGTAATAGATATTCCAATTTATCGTTGCATACCTCTTTCAAAATTATGATTTGGAATGAACTTGCACCACCATTAGAAACTAAAACCAATAATAAAACTGTTTGTAAATTTTGCTTCAACATTTGAGTCATTAGGTTGTTGAAGTACAAAATGTGCTAAAATCCTGCATAAGATATTGCTGTATTCTATAGGTAATACCCCAATATTGTGTTAGTAAAGTTTACTTCGCCGAATAAGAAATATAGTAACCTCTCAAAAACCTGTTTTCATGCCATGTTGGCTCATTTGTGTACTTGAAACTCTGTTACCAAATCCACCCACCAAAATTCCAAAATATGTTTTCATGCTTCATGAGCACAATGCTTGTCTTTCTAAAAATTATATCTTGGTCATGCGGCCTAGTTTGTGTACTTAACACTCTCATGGATATCATGACTACTTGTTGAAAAGGAAGAAAAAAAGTATGAATCTACCCTTAATAAGTTAGTGCTTGGTTCAAAAATTGTGTCAAAACACGTCTCTAATAGGCTAGGCCACTAGGGTCCTAATGATTCAGAAGCTAGGTCTGTCCAGGAGATCTTTTGTTTTTTATCATTTACCCTTATTACGATTGGCTTATTTTTTCCTTTTTCCTTTGCATGAAGAGTTTTTATATTAGGGCACTGATTTTTCATATGTCCGGATTTCTTACACCTAAAACAAATAACATAAGAGAAAATTTTAACATTTTTACAATTTTTATCTTTATTCCACTTTTGCTGATGCTTTAGTAGATTTATTCATGACTTATTTTATATTGTAGCACTTAAAAATATGAATTGAAATTATGTTATGAGAGAAGAAATAAATTATTTGAAAAAAATTTCACTTGGGAGATTGTTGAAATACTAAAAGAAAAGAAAATGATATAATGCAAATATATTTTTTCTATTAAATATTTAGAAGATGAAAACCTAAAACAATATAAAATAAGAATGGAAGCCAAAACATATTTTCAATATTATGGAATTGACTACTTAAAAATTTATGTTCCTATTGTGAAAATGATATATTATGCATATTAATCTCTCGTGCAGCCAATCATAAATGGTATATATAATAGTATGATATAAATAATGCTTTTCTAAATGGGAATGGTAAAGAAGTGTATATGGATTCATGACTTAGATTTGGTAGTCTTTCACAAATAACAAATTGTGCAAATTAAAGAAAATACTCAGATGGCCTTAAATAATCTCTAAGATTATGATTTGGTAGATTTTTAAAAAAGTCATGAATAAAGCTAGATACAAATAAAACTAAAGAAATTATACCCTCTTCATAAAACACCATGTTGATGATAAAATTTAAATTTTTATTGTATAAGTTGATGATATAGTTGATAATTGAGAGAAGTCTCTCAAGAAAATGCTTCTTTAAGAAGCTGAGATCAAAGAGTTGGGCAAATTAAAATACTTCTTAGGGATAAACGTTCTAAAAAAAAAAATCATGGATCTACTAAAGGAAATCAAAATGACTGCTTGCAAATCTTGTGAAATTCCAACTGAACTAAGATAAAAAATTTGACGCAAATAAAGAAGGAAAAGAAGTAGGCATGGGATAAGATCAAAGATTAATCAAAAAGTAATTTATCTATCTCACACAAGTTAAAACATTGCATTTATAGCGAGTCTTATCAATTAATTCATATTCAAATCTAAATAATCCCACCTTTAAGCTACTTTTAGAATCCTTTGACATCTTAATTCAAGTCCTTGTAGATGAATCCTTAGGATACTTTACAAATTAAAGGATATATTAATGCAGACTATGTAGGATCACTAATTGATAGAATATTCATAACTTGATATTAATATTTTTAGGAGAAAATTGATAGGAAACACTTGGATTTCCAAGTGTTTCTCACCAAAACCCAGTAGATCTAGGAGAAAAAACTGCTGTCCACAGCAGAAAATCAGCCCAACAAACAGTGAAATCTGAGAGAAATAGGGAAAAATCCTTGGAAAACAATAGAAACGATTGTATTCCACTAGTAGACAAACAAAACCATAGCAAGATACAATGTTCTTCAATTCGAGAGGAAGAACAACTCTCCAACAATCTCCGGCAACGCCAAGAGCCCAAGCAAGAAAACCTAGAAGACAAATCTCATTCAAAATCAAGATGAAACCCTAATCCCCTCATAACTCCCTATTAATACAATCTAATTCAAATTAAAAGCAAAAAGACTTCTCTACCCTTCCTTCTCCCTCCAAAAACACTTAACCCATGTTTGAATTGCAAGTGGACCCCACTCCCTGGCTCCCTCTTTCTTCCGCCCGGCTCTGTGTCCGCCTCCTGTAGAACTGGACCGGCTGGGCCGGTCCAGGTTGAGCCGGTCCAAGCTGGACCGGCATAACATTACCCCCCTCCCAAAGTACCACCTTGTCCTCAAAGTGGAAGGCAGGAAACTGCACTGCAATCCTCTCCAATGGCTCCCATGTGGCCTCATAATCTGGGAGGCCGCTCCACCTAATTTTCACTTCCTTTTCCCCCTTTTCATTGATGCGCACTCCTCCTACCGCTAGAGGCTCTAGTGTCACTTCCATGTATTCCCTCAATGTGCTGGGCAGCTCTGGGCTTACTGCATGCTCCCCCACCACTTTCCTCAACTGTGATACATGAAAAACGGGGTGTATTCTGGCTGTTGGAGGAAGCCTCAATCTGTATGCCACCTCCCCGATTTTCTCCTCCACTTCGAAAGGGCCAAAATATCTCGCTGCTAGCTTCTCATTTCTCCTTTGGGCTATAGTCCTCTGTCTGTATGGTCGGAGCTTCAAGTAGACCTTATCTCCAACTCCAAACTGTATATCCCTCCTTTTATTGTCCGCCTGTTTCTTCATAATCTGTTGGGCTCTGAGAAGATGCCTCTTGAGCTCGTCCAACACTTGATCTCTTTCCTTCAAGTGCTGATCCACTGCCGATACTGGAGTACTCCTATGGCTGTAGTGTACCAGGTGTGGGGGGTCTCTTCCATATAACACCTTAAAAGGTGTCATCTTGGTAGCCGAGTGAGAGGAGGTGTTGTACCAGTATTCTGCCCAGGCCAGCCATTTGGCCCACTGCTTCGGTGTCTCAGACACAAAGCATCTCAAGTATGTCTCCAAGCTTCTATTTACCACCTCCGTCTGCCCATCAGTCTGTGGATGATATGCTGTGCTCCTCTTCAATACTGTGCCCTGCATCCTAAATAACTCCCTCCAAAAATGGCTCAGGAACACCTTGTCCCTATCAGAAACAATAGACTCCGGTACCCCATGCAGGCGGACTATCTCTCTCACAAAAGCTGCTGCTACAGATACTGCTGTGTACGGGTGTCTCAAGGGAATGAAATGAGCATATTTGCTCAACCTGTCAACCACTACAAATATGACCGTGTACCCTTCTGATTTTGGAAGCCCATCAATGAAATCCATAGTAATCTCCTCCCAAACCTTCTCTGGTAGGGCCAGGGGCTGTAGTAATCCCCTTGGTGCCATCGTCATGTACTTGCTCCGCTGGCAGGTATCACACTTAGCCACCATCTCCTCTATGTCTTTCCTCATCCCCTTCCAGTACAATTCAGCAGCAATCCTGCTATAAGTTTTTTGCACTCCTGAATGACCTCCTATGACGCTCCCATGAAACTCCTGTAGAAGATGGGGAATATGAATGGAAGACCTAGGAATCACACTCCTTCCCTGATAGTACAGTCTTTCCCCCATAACTGTGTAGCCTGGGTGGCTGTTTTCATCTGAAAGCACTTCTTCTTTGATTTTCCTTAGCTCCTCATTCTGGATGCTCTCCTCTTTGATGGCTCCCCAATCAATCAGAACAGGTACTGATACAGCAATCCCCTGGAGCTCCCCCATACAACGTGATAAGGCATCTGCTGCCTTATTCTCTAGTCCTGGCCTATAGTGGATCTCAAAATCATATCCGAGCAGCTTGGACAACCACCTCTGATGCTCCTCTGTGACCATCCTCTGCTCTAGCAAGTATTTCAGGCTCCTCTGATCAGTCCTGACAATAAAATGTCTGCCCAATAAATAAGGTCTCCACTTTTGGATGGCTAGTACAATCGCCATTAGCTCTCTCTCATAGACCGACTTCAGCCTAGCCCGGGACGACAATACCTGACTGAAGTAAGCTATGGCCCTGTGGTTCTGCATCAACACTGCTCCCAATCCATAGCCTGAGGCATCTGTCTCCAGCACAAACACCTGGTTGAAGTCTGGCAGAGCTAGCACTGGCACTGTTGTCATGGCCTTCTTAAGCTTTTCAAAAGCCTCAGAAGCTGCTTCCCCCCATAAAAAATTGTCCTTCTTCAACTGCTCTGTCAGTGGTCCTGCTATGGTGCTGTACCCTCTCACAAACCTCCTGTAGTAGCCGGTCAGTCCCAAAAATCCTCTGAGCCCCTTCAAGGTCTTGGGTTGAGGCCAAGCCAGCATTGCCTCTATCTTGGACTGATCTGCAGCCACTCCCTCCTGGGATATCACGTGCCCCAGGTACTCCACTTGTGCCTGAGCGAAGTCGCACTTCTTGAAATTGGCCTTCAGCTGATGCTCCCTTAGCACTCCCAACACCACTCTCAGGTGTTCTAGGTGTTCCTCCTCAGTCCTGCTATAGATGAGAATGTCATCAAAAAATACCAACACAAACCTGCAAAGGTGTGGCTTGAAGATCCGGTTCATCAATGCCTGGAATGTAGCTGGTGCATTGGTGAGGCCAAAAGGCATCACCAGAAACTCGTAGTGGCCCTCATGAGTCCTGAAGGCTGTCTTCTGCACATCTTCCTTCCTCATCCTGATCTGATGATAGCCTGACTTCAGATCAATCTTGGTGAACAAAGCAGCTCCATGCAGCTCATCCATCAACTCGTCAATCACAGGGATGGGAAACTTATCAGGCACTGTCTCTTTGTTGAGAGCTCTGTAGTCAACACAGAACCTCCAACTCCCATCCTTTTTTTTCACCAGCAGAACTGGGCTAGAGAAAGGGCTCACACTGGGCTGAATGATCCCTCCTTCTAGCATTTCCCCCACCAATTTCTCAATCTCATCTTTTTGCACCTGAGGTTATTTGTAAGGTCTCACACTGATAGGGGAGACTCCCTCTTTCAGGATGATCTGATGCTCCCGCTCTCTGTCAGGTGGAAGTCCCACCGGAGGTTGGAACACATCCTCGAACTCCTGCAGAAAAGGCTGAACCAACGCCAGGATGGGTTTATCTTCCCCCTCCGGCTGATCCTCCAAGCTCTGCAACTCCACCAGGAAACCCCCTCCTTCCTCATGGATAATCTTCACCATCGACCGGAGTGACACTCCAGCTCTGGACAATCCTGGTTCCCCCTTCAGCTTCACCCTCTTGCCTTCTACCATCAGTTCCATCACCATGGTTCCCCAGTTCACCTTGGTTTCACCCAAGGTCTGTAGCCATTTCATGCCCAAAATGACATCGGTGCTACCCAACCTCAGGGGTAGGAAATCCTCCACCACCCTGATCTCCTGTAGGCTCATCTCCACCCCCTTGCAGATCCCCGTGCTAGACTCAATCTTTCCTGTCCCCATCATCACCCCATAACTGCCTGTCTCAGTAGGCTCCATCCCCAGCTCCTCCGCCACCTGGGTGGATATGAAATTGTGGGTTGCCCCACTATCGATCAGTACTACTACCTCCCTCCCATGGATCTTCCCCTTCACCTTCATGGTATGACTAGGAGTAAATCCCATCTCAGAATTGAGGGATACCTCAGCCACCTCCAACTGGGGGTCACTCTGCTCCTCATCAGAGTCATCACCCTCCTCAGGCGCCTCGTCTATATAGACGGTGAGAGCCCGAAGAGCGCGATCCTTGCATCTGTGCCCTGGAACAAACTTCTCCTCACATCTGAAACAAAGGCCCTTGGCCCTCTTCTCCTGCATCTCCTCCTCAGTCAATTTCTTGAAGCTTCTTGCAGTTCTAGTCACCCCGCTATTCTCCTTTCCACTCTCTCTAGGGACACTAGGGCTTGGCCCTTTTGGAGCCAAGTAAGTGGTAGTTGTCCTGGTGGGACCTCCTGAGTGGTTGTTCCGCCAACTTCGAGCGTTGGTTTTCTGGTTCTCCACCAGCTGAGCCAACTCCATTGCCTCCCTCAGGTCTCTCGGTCTCATGACCTTTACAGCATCCCTAATTTATGGCTTGAGCCCCTTCATAAAGTTCCCCCCCCAACGTGCTGTTCGATAAGCCCTCCATGTCGCCCACCAGACTCTCGAATTTCTTTCTGTATTCCTCCACTGTCCCCTCCTGAGTGAGGGCATAGAACTGCTCGGAGATCTCCCATGGGCTGCCCCCCCTGAATCTCTCTCTGATGGCCTCCTTGAAATCCCTCCACGTTCTCACCGGATCCCACTTATCCATGTACTTGAACCAGGCAAAAGCCGCCCCTTCCAAGCACATGCTAGCAGCCATCAATCTCTCCTCCTCCGTAAGACCATTCACTGCAAAGTACCTTTCCACCTTGTGGATCCACTCATCCACATTTCCCTCTTCGAAGACAGGCATTTTCAGCTTCCTGGCCCTCGTGTCCATCCCGTATGCTCTGTTCCCCCCATGGCCTCCTCTGTCCTAGGCAATGGGGTCTTCCCAAGTTCCTCTTTCTCCATATCGGGGCTCATCCTCCCTCCTCGGCCGTCGATAGCCATCTTCCCCTCGCGCTCCGCCATGGTGGTTATGGATCCCCCATGGCCGGTCCACTGGGTCGGGCCTCTGACGACGCCAATCATCCTCTCTTTCTTCCCTGAAGTATCTCCTTCTTTCCTGCTCTTCCCTCCTGATGGACTCCCGATGTAGCATTCTTCCGTTGCTACCAAGCAGTTCCACCTCCTCTTCCCCTTCCGGATTTGCCTTCTCCTTACCCTTGCTCCCACTACCTTCTCCTCTTTCCTCCGCTGGCACAGCTCTTGCTTGCCCTTCCAACAACTTTTTCATCATCTCCTCCAATGCCATGAATTTCCCTTCCATATTCTCACTCAACGTCGCCATCTTCTCCTCCAGATCCGCCTTAAATTGACCCACTTCGGTCTCCAAGACTTCTACACGTTTAGATGCCATGGGAACCAAAAAATGGTCTCCGGATCCCTTCCGAAAAACAAAAATCTGCAGCGAAACAGTGGAAAACAGCCCCCCACCGTCCGGATCTTCGCTCTGATACCAATTTGATAGGAAACACTTGGATTTCCAAGTGTTTCTCACCAAAAGCCAGTAGATCTAGGAGAAAAAAAACTGCTGTCCACAGCAGAAAATCAGCCCAACAAACAGTGAAATCTGAGAGAAATAGGGAAAAATCCTTGGAAAACAATAGAAACGATTGTATTCCACTAGTAGACAAACAAAACCATAGCAAGATACAATGTTCTTCAATTCGAGAGGAAGAACAACTCTCCAACAATCTCCGGCAACGCCAAGAGCCCAAGCAAGAAAACCTAGAAGACAAATCTCATTCAAAATCAAGATGAAACCCTAATCCCCTCATAACTCCCTATTAATACAATCTAATTCAAATTAAAAGCAAAAGGACTTCTCTACCCTTCCTTCTCCCTCCAAAAACACTTAACCCATGTTTGAATTGCAAGTGGACCCCACTCCCTGGCTCCCTCTCTCTTCCGCCCGGCTCTGTGTCCGCCTCCTGTAGAACTGGACCGGCTGGGCCGGTCCAGGTAGAGCCGGTCCAAGCTGGACCGGCATAACAAAAATCTAATAATATGAAGGAGAAAGAAATAACATTTTGTTTGAAGATCTAGAGTTCAATTTAAATCTGGAGTTATTGCTCAAGGAATCTCGAGCTTAAGTATCAAAATCATTTTGAAATATTTAAAAATCAAATTGGAATGGCCGATAAAGATATACTGTGACAATATATCTACCATAAGCATTTGCCCAGTTTAATATGATTGTAGCAAGCATGTAAAGGTGGGTAAATATTTCACAAAAGAGAAATTGGAAAGTGAAAATCAAGTAGCATAATTTCTTTCCAAAGAACTATGCAATCCTATGTTCAAACATGTTGTAAGTAAACTTTGAATGGTAGATTTATACCACTCAGTTTGAAGGGTACTATTAAAAGATCATAGAACCCACAAGTCAATCAATTTTGATGAGGATTCTTGAGCACACAGATTAAATATTTTAACTATCAGATTGATTCTCTTAGGGCTCTTAAATTATATTTGATTTGCCTCTTTCTATTTTAGCCAGCAGTCCCTCTTGAAGTTTTTTTTATTTTTTATTTTTTAATAAATAACTTTTATTTTTTTCCATTAAGTTTTTTTGGGAGAAGTCTAAATATGCTTTCACATTTTATACAGAATCAATCAACAATTTTTTTCTACTGTCCTGCTTTTCTACCATCAATGTCATATTTGTTTTCAGCAGAACAGTTTATGAACATGATTATTTTGAATTGTCTTCATCAGACTGGTCGATTCCAGTTACCTGGAACAAAAGCTTTGATCAAAACTCTTTAACATTTCTTCAATTTGAAGGTATGCAGATAATCCAGCTCTTTTGGGTATTGAGCTATTGAATGAACCTTCTGCAGCTGCAGTTCCAATAGATATTCTTGTATCATATTACAAAAGTGGTTACCAAATTGTTCGGAACTATTCTTCTACAGCATATGTTGTAGTTTGTCAGAGGATAGGCAATGCAGACCCCATGGAGATATATGAAGCCAAAATTGGGGATACAAATGTTGTGTTAGATTTACACTACTATAACCTATTTGATGCTTATTTTGTTGATCTAAATCCGTTACAAAATATGCAATTCATTTACAACAACAGGGTGCCACAGTTGCAGGCACTAAACAACGCAAATGGACCTCTCGTCTTTATCGGTATGGTGTTTTATTATGGTTTTCCATATTTAATAATTGCAACCCAAGCTATATCCTACTTTCCCACTTGTATTAGTCATTTTTACTAACCAATCATTTACTTGCGCTTTTGCTAATTCTACATTAAAGCTTCGTTTGGGATGGCTTTTTTACTGCTTCTTGAAGTAGCTTTCTAGTACATAAATTAAAATTTTTATACTAAAAAGTTGCCTTAAGAAGTAGTAATAAAGCCGTCCCAAACGAAGCCTAAGTTTGAGAAATTTTCTACATCCTCACAATGAAAACAAATAGAAAAATGGAGATTGTGTATTGTTCAGGTGAGTGGGTGAATGAGTGGAATGTGACAAATGCTTCTCGAAGGGAGTATCAAATATTTGGAAGCACTCAGTTAGAAGTTTATGACACTGCTTCTTTTGGTTGGTCATATTGGACACTCAAAAGTGAAGAAAAACATTGGGACTTCGAGTGGAGCATTAAGAACAAATACCTTGTGCTTAGTATGTGTGCATTTTTTTTTTCCATTTCCTTATATTTCTATCCATATTCATAGCACTTATCTTGTTGAGCTTTCATTATAAATATTCACGCAAGAGGCTTGTTATATCATCTATTTATGGTGTTATTTTAATCTTCAGTCCGAGACTTCGTCTGAGACTGTTTTTTACGGTCTCTTAAAGCAGCTTTTTAGTATAACAACAACAACAACAACCTGAAGCCTTTGTCCCACTAAGTGGGATTGGCTACATGAATCCTTTTACTCTATTGTGCCCTGTTAAAAATCAAATTCCCTTTTAAATCTAATAAAGCAGGTTTTTAGTACAAAAATTAAATTTTTTTACTAGAAAACTGCTTTAAGAAATAGTAAGAAACCATTCGAAATGAAGCTTGAATGTGATAAATATTTAGGTATCATTAACAAATTACAACTATCATAACTTAAAAACATACATTCTATTGCTTTGGTAGAGGCATTGCTATTTTGCCTGAATTTTTTGACGTTTTGAACCTTCATCATTTTCTACTCCATTTCAAGCTAATATACTTGAAATAAGTAGGTTTCCATTCCCTGTACTGTTCATTTTATTAGTTCTTTTCCTCTGTTATGCGTCTGCATTTCTCTCCTCTCCATCTTGAAAAGTTATTTTTATTCAAGTTTGATCAGCTTTTGAAAACGCCGCTGCAGATAATTCTTGGAAGAATGGCCTTAGCAGTTGTACCACGCTTGCTGTGACTGTTTGGGCAATTATTTTGGCGTTCTATGGATCTTTGTTGCTCTAAACAACACGACGCAAGGAGTTCATAAGAACCCAGCAGAAAATTACAGTGAACGTCGATTCTTTCTTATTATTCTTTTGCTATTCATTCATGGCTGTTGACCTGAATAAATTTTCATATTAAAAATAGAATATTGAAAGATATTGAATATTTCTTGTAATTTTATTTTCACAAATGAAAGTTATTTCTGTAATATTGTTGGCTCTATCTACACTGGAATTGGTAAGGGCATTGGTGCCCAGATTTGCTGTAAAATGTGGACATAAAATTTAAGAGAGAATAAGTCGGTCAACTGGTAGGAGACTAACGCAAGTGGTCGCCTCTTATGAGCATCTATATATTGTGAGAAAAGTCATAAGGGGAGACTTTAAAATTTTGATAATTTAATATTTAGAAGGAGAAATTATCTTCTACTAAAGATAATAATAATGTTGGGTTGTTTAATTTACTCAATTATTAGATAATAATAATAATAATTATTACTAATCTCATGAAAAAAAAATAACATGAAACATTACAAGAAAAATAGATATTTTCTGACGATCATTTCTTTTGTAAAAAAGGATCAAAATTCGTCGGAAATTAATATTTCCGGTGGATTTCTGGCGAAATTTTTCGAACGGTAACACGTGTGGGAGAAGTCCTTGAGATGTAAAAATATGCGCCGAAAATTTTTCTAGTGGATTTTCGATTGAAAATTCATCGGGAAAATATTTCCAGCAGATTATTTTTGTGCCATAAAATTTAACAAAAAAATTAAAGAATGTCCTAAGACAGTGGCTCGCCCAAGTCAACTTAAGCAGCCTCACCCCAACTAGCTACTACGCCCCACCTCAGCCCAGCCCGCCCGCCCGCAAGACTAATGCAAGTGGTCGCCTCTCATTAGCATCTATATATTGCGAGAAAAGTCAAAAGGGGAGACTTTAAAATTTTTATAATTTAATATTTAGAAGGAGAAATTGTCTTCTACTAAAGATAATAATAATGTTGGGTCGTTTAATTTACTCAATTATTAGATAATAATAATAATAATAATTATTATTATTATTAATCTCATGAAAAAAACAATAACATGAAACATTACAAGAAAAATGATATTTTTCGACGATCATTTCTTTTGTAAAAAAGGATCAAAATTCGTCAGAAATTAATATTTCCGGTGGATTTCTGGCGAAATTTTTCGAACGGTAACACGCGTGGGAGAAGTCCTTGTGATGTTAAAAAATGTGCCGGAAATTTTTCTAGTGGATTTTCGATTGAAAATTCAACGGGAAAAATATTTCCAGCAGATTATTTTTGTGCCAGAAAATTTAACAAAAAAATTAAAAAATGTCCTAAGACAGTGGCCCGCCCAAGTCAACTTAAGCAGCCTCACCCCAACTAGCTACTACGCCCCACCTCAGCCCAGCCCAGCCCAGCTCGCCCGCAAGACTAATGCAAGTGGTCGCCTCTCATTAGCAGCTATATATTGCGAGAAAAGTCAAAAGGGGAGACTTTAAATTTTTTATAATTTAATATTTAGGAGAAATTATCTTCTACTAAAGATAATAATAATGTTCGATCGTTTAATTTACTCAATTATTAGATAATAATAATAATAATTATTATTATTAATCTAATGAAAAAAAACAATAACATGAAACATTACAAGAAAACTGATATTTTTCGACGATCATTTCTTTTGTAAAAAAAGGATCAAAATTCGTCAGAAATTAGTATTTCCAGTGGATTTCTGACGAAAATTTTCAAACGGTAACACGCATTGGAGAAGTCCTGCTGTTAAAAATATGCCGGAAATTTTTCTAGTGGATTTTCGATTGAAAATTCATTAGGAAAATATTTCCAGTAGATTATTTTTATGCCACAAAATTTAACAAAAAAATTAAAGAATGTCCTAAGACAGTGGCCTGCCCAAGTCAACTTGAGCAGCCTCACTACAACCAGCCAACTAGCTACCAAGCTCCACTTCAGCCCAGCCCAGCCCGCCCGCCCGACAAAAGCAAGTGGTCGCCTCTCATTAGCATCTATATATTGCGAGAAAAGTCATAAGGGGAGACTTTAAAATTTTTATAATTTAATATTCAGAAGGAGAAATTATCTTCTACTAAAGATAATAAGAATATTGGGTTGTTTAATTTACTCAATTATTAGATAATAATAATAATAATTATTACTAATCTCATGAAAAAAGAATAACATGAAACATTACAAGAAAAATGATATTTTTCAACGATCATTTCTTTTGTAAAAAAAGGATCAAAATTCGTCGGAAATTAATATTTCCGGTGGATTTCTAGCGAAATTTTTCGAACGATAGCACTCGTGGGAGAAGTCCTTGTGATGAAAAAATATGTGCCGGAAATTTTTCTAGTGGATTTTCGATTGAAAATTCATCGGGAAAATATTTCCAGCAGATTATTTTTGTGCCAGAAAAATTTAACAAAAAAATTAAAGAATGTGCAAAGAATGTGGCCCGCCAGGGTCAACTTAAGCAGCCTCACCCCAACTAGCTACTACGCCCCACCTCAGCCCAGCCCAGCCCAGCCCGCCCGCAAGACTAATGCAAGTGGTCGCCTCTCATTAGCATCTATATATTGGGAGAAAAGTCAAAAGGGGAGACTTTAAAATTTTTATAATTTAATATTTAGAAGGAGAAATTATCTTCTACTAAAGATAATAATAAAGTTGGGTCGTTTAATTTACTCAATTATTAGATAATAATAATAATAATTATTATTATTAATCTCATGAAAAAAACAATAACATGAAACATTACAAGAAAAATGATATTTTTCGACGATCATTTCTTTTGTAAAAAAGGATCAAAATTCTTCGGAAATTAGTATTTTCAGTGGATTTCTGGCTAAATTTTTCGAACGGTAACACGCGTTGGAGAAGTCCTGCTGTTAAAAATATGCCGAAATTTTTTTTAGTGGATTTCCGACTAAAAATTCATTTAGAAAATATTTCCAGCGGATTATTTTTTTGCCAGAAAATTTAACAAAAAAATTAAAGAATGTCCTAAGACAGTGGCCCGCTCAAGTCAACTTGAGCAGCCTCACCACAACCAGCCAACTAGCTACCAAGCTCCACCTCAGCCAAACCAAACCCGCCCGCAAGACTAATGCAAGTGGTCGCCTCTCATTAGCATCTATATATTGCGAGAAAAGTCATAAGGGGAGACTTTAAAATTTTTATAATTTAATATTTAGAAGGAGAAATCATCTTCTACTAAAGATAATAATAATGTTGGGTTGTTTAATTTACTTTATTATTAGATAATAATAATTATTATTATTACTAATATCATGAAAAAACAATCACATGAAACATTACAAGAAAAATGATATTTTTCGACGATCATTTCTTTTGTAAAAAAGGATCAAAATTCGTCGGAAATTAATATTTCCGGTGGATTTCTGGTGAAAATTTTCGAACGGTAACACGCGTGGGAGAAGTCCTTGTGATGTTAAAAAATGTGCCGGAAATTTTTCTAGTAGATTTTCGATTGAAAATTCATCGGGAAAATATTTCCAGCATATTATTTTTGTGACAGAAAATTTAACAAGAAAATTAAAGAATGTCCTAAGACAGTGGCCCGCCCAAGTCAACTTAAGCAGCCTCATCACCCCAACTAGCTACTACGCCCCACCTCAGCCCAGCCCAGCCCAGCCTACCCGCAAGACTAATGCAAGTGGTCGCCTCTCATTAGCATCTATATATTGCAAGAAAAGTCAAAAGGGGAGACTTTAAAATTTTTATAATTTAATATTTAGAAGGAGAAATTATCTTCTACTAAAGATAATAATAATATTGGGTTGTTTAATTTACTCAATTATTAGATAATAATAATAATAATTATTACTAATCTCATGAAAAAACAATAACATGAAACATTACAAGAAAAATGATATTTTTCGACGATCATTTCTTTTGTAAAAAAGGATCAAAATTCGTCGGAAATTAATATTTCCGGTGGATTTCTGGCAAAATTTTTCGAACCGTAACACGCGTGGGTGAAGTCCTTGTGATGTTAAAAAATGTGCCGGAAATTTTTCTAGTAGATTTTCGATTGAAAATTCATCGGGAAAATATTTCCAGCAGATTATTTTTGTGCTAGAAAATTTAACAAGAAAATTAATAAATGTCCTAAGACTGGCCCGCCCAAGTCAACTTAAGCAGCCTCACCCCAACTAGCTACTATGCCCCACCTCAGCCCAGCCCAGCCCAGCCCAGCTCGCCCGCAAGACTAATGCAAGTGGTCGCCTCTCATTAGCAGCTATATATTGCGAGAAAAGTCAAAAGGGGAGACTTTAAATTTTTTATAATTTAATATTTAGGAGAAATTATCTTCTACTAAAGATAATAATAATGTTCGGTCGTTTAATTTACTCAATTATTAGATAATAATAATAATAATAATTATTATTAATCTCATGAAAAAAAAACAATAACATGAAACATTACAAGAAAACCGATATTTTTCGACGATCATTTCTTTTGTAAAAAAAGGATCAAAATTCGTCGGAAATTAGTATTTCCAGTGGATTTCTGACGAAATTTTTCAAACGGTAACAGCATTGGAGAAGTCCTGCTGTTAAAAATATGCCGGAAATTTTTCTAGTGGATTTTCGATTGAAAATTCATTGGGAAAATATTTCCAGCAGATTAATTTTATGCCACAAAATTTAACAAAAAAATTAAAGAATGTCCTAAGACAGTGGCCCGCCCAAGTCAACTTGAGCAGCCTCACTACAACCAGCCAACTAGCTACCAAGCTCCACCATAGCCCAGCCCAGCCCGGCGCCCGCCCGACAAAAGCAAGTGGTCGCCTCTCATTAGCATCTATATATTACGAGAAAAGTCATAAGGGGAGACTTTAAAATTTTTATAATTTAATATTTAGAAGGAGAAATTATCTTCTACTAAAGATAATAATAATATTGGGTTGTTTAATTTACTCAATTATTAGATAATAATAATAATAATAATTACTAATCTCATGAAAAAAGAATAACATGAAACATTACAAGAAAAATGATATTTTTCAACGATCATTTCTTTTGTAAAAAATGATCAAAATTCGTCGGAAATTAATTTTTCAGGTGGATTTCTAGCGAAATTTTTCGAACGATAACACTCGTGGGAGAAGTCCTTGTGATGAAAAAATATGTGCCGGAAATTTTTCGAGTGGATTTTCGATTGAAAATTCATCGGGAAAATATTTCCAGCAGATTATTTTTGTGTCAGAAAATTTAACAAAAAAATTAAAGAATGTCCTAAGACAGTGGCCCGCCCAAGTCAACTTAAGCAGCCTCACCCCAACTAGCTACTACGCCCCACCTCAGCCCAGCTCAGCCCAGCCTGCCCGCAAGACTAATGCAAGTGGTCGCCTCTCATTAGCATCTATATATTGCGAGAAAAGTCAAAAGGGGAGACTTATAAAATTTTTATAATTTAATATTTAGAAGGAGAAATTATCTTCTACTAAAGATAATAATAATGTTGGGTCGTTTAATTTACTCAATTATTAGATAATAATAATAATTAATCTCATGAAAAAAACAATAACATGATACATTACAAGAAAAATGATATTTTTCGATGATCATTTCTTTTGTAAAAAATGATCAAAATTCGTTGAAAATTAGTATTTCCAGTGGATTTCTGGCTAAATTTTTCGAACGGTAACACGCGTTGGAGAAGTCCTTATGCTGTTAGAAATATGCCGAAAATTTTTCTAGTGGATTTCCGATTGAAAATTCATTGGAAAAATATTTCCAGCGGATTATTTTTATGCCACAAAATTTAACAAAAAAATTAAAGAATGTCCTAAGACTGTGGCCCGCCCAAGTCAACTTGGGCAGCCTCACCACAACCAGCCAACTAGCTACCAAGCTCCACCCCAGCCCAGCCCAGCCCGACACCAAGACTAATGCAAGTGGTCACCTCTCATTAGCATCTATATATTGCAAGAAAAGTCATAAGTGGAGACTTTAAAATTTTTATAATTTAATATTTAGAAGGAGAAATTCTCTTCTACTAAAGATAATAATAATGTTGGGTTGTTTAATTTACTCAATTATTAGATAATAATAATAATAATTATTACTAATCTCATGAAAAAACAATAACATGAAACATTACAAGAAAAATGATATTTTTCAGGATCATTTTTTTTGTAAAAAGGGATCAAAATTTGTCAGAAATTAATATTTTCGATGGATTTCTGGTGAAATTTTTCGAACGGTAACACGCGTGGGAGAAGTCCTTGTGATGTTAAAAAATGTGTCGGAAATTTTTCTAGTGGATTTTCGATTGAAAATTCATCGGGAAAATATTTCCAGCAGATTATTTTTGTGCCAGAAAATTTAACAAAAAAATTAAAGAATGCCCTAAGACAGTGGCCCGCCCAAGTCAACTTAAGCAGCTTCACCCCAACTAGCTGCTACGCCCCACCTCAGCCCAGCCCAGCCCAGCCCGCTCGCAAGACTAATGCAAGTGATCGCCTCTCATTAGCATCTATATATTGAGAGAAAAGTCAAAAGGGGAGACTTTAAAATTTTTATAATTTAATATTTAGAAGGAGAAATTATCTTCTACTAAAGATAATAATAATATTGGGTCGTTTAATTTACTCAATTATTAGATAATAATAATAATAATTATTATTAATCTCATGAAAAAAACAATAACATGAAACATTACAAGAAAAATGATATTTTTCGACGATCATTTCTTTTGTAAAAAATGATCAAAATTCATCGGAAATTAGTATTTCTAGTGGATTTCTGGAGAAATTTTTCGAACGGTAACACGCGTGGGAGAAGTCCTTCTGTTGTTAAAAAATATGCCGAAAATTTTTCTAGCGGATTTCCGATTATTTTTATGCTAGAAAATTTAACAAAAAAGTTAAAAAAAGTCCTTAAACAGTGACCCGCCCAAGTCAACTTGAGCAGCCTCACCACAACCAGCCAACTAGCTACCACGCCTAGGGGTGCAAATGAGTCAAGCCGACTCGTGAGCCGACTCGAGCTCGACTCGTTAACGAGCTCGCGAGTCGAGCTTATCGAGTATCGAGCTCAAGTTCGAGCACAAATTCGAGCTCGGTCCATAAACGAGCTCAAGTTCAATACACAGTCCGTCCGACTCGAGTGCTCGACGAGCGGCTCGAGTACGCGGAACGACGGAAGTGCGAAAGGCGGCAAAGCCAAATGCTAAGGCGGAATCAGAAGTTTTGGTCACGGCGGAATGGGCGGATAAGCCAAAGTCGAAAACGAAAAATATTTTGAAACTTTTGTTGTGAACCAGTTCATTAGGTTTTTTTGTCCGAGTCGTGAGAAGCGTTGGGGCGCCGTTCCTGTTCGTGACCTAGGCTTCTCTTCGTCGTCTTTCATTCTTCATGCGAGAGGCGACTTGGGAATAGACACTTCCTCATCTCTCAGTATGGAAGCAAGGTTTTAGTTCATTTTGAATCCCCTCGCCCTTCTTCTCCTACAGTACTCTTGCTTGGATCTGGGCTTTATCTTCTTCTTCTTCATTTCTATTTCAATACTTTTTAATGTTTAGATTTCTTCCGTTCTTCATGAGAAGTGAATCTTTATTTTATTTTATTTTGATCTTTCTTCAGATCTATAACATCAGTTAGGAGAACTGATCTTGAACTTCAGATTCGTTTTTCAAAAGAAGTGGTCGCCGGCATGCTGCTGAACAAGGTGGAACTCAACCTATAATATGCTTACTGTGGCACTTCAGCTGAGGGAAGCATTCACTTCATATGGTGAGAGGGAAGTTACTTATCATAACTGTCCAACAGAAGATGAGTGGAATAACATAGAGAAGGTTTGTGATGTGCTTGGTTTCTTTAATGAAGCAACTAATATAATTTCTGGAACTGAGTATCCAACTTCAAATCTATTTTTGTCCCAAATTTGTATCATCAAGAAGGTCATCGATGATAGATCAATTTCTTCTGATGAATTTATAAGAAACATGACAATGAAAATGAAAGAAAAATTTGATAAATATTGGGGTGAATGTAATCTGCTCATGGCATTTGGTGCTATAATGGATCATAGAATGAAATTTCTAGTGATAGAATTTGCATATCCAAAGATCTATGGCGACCAAAGTAGCCAAAATATCTCCTATGTTCGCACATTGTTATATGAACTGTTTGAAGAGTACACAACAAACTTTGAAGTGGAAGCAAAAGGAGCTGGTGATACATTTCAATTAAGAAAGGATGGTTCAAAAGGTGAAAGTAATTTTTCAAGAACTTTTCAAGAAGGTGCATCAAATAAATACAGTGGATGGCTTGATTTCACAGCTTATGTATCCGAAAAAACAAGTAAGAAGCCTGCTAAGTCAGATTTGGATAATTATCTTGAAGATGGCTTAGAGATTTGTCCACCCGGTAAGACTTTTGATGTTATTGGATGGTGGAAAAGCAACCAAGCAAAATACCGCATATTATCAAGACTAGCAGTGGAGATATTAGCAATTCCTATTAGCACAGTTGCTTCTGAATCCACCTTCTCAGCAGGTGAGCGAGTGGTTGATACATATCGTTCTAAATTGGGCATTGAAACAGTTCAATCTTTGATATGTGGGTCTAATTGGGTTCGTCCACGCCCCACCTCAGCCCAGCTCAGCCCGCCCACAAGACCCCAAGCACGGCAGCTCGCCTGCGACTAAGCTTATATGTCAGGGCTTAGACGGGGTTCGAAACTCCACCCATCTCGCCTCCGCACACGCAAACAAGCAAGCCACCCAACCAATCGAACACAAAGGCCAAACGGCTACTTTACCTAAATTTTTCTATTTAAATTATAACCCATAAAATATTCAAAGTAAATATCAATGTAAAAGTAAAACAATTTGTTAAAAATATTTAATTTAATTTAATAATGAATTATTGAATTAGTTAATTTAATTTTAAAATATTTCATTTAATTAATTTAAATTTTGCAATAAATTATTAAATTATTTAACTTAACTTAACTACATAAATAATTATAAAATTCATTTTTGTTATTTTTGAGAATTTTTTTAATTTCCATCGGAAATTTGCTGGAAATTATTTTAGAAATAAATCCGTCGGAAAGCCAGTCAATTCTCCAGAAATCCGTCAGAATTTTGCCGGAAATATTTCACCGAAAATTGGTCAGAAAATTCGTCGGAATTTTTGGAGAATTTAATTTTGCTGAAAATTCTGTTGGAAATAAGCTGTTTTCATGTAATGAAATACATTTATTAAAGCTTGTATGAGGTGGGATGACTAATAAATTAGGTTTTATTTGGGACAGTTTATTAATTGTTTTATAAATATATTTTTTAGTATAAAAGTTTTTTTAACTTCAAAATTTTTAACTTGAATGTTACTTTATAAAACAACAAGAAAATTGTTACAAATGAAGCCTTAATTTAAACATCAAAGTTGGGGGTGTAAATGCGTTGAATTTGAGTGACTTCAAGAATTATTTAGCTTGATTTTTTAAGCTATTCTTTTTTTTTTTTCCGGTATTTGGCTTTTCTTAAGTGATTGAATTGACTATGAGATGTTCATAAAAGTAAAATCAAAACATATATAAAAGTATATAATTTATATATTCTCAAGAAAAAATTTATAGGGCTTATACCAGTTGAAATAATTTACTATATATTTAAAGTTGCATAAATCCACTTCCCTCCACAATTAGAGAAGTTGCCATTACAAAATTAGTAGCACTTGCTTTGTCTCCTATAATTGTGGCAAAGATTATGGGAGACGCAATAGAGAGAGGATGATTGTCAAATAATGATAATTAGGCTATGCTGGTTGAATGATTATGCTCCATCAGATGACAATGGTCAGATGAAGACAATCAATGATGTTGATTGAATGATGATGGTCAGATAATGATAGTTGGATGATGATGGTCGGATGCTGATGATTAAATATTAATAGGCAAATGATAGAGAATGAACTATGATAATCTAGTGGTGGTCTAATGATGATAGTGATTCAATAACATGGCCAAGCAGTGATCAACAATGTCAAATGCCGAGGAGAGATTTAGAGTTCCTCAGAACTTTAAGCATTCTCCAATCTCAAATCTAGGTCCCTTTTATATGGAGAGTATGACTCTATTTAAATTACTTCCAGACTGTGCATTTTGATAAAGTAAACCAAAATTTCATAGCACTCTATTAGATTTCTCATATCGAATTATTTGATTATAAATCATTTACTTAGTATTAAGGCACTCAATTTTATTATAAGCATGCAAAATTTAGATATTGTCTAATCCTTTAATTAATGATTCAAAGTTTCTCTTGCGCAGCTAGTGAGGCGGGCGGCTTATGGGAGAGCAGTTGGTGGCGCATTGTTGATGGGAGAAGGCGGTGGGGGAGGATGCATGAGGGCAGTTGGCGACAGTGCATGCTATTGTCAGAGAGAAGTCGCCATGGTGGTGAACGGCGAGGTTTTTGTTTGTAAAAGTTGGAGGGAGATATGAGACTTAGACTTCCTTTGTGATGGCTTTCTTATTGCTCCTTAAAATAATTTTTTTGTAAAAAAATTTAAACTAAAAAGCATTGTTTTAGAAAGCAATACGAAAGTTGTCCCAAACGAACCTAAGACAAACGAAGCCTTAGATTCGTTTGGGACAATTTTCTTACGGTTTTCTAAAGTAAATTTTTATTATAAAAAGTACTTAAATTAAATTTTTCTTAAACTAAAAAGCTATTTTAGAAAATAGTGATCAAGAGTTTAATGCTTTGGTTTTAAGACTACAACCATAATTTGTGTTTAGCACTATTTTTTATTTCATAAAAAAAAATCAAAAAAATTGTTTTCTATTGTTCTTTATTTATAATCGCTTTACAAAACATTAAGAAAATTGTTTTAAACCAAAACCTCAAATAAATAACCGAGTGCAAAAGATAAATATAAGATGAATGTAGAAGCTACTATTCATAAATAATAAATTAAAAAAGTTTTTTAGTTTAAAGATAAATGTGTCTGTTTGGAATGGCTATAGCGTTTTATAAAGTTGGTTATGAAGTTATTTTTTGAAAAAAAAAAATTCTTAAAACTATTGCATAATCAGCTTCTTAGTACAATTTTTTTTTTTCAAAAAGCAACAAAAAAAATAATAGTTAAACATGTTACTTTTTGAAAGCAAAGCAAAAAAAAAAAAAAGTTTCTAAATATCTCCTAAGAGTTTGATGGACGATGGTAAGCTGCTAACCCTGAAAAAAAGAAAAAATCATCCATAGCGCTCATCAGCATCTATATTTATGATGCATAGCACTTCATATTTATGTCCTTGAGTGGAAATTAAGAATAATCCATTTATGAAATAGGTATACTTTCATTTCTCTCTCTCTCTATATATATATATCTTCTTATCAGTAACAGATCTCATCCTCATTAGTTTTCTTTCTTGATTTCATCTCTTTCTATCATGGCCACATCTTGTAATCCATTGATCCATAAGTACTCCAATGTTAGAGAACTCACTGATTTAGCCTCTTTGCCTTCGCTATTTATCACTCGCAATCCGACTGCTGAAGCTGCTGAGATCATCATCAAAAAAGAGATTCCAATCATCGACTTCTCCCTCTTAATGAGCCAGAATTCTGACCAAAGATCAAGAATTATTGGAGATATTGGCAAGGCATGCAAGGAGTGGGGATGCTTCACAGTAAGTGATCCAGTTAGCCACACAGTCAATGCCCATAGCCAATATACATAAAATTTTGTGGCCTCGCCATATAATATTTTTCGGGAAAAACTAAGTCAAACTCCACCGAGCTTAGCTGGGTTTGTGGGCGAGCATGAGATTAATCTCTCATGTTCGATTCCCCTCTCATGCGGCGCGACCCTTTAAGTGGGCAGAAAATAATGGCTTGTCCAGCACCTCTGGGGCTGATTGCTGGTAGGCTCGCTGAGGGATTAGTTACGCTGCCACACACCTCCTATGAGGGGTGGCAGCGGGTAGATACTCCGGTTGAAAAAAAAAAAAACTAAGTCAAAATATTCCAATCAAATTTTTATTAGGATTAGTTTTATGTTCACGAAAATTTTATGACGTCTAAAAAAAGCCTACTTGGTGCAGATAGTTAATCATGGCTTGGTAATGAAGCTGCAAACGGCCATGATGGATGCATTTGATGGGTTTTTTGATCTAACGATAGAGGAGAAACAACATTATATGGGACAAGAGTTATTTGAGCCCATTAGATATGGAACGAGCTTTAACGAAGCTGCTGTGGATGTTCGATATTGGAGGGATTACTTAAGGATCATCGCTCATCCGGTGTTCAGCTATCCAGCCAAACCTCTCAATTTCAGGTTTTTTTCTCCTCTAATCTTCTGTTAAGTTTTTTATTGAGGTTTTGTTTGGGGAGAAATTATTCTGTGCGGAGGCCGGACGCAATACTACGTCCGAAGGCGAATCAGGTGCAACCACGTCAGTGGTACCAAGCCATGGTACCGAACAGTACCGAGCGAAGGGGTGATGTGACGCATTCTGGTTGGTCTCTTGACGGCGTTCGCCACCCGCACAAAATAATTTTTCTTGTTTATGTATGTAAATCTGATGCCGGCCTAGAACAGATTTGATTCAAAAGACTCAAATTAATTGATGTCATGCTTCTTTTGATATACTTTTGGACGTTTGAAAGAGATAATATCAATTAACATTCTTTGGTTTATAAATAAATATTGAAAAAAAAAACACAGAAAGATATCTGAAGAATATACAAGAAACATGAGGGATATCTCTATAGAGCTCTTAAGAGCAATAAGTGAAAGCCTTGGACTACCAGAAGCCACCATGGAGGAAGCTCTTCAATTAAAATCATGCATTCAGCTTCTCATTAGCAATCTCTATCCTCCATGCCCTCAACCAGAGCTGGCTTTAGGTTTGCCACCTCATTCTGATTCCTCCATTCTCACCATAGTAATGCAAAGCAACACAAAGGCCTGCCTTCAAGTGCAGCACGGTGGCAAATGGGTTCCAGTCGAAGCCATCTCGAACTCATTCTTTGTCATCCTCGGAGATATCATGGAGGTACAATATTTCACTTGATAATTATTCATATTTCATTTATATAATTTTTTAGGTAATTTATCCATCTCCATCTATTTTTTAGTCTTTATTTCAAAGATTTTTAGGCAATTGCTCCCCTAAAGGTTTTAAAATATTATAATCTTTAGGGAATTGTCGGCTATCATAATTAAACACATTGTATAGAGATGTTATTGTTAGGGAATATTGAACAAAATACAAAGAAAAATAGTAAAGAGAATTCATCATTTTATTTATTAATTTGAATTCTAAAAATATCATTGCGAAGCATAAGATGATCAAGGATATGAATAAATAGGGGTTGAGCCAAATTCAAGTCAACTTAACATACATTTTGTAGAAATTGAATGATTAATCATCTCTAGCGACCATTTTTTTATTTTTTTGTCTCTATTGTTTGGTCGCTATTGAACCTTTTTTTTTGTAACGAAGGTTGAGCTAAACTCAAAGCAACACCAACAGTTACTTATAAGTTTGTACCCCTTGAAAATTAAGACTGGATCCGCCCCTATTTAATAATATTTCTAAATATTTTGACCTAACATTTAATTAATATAAATGCATTGCTAAGGACTTTATTGAGATATTAGTCTAAATTTATGCATGCTCATAGTAGTAATATATCAGTGAATTAATTTAATCATACCATTTATGCAATTAATCTTTTATAGATTAAATATAATTATAACAAACATAGGAATTTTTCCTCAGTGTTTTATTTTATTTTTTTTTTCAAAAATTAATTTAAAAAAATAAAATTTAATTAAAAATGTCTCACTTTAATCATAATAATTATGACAAATATATGACTATATAAATTAATATTTTATGTAATTTGTAAGTTTCTATCTCTTACCTCTGATAATTTGCCTCATGAATCCTGCAAACAGATAGCTAGCAATGGGACATATAAGAGTCTGTTACATAGAGTGGTGCTTAACAACGAAAGCACAAGGATGTCAATTGTTTCAACAATTGGACCGCCATTGGAAGCTTTAGTTTCTCCCTTGCCTCAGTTGGTTGACAGTATTCAAAATAGACCAGCACTATTTCGCGAAACCACGTACAAAGAATATGTTCAACTACAGAAGCAAAACCAAGAGGAGAAATCTGTTCTGAATCTCATGAAGCTGTGATTAATTTGTAATTTTCAAAATAAGTTGGGTGCCTTTCAGGGTCGAATCCCGTTAGGGGGCGCTGCTCTCTTGGACATCCGACAATTACTTATAAGTTTGTCTCTCCTAAAATTAAGTCTGGATCTGCCCGTAGTGCCTTTCATCAAGTTTAATAATATAAATGTTGCTCCTTGCTATCGTGATGATAGAAATATTTGAGTGTGGCCAACATATTATCAAGTATTACATAATCAGTTGAGAAATAATTATTTTTTTTCTGAAGTATATATTATCTCCACATATTGTTAGTTTTAACCTACATGAGTTGACGCGGATCACATTGATCTGTTAATTGAAAGCTTTAGCTAACAATCAAACCGTCTTGGGTTCGAAGCTTGCGTATGTATGTGATGTATGTGTGAGTTTGCCTTAATTGGTGTGTATATATATATATATATATATATATATTAATTCATCTTGCCTAGTAGATCCTTGATGTAATCCAACATAAAGAAATTAGTTCATGAATTTAAAATTTAGATATGAACTTAGAATATAGGTTCCCTTACAGGCAAATTAATAGAATTAATATATATTGTGATTTATATGAAGATAAATATTCTATGTATTTAGAAAATTGAATGGGTTGGAGAGAAGGCTAAAGAGATTGATAGTTTAAGATATAAGCTTTGGTATTACGGTATAAATCATACTATAAATGGTGTATGTGCGATTATATATAAGAATTTGAAAGATAATATCTTAAAAGTTAATTGAATTAGAGATAGAATTATTGTTTTAAAGATTTTTATTGATGATATAATTATTAATATTGTAAGTGCATATGCTCCTCAAATATGTTTGAATATATGATCAAAATTAAAATTTTGGGGTGACTTAAAAGAATTAATACAAAAGATATATGCTGAAGAAAAAAATTTATTGGAGGATTTAAATAAACATATTGGTAGAGAGGTATATTTTTAAAACAATCATGATGACTATAAGTTTGGAGTGACTAATGAAGGTTATAAAATCATATTAGATTTTTTCTATAATTTATAATTTTATAATTACTAATAACATTTTAAGAAAAGAGATAACCATCTAATCACTTATGAGAATTGATATAGTAAAATTCAAATTGATTATTCTCTTATAAGATAAATAAATCATTTAGATTGCAAAAATTGTAAAATTATTCCGTGTGAAAGTTTATGTATCCAACATCATTTATTAGTTTTGAACATTAAGATGAAGGGGTAGAATATAAAAAATAAAATAAAATATTATTCTAGTATTATATGTGAGCATTTAAAAAATACTAATAAAAATATTATTGTGAGTAAGACTTTAGATCTTAAGATTTTGTTTGTATATTAGGAAGCTAATGTTATATGAAAAAAAAAATTTTGTGATACTAAGAATGATGCAAAAGATGTGTTTGAAGTATCAAAAGAAAAAAAAATTTAATAGTAAAAATAATTTGTTGTGAAATCCAAATGTACAATAAAAGATTAAAAAAAAATTGTTATAAAAAATAGTTTATATTCAAAAACTCTAATAATTGAAAATGATATAAAGATGTCGGTAAGGAGTCTAAGAAAGTAATATGCAATGTAAAATTTTAATTTTTTATGATTTATATAATAGATTAGATAATAAGAAGGGTGAAAGATATATGTACAAGTTACCAAATAAATAGATAATAATAATGATTTAGTTGAACTGAAGTGCATTAAAGATGAAAATAAAATATGCTTTTATTAGAAGAGAATATTCAGCAAAGGTGGATGCAATGTTTTGCTAAACTTTTCAATGAAGATTGTGAGAATAAAATTGACTTTGGTGATCTTAGTATCTTATATTAGACGAAAATAAAGATTTTTATTTTTATCACCGTATTAGTAAAAGAAAAGTTAAAGAGACTTTATAGAAAATAAAATATGGAAAACTTTTGAAACTAATGATATTTTAATAGAGGTGTGAAAATGCTTAAGAGATAAAGTAATTTCTTGGCTTACTAAACCTTTTAATATTATTTTGAAGACTTAAAACGAGTATAATGAATGGAGAATGTATGTTGATTACTATTTTTAAGAATAAAAATGATGCACATGATTGTGCGAATTATAGAGGAATTTAATTAATATGTCATACTTTAAAACTATGGGAGGGAGTTATGAAGTATAGGTTATGACATGATACTAATGTTTCTAAAAATCAATTTGGATTCATCTCTAGTAGGTCTATTATGAAAGTTATACATTTATTGAGAGGTTTGATGGAGAAGTATAGAGAGAATAAGGAGAATCTTCATATGATATTTATTGATTTAGAAAAAAAACATATGATAAAGATTCAAGAGAAGTTCTACGGAGAGTTCTAGAAAAGAAAGAGGTTAATAATGCTTATATTTAAGTCATTAAGGATATATATGCAGAAGTTATTACTTGTGTTCAAACACAAGGTGGTTTGACCAAGTATTTTCCTATTTATGTTGGAGTATATCAGTGATCAGCCTTAAACCCATATCTTTTTTGTTTTAGTCATGGTTGTTCTCACTAGACCTTTACAAGAGGTTGTACCCTGGTGTATGTTTTTTGTTGATGATATTCTTCTTGTAGATAAGATTAGCCAAGGAGTTAAAGATAAACTGAATTATGGAGGTGTACCTAAGAGTCTAAAATTATTTGTTTGAGTAGATTTAAAATTGAATATATGGAGTATAATTTTAGTAATAATAAATCTAGTGGGGGGATTGTGACTTTGGGTGATCAAGTCATTAATAAGAGTAGACATTTTAGATATCTTGGGCCTTTTGTTCATAGTAATGGTGAAATAGATTGAAATATTATTAGCAGAATTCAAGTTGGATGGCTGAAATGGAGGAATACATCAGGTCTATTGTGTGATAGAAAAATTTCCTTCAAACTTGAGGTAAAATTCTATAAAATGGTGGTGAGATGTGCAATGCTTTATGGCGCGAAATGTTGATTATTAAAAAGAAGCATAAAATTAAGTGTTGCAAAGACGAGGATGCTCATGTGGATGAGTGACTTCAATCTTAGAGACAGAATGCGAAATGAGTAAATACGTGAAGAGTTGGAGTAGCTCCAACGGCATACAAGATTAGAGAGATTACAGAGTTTTCTTAGATGGCTTGGATGCATAAAATGACAGCTTTCTGATGACTCAATTAGGAGAGTATATGTGTTAGATTTGACTTATGTTAAAAAAGGTAGATGCATACCTAAAATAGACTTGGTTAGAGACTATTAGAAATTACATTTCTTTATTAGATTTAAATGAGAATTTAACTCTTAATATGACACGATGGAGAAAAAAGATTCATGTAACTGATCTAACATAGTGAGATAAAGACTTGATGTTATATATATGTGTGTGTGTGTGTGCATTTTTGCGCTAAGGTATTTTAGTTTCAAAGATTTTGATTGTTTCAATTTTTTGTTGAATTACAGCTTCAATTCTAGAGAAATTTGAAGTTTTAAAGTATTTCTATTTTGGGGGAAAAAAACTATATTGTTAATGTATGATGATAAATAAAACATGAATTGTGAGGGGTCATGTCTAATTGATGGCCTTTGTCTCTATTATGATTTGCGCTACTAAAATAATCCCTGAATTCTTCAATGTTCGCAAGACTATGGAGTTTTTGTTGCTAATATGATATTAGTTGTTCTCACAATTGGTGCGTTTCTTTAGTGAAATTCTTGAAGAACATTTTGCAAGTCATAATTATAGAACTTTCTTATTAAAGTTGAATAAATTTTCTTTTGACTTTTATGGGACAAGTAATCACATCTTTTCTCTTCTCGTAATAACGGTGATGATATAATACCCGTTAAGAAAGTGAGAATATGTTTAGGTTTTGTTTGAAATAATTTTTTTGTTAATTTCTAAAATAACTTTTTAATATAAAATTTTTTGTATTAAAAATTACTTTTAAAAAATAATAAATAATAAGGCCATTGTCTATTTAGAGATAGATGACTCTTATCCCAACTTTCAATAAATGAGGAAAGACCTTCCGATAGAACATAGCTCATTATTTCATCATTTTGCAGGAAAAAAAAATCCCATTTTCTAATTTACTTGATTGTTTGCATGTACAAGCAATTGAGATCAGTCCTCTGGATGTTGGCGAGATTCCTAACATTAGGGCTGCAAGCGAACCAAACGTTCGATGAGCTACTCATTGTTCGGTTCGATTAAAGCTCGTTTGTGATCGTTTAATTAACTAAACAAACAAACTTGAACAATATCTTAAATACTAGATTCTTAAATAAACAAACTTGAA